>JANZLC010000006.1:3136155-3170379 GCA_026413385.1 Erythroxylum gracilipes | reverse complement strand
TATATAATAATCTTGAGAGTTGGGGGCCCAGTGCACCACTGGCCCCCACTTACCTCCGCCCCTGCTAACAATATTCCTCAATAATCGAATAGTGTGACGTAACAACCTTACAAAGACGGAACCCGGTTAAAAATAATGTATTATTACCTTCCATCATTACAATTCCGGATTATCCTAAGGTATAGTTTAACTGTCAAATCCTATTAGATAACCAACTATGTTACAAGTCGATCATTAATGACTAGTGAATGACTTAAGAAACTCCTTTTTCTCACTCATTCAATTGCCCTAGCCAAAGTCTTAAAACAACCAATAAAATCAATGACATCATAGAGCTCAAACTCATTACCTAGAGTCGATGGATTGCATCTTGACTTACCACTAATCAGATAGGTACTTAATTATATCCAATGATTATTCAATTAGCATTTTTTACATACTAGGTGTCCGACATCAAAACATAATAAGTGACCTATTGATTACTATGGTGATCTCAGGTCAAAGAAAAAATATACATTTAAATTCTTATGAGAATATCCCACTTAACAGCTCATAGGTAATATTAAATATTGAGAATTCTCAGTTTAGTCAGTTCAATTATCATATCTCCATATGCATCATCTATATATGTAACTTAGTAAATAAGATTTACTAATATCCATCCAATTACATACATATTGATTTAACCGAATCATTAAAGTCCTTATTTGATGATCCTATGATCAAGAACACTTTTAAATTAAACCCTAAAGACTTGACTCTCGTTATCATAATCTCCATTATGACTCATTATCATAATCTCTATTATGATGGCAAGTGTATAAATTTAATCAAGGACTTCTCATATTAGAATAAAAAACAATAAACATAATATGATAATATAATCATTTGCCATGTTATTAAATAAAATTAATAACTATAAAACAAAAAAATGTTCAATCTATTACATAACGATTGGGTCATGGGCATAATTCCAACACTGCTTTCCTTGCTACTATTGTAGTACGAATTCCCGTCATAATCTTGGCAGCTAACCGATACTTATCTTCTTCGACATGCTTATATACGCGGCAATTCCTTTCTTTCCAAATCATATAGATGGAAGTGACGAAGGCTACCTTAAGAAGGATAACGTTGGTTGTCCCAAATTTCGTCTCATTGATAAACCAATTCAAAGTGCCATCCCGATCATACATATAGTTCATAGCACCAACCATATATTGGATTATACTCAAAATAGATTTGGAATAATCACTTCTGAAAAATAGATGATTTTTGTCTTCAACGACTTTTCGACAAAGAACATAGCTCTTATCAGACGTACTGAACCATTGGCATTTAGTTCAAAGCCTATTTTTCATGGCCAGCTAAGCAATGGCAAAAGCTTTGGGGTTTAAGCAGTTTTTTTCTAGATTAGCTCAAACCAAGGAATTTGTCGTAGATCAGCTCTAAAAATATGATGGCAAGAATCATTAGTGAAGAGCCCATTTGGATGAGGAAGCCAACAAATGATATCAACTGTCGAAGTGTCCCTTAGGTTGGGTAGGTGCTCTTGCAGCAATGACAAGCCCCTAAAATGGCTCCTTCAATTGCCATCCTCAATAAGATCTTAAACCCGTGCATCTATCGACAAACGATGTTGCATGTGAGAGCACATGGGGTGGTGTATTAGGGGCCTAATTTCTAGCCAATTATCAATCTATACCCAATTCTCTCTTCCTCCATAAATACAATATTTAATATGGGGATAAAGTAATTGTCAGAGTTTTAGCAACTCATTGAAAATTTTGGAATAATGATGAGAGTTGTCAAAAGTTGCGATTAGGAAGGAGGGTCTGATGGACCCATTGTGTCCACAATGCTTCCTTATCTGAAACCAAGCATGGCAGTTTTTTGTTAAGTAAGACTTTTTGCATAGAACCCGTAAATGGGATGCTAAGGCCATCGACTTTCTTTGGAGTAGTAACATCACTCCACTTAACTTTGGCATTTTCACTAGCATCATGTTTTCCAGGCCATGGAAAAGCTTTGAGGAAGCGATCTGTCTCCTTGACAATTTTGCGAGGCAAAACCGTGTGGGCAATCCAATAAGTATGAAGACTGCTCAGTACTAAAATAATGAGAGTGATACGCCCTGCATATGACAGAAATATATTTTACCAAGCAACAACTTTGGTATTGATTCTCTTCAAAATTGGAATGCAGTCAACATATTTTAGCTTAGAGGGGGAAATAGTAACTCCTAGATATCGCAAAATTGGGGCCTGCATAGTGAGTCCTATTGCTCTACTAAAATTAATAGGATTTCTCACATATGCAGCTAACATCAAATAGCTTTTCTCCATGTTGATTCTAAGGTCGGATCATTGTGAGAAAGTTTGCAAGGAGTTCATCAGTATATTCACAAAGAAAACATCAGTAGCACAAAGTAACATAAGGTCGTTCGCAAAAATAAGGTGAGTAAGCTTGAGCTCTTGACATTTCTGGTGATACCATGAAACCGATCATTGGATGTAGTTAAAGATTTTAGGAGGCGGGACAAACCCTCCATAATTAAGGAAAATATATATGGGGATAGCGGATCTCCTTGTCTCAGCCATCTAGCATTCTTAAAAGGTTTAAAGGGAATTCCATTTACCAACACGCTGAAGGTAGGAGTCTGAATGCATTCCATAATCTAGTTGACGAAGAATGTCGGCAACTCTAAAATGTCCAGAAAATTGCGTACAAAGCTCCAATTGACAGTATCATAATCTTTGCAAATGTTGATTTTCAACATACAACCATTGATCAATCTACCTGAATTATAGTCTTTCATTAATTCTTGTAATATAAGGATATTATCACCTATATTTTGACCTGGAACATATGCATCTTGAGTGAGTTCAATTGTTTCTACGAGTAACTCTTTCAACCTATCTGCCAGTAATTTTGCAATCACCTTGCATATTAAGTTGCAACACGATATGGGACGAAACTCTTCAAAATATAGAGGATGTTGTCTTAGATATCAAGCATAAAAAGGTACTATTAATTTCCTGTAACATTTTCACATTCTGGAAAAATTCCAAGACTGCGTCAACTACAATTTGGACTGTGATATCCCATATTTGTTGATAAAAACAAGTTGTAAATCCATTTGGGTTGGGGGCTTTGGATGAATGCAATTTAAGGATTGTCAATTTTATATCACTAGACGAGAATGGAGATAAAATGCCAATAATGCCAATTTTATAAAGAATTTCCTAATCTGAATGCAGAATTGTTACAGGATGAGCTTATAGTATAGTGACTTGATGTCTTATTCCACTTTCAATGTCACTCTCCAGGTGATTGAAAACATATGTTGGAGAAAGTTCTGTTCTCCTATCAGCAATAGCTTTTGTTGGATACTAGTTCGTAAATTTGCTAAAGATTTCATCTGTTGCTGAAAGAATTCCTGTACATGTGTATTCTTGCTACTAAACTCTTTAAAAACTTTTTATGTTAATGTGTTTCTTGTCCTTTGTTAAATAGTGATGTAGGGCATGTTTCTGTTACCTTAAATTCAAGTGCTTTGATGTCATTTTTGGCTAATATGTAGAAACTGCAAAAACTCTAGAGAAGCTCAAGTAGTTGTTACTAGTACAAGAATAATCCGGAGATCATTCAAGCCATCAATTTTTAGTGGTCGTTTGTTTGCATTTTGAGCAGTACTTGTAACTTCCCAAAATGTTTTCCTTCTCTTTATTTGTTGTCTAAAATTAAGTGCAAAATTCATGCTGGTATTGACATGGTTCTTGTCTTAAGAATGCGGAATTGCACCTAAGTTACTTCAAAGGGCTTTCATAGGTATTTGTATTTGGCCACTAGTTATGTAACATATTTCAGTACTCTTCCATTTCTTTAAGTTGGTTGCTTACTTTTTGTTTTTTTTATTGTGACGCTTTAATTTACTGATTTCCTTTTTCCTTTCAACACTTTTTCCAATTCACTAGGAAGACAGCTGGCATTATTGGTTTGGGTAGGATCGGCATGGCAATTGCAAAAAGAGCTGAAGCATTTAGCTGCCCCATAAACTACTACTCTAGAATAGAGAAATCGGATGTAAACTACAAGTATTACCCTAGTGTTGTTGAGCTGGCTACCAATAGTCTCATCCTTGTAGTGGCACGCTTTAACAGAAGAAAGCTGACACATTGTCAATCGTCAAGTGATTGATGCTTTGGGTCTAAATGGAGTCCTCGTCAACATTGGTATAGGTCCGCATGTTGATGAATTTTAGCTGGTGTCTATACTTGTTGAAGGCAGGTTAGGAGGTGCTAGACTTGATGTGTTTGAAAATGCACCCCATATACCTGAGGAGTTGTTTGGACTAGAAAATGTTGTCCTCTTGCCTCACGTTGGCTCTGGCACAGTGAAAACCAGGAAAGAGATGACTGACCTTGTCATTTGCAATTTGGAGGCATATTTCCTAAATAAGCCATTGTTGACCCCTATCGTTTAATTGTGATGTAAAGATGTCTTGATAGAAGATTGATTGGAGGCTGTCTCTCTTTTTCCAGATGCTTTAGAGAGCTTTTCATGAACATTGAAAGTTATTTATGAACAACGGAGATATTTCAGCCTTCTAAGTTTTTGGGTCGCATGTAGGTTCGTGTTCCTTCAATAAGTTGTTTGCATTTTGTATGCAGATAATGCAGCCTTCAGCGAACGAATCCTTCTAGATACTATAATTTGTTGTGAGCTATATAATTATGTTCTTATGGTGGAATAAGAATAATAAAGTTAAGAAGAAGAAGAAGAAGAAGAAGAAGAAGAAGAAGAAGAAGAAGAAGAAGAAGAAGAAGAAGAAGAAGAAGAAGAAAATTAATAATAATATTTATTAATAATAATAATTAACAAGAAGAAGAAAAATAAATTAATAAGAATAATAATAAGAAGACAATTAATAATTATTATTAATAATAAAATTAATAAGAAGAAGAAGAAGAAAATTAATAATAATCATAATCATAATTAATAATAAGAAGAAGAAAATTAATAATAATAAAGAATTCATAAAAATAATAATAAAAGTAATGATAATAACAAGAATAATAATAAGAAGGAAAAAATTAATAATAATAATAATAATTAATAAGAAGAAGAAGAAGAAATTTAATAATAAGAAGAAATTTAATTACTAATAATAAATTAATTATTATTATTATTATTATTATTATTATTATTATTATTATTATTATTATTAAATTAAGAATAAGAATATGATGATGATGATGATGATGATGATGATGATGATGATGATGATGATGATGATGATGATTATGATGATGATCTTTTTGTTAGTTTTTCTTTTATCATTCCAAGTTTATATTTTCAAACTAAACACTAATATAGAAATTCTTTAACAATAAATCAAATAAAATAATACTTATTCTATTCTATTCTATTTTTTATTTTTAGATTATTTTTAAAATAACTATTTTTTTCTTTATCTGTTAACCAAACAAGCTATAAATGTCAATTTCATAGATGGAGTTGCCTGAGAGTTGTTGTTGCAATTATGTTCAGCGAGATTTACTTCCCTGCCTAGCCCTATTACCCAACTTGAAAGCCCTAATCAAATACAGCCCAAATTTACATAAAGGCTTCAAGTCTGTTCAATTTGCAACTTCCTACCAATTTTGATGTCTTCATTTTGTTGATTGTCTTTTAAAATATCCTCTCTATCATTTAAGGTAAGGCTAATTTTTTCAGACTCCATATTTCAGCAAGACTCTCGCCAGATGTTGTCGTAGTCTTCAAATTCAAAGTTTCAGGCTGCAACGTTGAAATTTTCTCACAGTAGGAGGGAAAAAAATGGTTTGGCAAATGACTTATGCTCACCTAAACTATGTTGAACGAGTCTTCTGTTTGGTAATCCAATTGTACTTCTTAATTCTCTTTGTTGACTTCTCTATAGAAAAAGATGCAATCTTTAGTTACAGACAAAAGAAAAATGCACTCATTTAGTTGGTGTTAATTAACTAATGATTGTTAACTATATCCACCATGAGTTTTCCTACTCAAGCCCAGCAGTCACTTGCCTTTTCGCCAGGTTTACTTTGGCATGCTAAAAGGGAAAGACATCATTACAACCTATCTTCTTTCTCGTTAACTACATAGGTTATTGTGAAGCAAGCTATGTCATCTTTTGTACGTAAATGTAGACCGTATACCTTCCACATTGTTATTAATGGTTATAATTGTTGTACTAGTACTGAATTTTGCCTGAATTGAACATTTCTTTTCATTCCACCTATAACTCTGATTAAACGACCAAAGATGGGGTTTCACTCTTCTTTTCTTTCTCATTCATACCCTTTTCCTGAACCTCTGGAGACTTGATCGATCTCTTTTCAGCTTTTTTATCTGTTCCCTTTTTCTACTTTCAGAACTTTCTGATAGTGAGCTTTATACTAGAGTTCCAATCTTTAAGTACCTCAATCGTTTATGTAGATTCAGTATTTAGGTCTCTTAACTGGGAAAAAAAAACATTCTGTGATTCAGATTTGTCTTTATGGCAATAATTCGTCAAAGCCAGGCATAATCCTGATGGCAGGGAACCATTATTGCAACCTTTTCTCTTTGTTTTAGCGTGTTGATTTGATTTTATGAAATATCAATCTCTTTCTGATTAAATATATTGTCGATTTTGTCTTATAGTATACTTCCTATATAACTTCACTCGGAGGCAATAATCTTGAGAAGACATCATAATCAGAGATGAACAGGGAACTTTAATCAATCAGTTCGCGAATTGTGATAGGTCTTCTTCTTGGTTTTTACAAAAGGTTTGACAGCAGATTCAGGAAAAAAAACTTGGAAATTTCCTCCCCTAGACACAACACAAATCCCGATTCTTGCGGGGAATCAGTGTCACCATGATGAATTAATACTAACAATAATCATTCAAACTCTGGAAGGTCACGAAGCAGAATAGATTTTGATGAGAAGAATGAGATTAAAGCCATAGAACTTCATTAAAACCTCTATAAATATCTTAATTTCGAACTCAGTTTTCACTTGTATATAAGCATCAGTTTGTACGCAGGTATTCAACAACGGAATAAGAAGAGTTCAACGGGAAAATTTATATCTATATATACAGTCTAAATATTAGCATTTGATCTCCTCTTCCGAAGCTCTGATGGAGTTCTTGCAATGAGCAATAGCAGCTTGAATCGCAGCTTGCAACTCCTCCATCGTACTGTCACTAGTATATGGAGGAAATGACGTCGTTGCAAGAAGATGACCACTGTTGGTCGGAGATGTCCTCATCGAGACAGGAGCAGAGAATTCACCTCTCCTTCCTCGTAACTCATGCTTGTTTCTCATGTTTAAGTTCCCTGAAAAAGAATAAGGTTGTCTGTGGAATTGAAGATTGTCTCTCCTTCCTCTGAAGAACAACAAAGGCCTCACCATCCTCACGTATCTTTTAAGTACGTGAGTCACATCGAACCTCAGCTTTTTCTTTTGCTTCTCTTTATCTTCACCATCTTTAACTTCACTACCTTTTCGCCATCCAAATAAAGAGAAAGACTTTGGCTTGCTTCTTCCCTTTGTTTCGATGTTGTTGCCCTGAAAGTGCTTGCCTTTCTGGTTGCAATCGTAACTATAATTCATATTGCTGATATTGTGATCGTTTATGATGCAGTCGCTGGTACTCTTTCTGGGGTTTTGGTCTTCTAACAAGTCCGTGATGGGAAGTGTGAAGCTGTCCATGGAGTTGGTTGACGAGCGGGGAGAGACAGGAAGCTGAGAGAGGAGGCGGAGAGGAAGCAAATGACCGTGGAAGAAAATGTCATCAGCTGGAGACAAATCAATAGCAAATGTTGGCTGGTTTTTGGCCTTATCAGGAACTGGTGTTGAAGAAGAGTGAAGAGAGATTGCGAAGGAGAATTCATGAGAAGGAGATGAAGACGAAGAAGGAGGAGAAGCAGAAGTTGTTGTTTCCTGCTGCTTAGCTTTCAGGTCCTTATCTTTTGCCTCCTGTTTTATTTTCCCAGCTTCAAACTTTTCTCTGGTGCTTGGATGCTGCTGAATTTCCATCGTCACAGGACTGTCCTGAAGAACTGATAAGATCTGTTTGTTGCAGTAGAAGAAGAAGCTCTTCACTTTTATCCTTTTCTCTTTGTTCCTGAGACCTTACAGATGTTGCCAAAAACTTTTCGGAAGGATCAATGGTATGAGGAACCAAATGGGAACGTGTTGAAGAATTTGGAAATGGAGAGGGATGATGATAGAATGAGGGAGTGAGAATTTCGTTTTAGTGTGTTGGCAATCAGCAATTGGGCTTGGTATGTCTTTACTACAAAAATAATTGAAACCCCTTAAGTTATTGTAAAATAAATTATTCTAAAACAAATTATTACGTAAGCATATGTAATAATTTATAGACTCTTAGTATATAAATAATAATATACAACGAATTATTTGATAACTTAATAATTCAAAATCACTTTAATAGTTAATAAAATATGTAGTATAAATTATGTATAATAAATAACTTATTAATTTAAAATCAATTAAATAGCTAATAAAAGCTTTTATTTACTAAAGTAGTAATTTAAAATAAACTAAACAACTAATTAAAAACTTTTGTGTAATAAATTAATAATTTAAAATCAATTAAATAGCTAATAAAAAACTTTATATAGTTAATATTTTAAAATTAATTAGATAATTAATTAAAAAAAATTGATAAATTAATTACGTCACTAGTAAATGACTTTTAATCAGTAATTTAAATTAAGGTAAATAGCTAATAAAAAGCTTTGAATATATCTTATCCAATGTTGAATAAGATAGAAACTCAAAAACTCCTAATCTTGAGTTCTCTCTACCACTTGAATCCCCCTTTTTCTTGGGTCGGCTTTATCTTGATTGTATTATTCTTCGCATGTGCACATAAGAGTGTGTGGTGGCTGAAGCAACTCTTTGAATGTCGGTGGGTCCTTCTCCAAAATCTAACAGCTATTCCAGATTTTGGGAATGGGAAATCACAAACACCCCACAAAAAGCTTAGATCGCATTGCCAAACCCAACACTTGCTTTTAAGGTGCATTGTAAGGGAACAGATCTGGCTAGAATGTTAAAGGCACATCAAGGCAGAGCAATTCGGAAGCACGTTGGCATTGTAATTACTACGTTTAATACCTATCTCTCCTAAGGTACATTGGGAAAAGTGTACGGTCTTATAGGTTTCTAAATATAGTGATGTATCGCTGTTAGTATTATACCTGAAAATGAACAGAAATATGGGATCTAAAGAGAGAACTCTCTTGTATTTCTAATTATGATAAGACATGAAACCAAATGGTTTGTTTTCAGTTGAAGGACCGAACCCCACCATACCCAACAAAGAACGACTTTGGCACAATTACATTTCTCAACTCAATCATACTCTTAAGTGTAATACCAAGACACGCAACAAAGGAAAATTAGTGAAATTTTAAATTAGTGAAACTTCCAATATAGGGGTTTTTTTTTTTTCTTAAGATAGTTATTTGAAGAAAACAAAAACAACCACAGCTGTTGGGTAAAGGAGTGGGAAGACCCCACACACACGTGTGTGCACAGTGGTCCAGTTCTCCCATAAGAGGAGTTATATACGTTTTGTGTTTAGGTCAACATCCCAATCATGGAGCCATTATTTTCTCTCCTCTTTTGGATGCACTCTTCGTCCATGCACATCCTCTCTAATTCAAACACCCTTTTCTATATATTTGTATAATAAGATTAAAAAAAGGTAGAATGAAATAAAGGAAGGGAGTATGTACTGAAAAAACAGAAGTTTCATGGCAGCTGCCATAAGATCCTTTCCTTTGGTGCAAATACTAGCCATTTTTCTGCTTTTGCCACTGTCCATTCTTTATAATCTTTGTACTTAATATTCTTCCTTCAGAAGACAGAGCCTGAGAGCCAGTCTTAGGATAGGAAAAAAGAGAACATGATATCTTTTAACCAAAAAGTTGAAAGAACAAACAAACCCAAACCCATCCTCTCCTTCTATTCCTCCGAACCACATCAACCCAAACCCATCCTCTCCTTCTATTCCTCCGAACCACATCACACGTTGGGGTATGCTGATGCAGTAAAAAGTTTGGACAATGAATGTTTATTCTCAAAGACTTATCACTTGTGAGCTGTCAAACTAAAGAATCACTACCTACGGGTCCACGGAGACCAGAAAAGCAAGACTTCGAAATCTCTAAGAGTTTGGGGAATTTGTTCTGACACGAAAATTGCCTCCAGGATAGGACTAAAGATTTTATCATCTTTCTAGGTGAAATGAATGAGAACCGTAGTTTGAGATGTGTCTATCCAGAAAGGGTTGGAGATGGCGTATGGAAACGTTTTGACATTGAAGTTCTTACAAATGACAAAATAAGTTATTCAAAACAAGAAGAAACATACAACAGCAGTCTCCATTAAGAACACGACTAGTTCACATGCAATTTGACTACCATGCGAAGGTACAGCCAGGTAATGTCCACATATTGTCCCGGAAGGGATGGTCCCAATCATGTGGAGCCACAGGAAACGCTAAGCCGTGCTCGAGGGCATTACCTATCAGACAAGACTCAACATAAGCAAAAGGAATAACAACTTACAGGAGCCTGCATTGAAATAGCCTTGATGGGAATACATCACACTGTCTGGACGGGTTCAAAGCTTATCAGAGTCTTCCTTGACCGAGTCACAACAAGCGAATTTCTAAAAGCTTCAAAGTTAACCAGTCAGGAGCAAGCCACAGATTAAGAAAGAGAAATATTGTTTACTGCTAACTAGCCGCACCGAAAGGAATGGCTGATAAACAAAAAACATGGAATTATCTTTTGAACGAAATTAGAAACGTTGGATAGCCAATTATCCTATCCTAAGATTTACATAATCGACAAAGGTGCGACTTTTTACATGAACAAATTCATTCAATAAGCTGATTATCGAATTTTTCCCCTAATGTGGGATGAAAATTGTAAAAGATCCATATATTGTGACATTACAAATGAAGCAGCCTTCAGGCATTTGAAGTCAGCTCTGTGAACAGGAGAGGGATGACTCAGTTGGAAAATTTAAGAACTCCTGATGTGTTGATCAGCCGGTGGGCTTATCAATCTCCTTCAATAATGCTTCACGTCAGAAACTTAGGTGAACAACGCTAGTAGCTTTAGTTCAAATCTTCACACTTGCAGCAAGGGAACTCCTAAAAAGAGATCCAAATGTGTGCTTTGATAATAGACAAATGGATCGACATGGGCAAATATCCCTTCAAAAATTAATACTGTAAGGAAGTTCCATTTTTCCATTTAAGCTGGACTCCCAATAAATGACGGCCTCTGATGCTAGTCACTTTCACTACTATGCCTATCTGTTAAAATAGAACAAGAACAAACCCAATTATCAATCTTTCAAAGAAGGAAACTTCCGAACGACTCGTAGAGAGAAAAATTACTGTACCTCCTGATGGTCTTTTGCCTTCCATGGCTTCTCTCTTCTCTTGGCAACTTAAGCAAAGAAAAGGGCCATCCCAGGGACGTAACCTTCTTGAGATTGTTGAACCCACGTGTATTGAGACGCCTTCTTCAGGTTTTATCTCTACTTGACAGACCGCACACATAAACAACTTAAACATGTTGCACAGGGGATATTTCGTATTTAACCTGCGTCCAATAAAACAGCGCCTCATGTTATGACAGTAAAAGCTACACCTTGTAGACAAGCAGGTGTGCCAACATAAGTAATATGTATCCACCCAGGCACGTCAACATACGAACAAAGCACTCTTTAACCACAAAAGGCTCAACATAGAAACCCAGAAGGAAAAAGAAATAGTCAACAGAGATCATCTTCACAGCATCAACCTTTCTGAAAGCATAGCAGATCCGTCTTCATATAATTCTTCCACAACATCTGGTTCTGCATGCTTTTTATCAATTTGAGGAGCTGATTCAGAAGATTTTTTTCGAAACATGGACTTGAACACTCCTTTACTATGCTTCTTCGGTGTTGGCAGAGGAGCAACTGGCTTCTCTTGAGGTAATATATCAATTACAATGCAGGTGGTATCATCTCTAAGTCCCTTCAGCTGTACTGCTTCCTAAAAAAGTAACAAATAACAAATACTACAGTCAGAAATAATTGATCTGAAGATGTAAATACTGATATGTCATATTTTACATCCATTCAGCTATGCAAACTGAAGTGAGGGGCAACATCAAAATTTCTGTCGCCAAAACAACTTAAAAGTCTTAACCGTAAGAAAGTACATCAGAATGCTAGCACTATCATACTTTTACAATCTGGGAGGCTGCAGCTTCTGCAGGCATCCCACGAGAACAATCAAGTGCCACCTCTGCAGATACGACATCCCAAACACCATCACTTGAGATGATAATCCTACCTCCCGCAGTAGACAACTGCACATTTTATAAATTAATAAAAATAGGGACAAGATAAAGCCACAATCCTCAACAGAGACCTGAGAAGAGATAAGCTTATAATTCTCAGTGGACAAGAACATATCAAAGGAACAGTACATGCAAGCATGTAACATCTCCAAGGACCAACCTTAACTTGCTTCACAAAAGGAACAGGAACAATGAATTCTCCAACATCAACATCTCCTATAGATCGTGAAAGACACAAGCCACCAGGCCAACATCTCAAAGGACCGATCTACAAAAAATTAACAAGCAAGTAGAAAAGCATCTAAGCATTAGTTTCGTACATATATGTCTTGGATATAGCTTATCATAACATTTTGAGCATTTGACACGATTCAAAACTATCACAAGACATCTTACTATGCATAAACAAAGCTTAAATACTTTACAACTACAGTACTGCACTAATAAGAATCTAATATCAAGCTAACTAATTAAGCAAAAACCTTTGCAGACAGCAGACAAAACCTTGTAAAAAGAACATGATTGTGTAAGACAAGTGACAAATACCTCCGCCCCACCACCAGTGTTTAGCCGCCCCACTTCACCTCCACTGGAGGTCACACGCTCTACCCTAATACAACACAAAAAAGAAATAACGCTTTGGTAAAAAATAAAGCGTGCAAACAGAAGCACCTGAGAAACTCATTGCATCTGACTTACTCCTCAAAATTGCTATCAAGCCGGTGGTCTGCTGACAAGTAATAGATATCACCTTCAGCAGATTCAAGAATGCACCTGGAGTCGCCAACAGAAGCAACTGTCACAACCCATCCATCTATTATCACAAAAGTCACAGTTGTTCCAGATGTTTGTGCTGAAAAGGAGAAAAAACAGGAGAACAGATTGAGCGAGTTCAAAGAGCATTTACAATAATCAACTTACAACTACAAGCATGTGAATGTGAATGTGAATGTGAATGAAAAAAGTTCTTATTAGTCAATCTGTCTGAGGATGACTTCACAACATTCTCAACAAGATGTAGAATTCTCCGTAATAGGACAGACCTTTTGATTGAAAATCTTTATCTGTTTTAACAAACCCAGCAACCAAAGCCCTAGGAAGTGCTGCCAACCATTCATCCCTGTTTAGATCTGGAGGAATGGCGGATATGACATTATTTAAAAGATTCTCTTTAGTGTATATCGCAGCTGCAGATCCATTGTGCCCATCAAACAACTGCAAAAAGATCATCATGACCATCCCACTTGAGGAAAAACTCCACAGATTAATAAACTTGTGACTACAAGAAGCAGCTTAATCTCAAAGGCTCTAAAGAAACTGAAAAGGCGTCAAAAAGTCAAAACAGGTGTTGTAATATCCTCTCAAGTACTCAATTGATCAAACATCCAACATCAGTTACCAATATATTAAACAAAAGTTTCGTTCATGCAAATAGGACGTCTCAACTAAGTAATCAGGCTAATCTGATCACGGACAAAACAATTTCCAATTTTGGAATTAAGTCATCAGAGGCCAAGATTTACCCCAAAAACGGAATAAGTGGTGACCCCATCACCAACAACCCTTTGGCATTCGGTTTTAAGAAGTGTAAAGTCTTCTCCTTTCTTGCTCTGGTTGGCCTGACCGTGTAAGATCTCCGGTTTTTCCACTTTCTCATGTGCCAACTCTCGCTTTAACAGCACCGAAAGCGGCACCGTTTGATGGCCTCTCGCAGACATCACTAATCATACACTAAATTCAACCACCCACTCGCTGCTACTTCCTCAGACGTGTCACCGATTCACACCACCACCACCTTCAGTTCTACAACAAACTGCAGCAAAACCGAAAAAGATAAAGAATAAAGTAAACTGCATAGAAGATACTTCACATTCACTGAAATGAAACGAAATGAAGACGAACAGAATCAAAGAGATCTTCACAGAGACAAACTACATTAAAAAGAAAAGGCATAAATACGGTACAACAAACTTCAACGATCTGTCCTTTAAAAGAAGAAGGTAATCTTTTGAGACAGAAAAGGAAAATCGGAAAACAAGTAAAACAAAACAAGGAAACAAAATCAGCGACCAGGATTATGAGATCAATGTGGAAAATATCTCCCAAATAAAACCGTTGAATTTTCCAAATCTCGACGAAAACAGATTCAGGAACGGAAAGAAACAAATAACAGAAACATAAAGAACAAAGGGTAGGATGGGAGACAGTGAGAGAGAGATTACGGTGGAGGTGCGCCAATAAAAGAACTTTACGCGCGAAGTGCTACAACTGGAAGTCGCTGCTATCGAGAAACTCGGATCCCGGCGAGCTGCGAGAATTCCATTGTCGAAAACTTTGAAACTAACAGTGAGAGGCAGAGACGCGGTGAGAGAGCGGGGGGCGGAGGTTAAGCAAATTACAATTACTATATAATATGATCAGTAAATCAATTATGACAAGAGGAAGCACATTTTTCTATAGGTTGACGTGGCCAAAACGCGCGGTTCGGGCCGTCCGGCGCCGTTTCCCTCCACACCTCGTCTATATCTTTGACGTCTTTGTCGGGCATCGCGTTGACCGTTTAGTTAGATTCGGTGAAAATAAAAGAAAACGCAAATAATTAAAAAATTATTGTATATTTTTTTAATTTTTAATTTTTATTTATTTTAATAATTCTTATTGTATATTAATTAATTGGTCAATTTTTATAAATTAATAAGTTCTAATAAAATATAATTAATTAATTAATTTTATTTAATAATTTTTTTAAATTAAACTTTAAATTTAAAAACATTTTTTTAATCATTTTTTAATTTTTAATTTTATTTAATATTTAGTTAATTTTATAACTTCAATCTTTTAAATCTTAATTTTTTTATCTATTAATTTTTTATCCAATATTTAAAATTTAGAAAAAAGCAAATGGAGTTAAACGACTTTTTTTAGTGAAATAATTATAACATAAATCAATAAATAGACAAAAATAACATCATATGATATTATTGATTTGATTAGCTGTTAAACTTAAACCTACGACCAATGACCCAAGACCCGAAACTCTCGGCGCCAGTTATCCCAATCATTCATAGTCTTACACGTTCTTTACTCAAGACAAATAAACATCTTAAACTATGATCTGAAACTTTAAACAGCTTTAATCAGGGATTAATTGTGAAGCTTAAGGAATAAATTAAGACCTTCATCTGACTTACCAATACCTATAGATAATTTTTTAATGTAATCATACATGGTGTTGGTCACGTTGGCAAGGAAAAAGCGCGTGAAAGGTGACAACTGGTGTGGATTTCCGCGTGAAGTGAAGAATAATGATAGCAACAATAATAATTACTATTATTATAAGTAACTGCGCTAATTAATCAACAACCGCTCCTAATAAAATAAATAAATAAATACGAAACAATGGGCTTAGTGGAATAGTGGGTCACAGGACCAAGTCAATGGGACCCCACGAACATGAAGGCGAAATTACATTAGACAATGTCAAGCCACTTTCCTTTCTTTTGCTTGGCTCAAAGGCATGTTCCAATCTAATTTTGATGTGACGGAATGCAAGCTTGCATTCATATTATTATAAAGTATTTTATTCATAATTCGATCAAATCATAAAAAGTGTTACTTTCTATAACCAATATAAAATACCTTCCGTATGTTGTTTTAATAATTTTATATTAAAACCACGTATTTTTGATAACTTAAAATAGCAAAAAAATTAAAAATTAAAATGAATAACCAAGAAGAAAAGAGCCGGTCTACCTTTTTCCAGTCTCATATTGAACATGGACCACATGCCAGCGACAACACTAATGGAGTTTGATACAATTTGGAGGAATCAACCATACGCGGAGGACTTTCAAGTTGAAGTGCGTATTTATGCTAGCATTTCAAAGGCAGGTATCTTCCAATGCTAGAGTAGGTGATGAACGGAATCAAGCGAAAACCCCCATATGGATGATACTTACCGTCGCCATCTTCGTCTAGCAAAGTTAAAACTGGCCGAGACTCACCAACCAACGTGGGGTTGAAGCAATGACTTGATGTAACTAAATCTGATTAAGTCAATGCTCTTACTTACTTCCCTTCATTTTTATTTTTAGATTCATGTGAATCAATATCATAGCGATTATTCAGTTCTATATAGGATAACGAATTCTTTTCGTATTCAAAACAAAAGCAACTAGTTTAGCAAGTCTTGAGTGCTGAATTTCTTACAAATTGGAACAATAGCACTAGTTAAAACAAAATCATCATAATATTTGTACATTTTTCATTTTTTTTTCCCCCTATTTCAACAACCCTCCAAGCTAAGGGCTTCTTCTATCCCGCATATTCACAAATTTGTCAGTAAAAAACTTTACAATCTTGATCTTCTTATGCACCTGATAGGGTTAAAGGGAGTGTGCCTCCTTGAGAAAGTATGAGGGCGTGCATTGAAGGATGCAGATGAACTTATGTCCCAACCTTCAACATCTCTAGGAACACAAACATCAAAAAGGATCTGACCAAGAACTCCATGAGCATTGATACTTGGCAGTTTGCTCAGATGAATCAAATCTTCCTTCTGTTGATCTTGAACGGACCCGACATCTCTACCCTCATAATACTCCAATGAACTTGGCATATAAAGATCTGTAGAGGATGTGGTAGCTCCCCTAATGCTCCTGTCTGGACTGTAAATTGCCTTTTTCAGATTACCAATTTTTGATTTCTCGTCATGTGACCCTTCTAAACCCATCTTTTCTCCTTCAAGTAATTGAATTCTTTGGGAATAAACAGCAGCTGCCTTGCCAAGGAGCTCAGTCACAGCAGCCTGGTAATCAATCGGATAAAGCCGATAATGACCTAACCAACATCAAGATACCATCAAATTTAGAAAATTATGGTGAAAAAAAATACTTTGTGCTCTGAAAAGCACACAATGCAACCATGATTAAACATAGGATTACCAAACTTTTGAGGAGGACATACCTACATGAGGAGACCCGTTCATTGTCACCAATTTGACGTCTCCGCCAAGTTCACGTAGCCTTTGAGTAAAATTGCAAATTACTTGATAAGAAGCGAGTTCGTCATTGTCTGAGCAAAGAATTAGATATGGAGCCCTCATACTCTACAGCACGAGGTACAAAGTTAAATTAGAAAACAATAATAAAATTGCATAGCTCTGTATTAATATATACTTACAACAGAAGAGTATAGAGTCTGCCAATATTCAGCACGTTGTGATTCAAACTTGTTCAGGAACATTGCATCAAGACTGTTGCTAATGCCATTTGCAATCCATGAAAATATTCTTGGTGGATTAGACACTCCAGTAACAGATGGGTGAACAGCAAATCGTCTTCCCAAATCACTAATAAAGTCCACTGGACTAGAATCAAAGATAAAGCCTGCTATACAGTCCCTTACCAGCTTACAGTCATCCTTTACATAAAAAAAATATTGAGGTCAAGAGATTGAATGATTGCAATCATCCTTTATTATGAAAAATATTAAGGAATAGTCAAGAGATAGAATGAGATATAAGAATAAGACGAGTGTAGAAAATGCAATTGTAGAAAAATGGAAAATAATGGAACAGAATGTTGGACCATTGCATTTAAAAGTTTCGATGATATTTATACCAAAAACTAGTCACCCCATAAAACCATAAAATAGGACAGTTTAAGCTAAGACAATAGTAAATAACTAAGCATGATAGCATTGCAGGCACAGAATGAACTAAGAATTCAAAATTTACTTATGAACTTGAAAGACCAATATACCAGATTCAGAGTTACTGCACACTTTGCTTCAATGATCTGCACAAAAGAGAAAATAGAATGTATTTACTTTTCTAGAGTCTAGATAGTAGAAAGTTTCATCAATGAGAATAGATAAAGAGTTGTAAATAGGCCAGTTTACCTGCAGAACCTTGTACATGCAGGCTTTGGGACCACCAGAAAATGATGCAAAGACTACAGGGCATGGCCTAAGTTTCAGCTCCTATACATCAAAAAAAAAAGGCAAAGCAATTACAAGTATGCAAAATTATCTGGAGAGCTTCAGTTCAACTTGGAAAAAGTGCCAATAGCAAGAAGATGCTGTGCAAAATCTAATGCTACTTCCATCATTCACCAATTGAATTAGAATAGTTGCTTTCCAATGGCAAAAAGTGTTCCACCAGCATTCAAAAGATATCTAATATAACTAACCTCAAGAAGTTCCCTGAGAATGTCCGATGCTGAAGCTTCAGCCTTTTCTGGGAAGAACCTGCACATTTCACAAATATTAGACATCAAGATCAACTGAGTTTGAAAAGTCAAATACTTATTAACAAACAATAAGCAGAAAATAACGAGAGGAATCAGATTTCGAGTCAATCATTACCAATTGAGAGGTTAACAACAGCAAGCAGTTAAGAAAGCATTGTCAGTACCATTTATTTATTTACATAGAAATTTAATTTACTCCCTTTGAGAAATATACTGGTAGTGTTAGCATCGCTCTACCTCCACCTCCAGATAAAATGAAATATCATCGAAACAACTTTTAAGTTCATCAGAACAGAGGAGGAAAAGATGGGACAAGGGATTGGTCAGGTTTGGTGAACAAAGTTCCCCAACCTTTTTAAGGACCATAACTTCAACAACAGCCATATCAAATCCTTCCCGTCCTTCATGTTTCTCAGTGTAAATGCAAATTTTTTAAGGGAGAGAAGACAATCCCCATCACTTGTGAACATTTATCCATGAATTATAATGGCTCCAAATGATAGATAGGAGAAATGAATCTATCTTAAATTCTAAATTACAGTGTTTAGACTAGCATTTCAAGACACAAAATCAGTACAAGAAAAAAAGAACAACTGAAACCACATTTCTGCATATAACAAATGAAAAAGATTTCAACAGAAAACCAGAGGAAAGAAAAGGAAAAAAAAAACTTACAAATTTAGGAATTGAGAATGACAAACGAGGGAATCCCATCCAAGAGAAGAGTAGAGCTGAACGTAGCTCTTAACATGCCTCTCTTGACTCGACATCCAAGCAAATATCACCACAATTCCTTCTCTTTTCTTCCCCTTTCTCCCCCAATAATACCTACCCCCAAATCCCCACATCTCCTCTCTTTTCCCGTCCAAGAAATACAAAAACAAACACGTAAAACGGGCTTCGCAGCACTGTTTGCAGCAACTCGTCGCCGATAAGCTTGCTCAAGTTCGGATAAAAGTACAATTTACAGACAATCGCATCCGATTTATGGACAATGATGTAGAGAGGTTAGGTAGTGGTGTCCCTCCAAGGCTGTTCTGGTTTTTGTCGTCACAGATTTTCCATTGCACATAATCATTTTAAGCGTTGAATTATTTGATCCTCTGGGGAATCCAACACCCAATGCTCCGTGCAATTGGTTACTATAGCTAATCACAATTCGCCACGTCACGAAGAGAAACTATGCCATTTGCTTGGTTTGATTGGATGGATCACGTGATAACGAATTAGGAAGAGTCAAACCGTGCTCAATTGGCGCACGCAATGTGAAGCGGGCGGATAGACGTTAAAGAAGAGGCTGCTGATTATCTTTTTTATAATGTATATATGTATAGCCCAAAGTGGGTGTGAGCGAAAGGAACGGCGTGGCCTAATAATTGATGAAACAGGAACATGTCTAGTTCATGCCAAGAAATTCACCAATGTCACACATCTAATCTTTTAAATCAAATATAAATTTAGCTTCACCAATCACAAGAAATCACGTTTTTTGTATGTCAATTCCTTTTAGAAAGTAGCAGATGTATCGGTTTATGGCATTATCGAAAATAGCTTTTGTATTATATTAGTTAAGAGTAAACCTTTCTAAATTTTCATACATCTATATAAGACTTTTCAGCGAATTGCAGTAGATGGGTGTATTAATGGGTTGGCCCGGCCTTACTTTTTTATAAAAAATTTAAAAGACGTAATTTTTATTGTTCCGATCAAGCTACCAGTTGATCGGGCTTGTGCTCGGCTTAATCTTAACTCGAGACATACACAATAATATCTCCTTTTGGTGAATATCCTCATTTTAAGTTGCGATGTATCCATGTCTAACATCTCGAGATCTTTGATTAAGTTTAAACAATGCTTGAACTTCTCTATATTACCTAACTTTGTTAATATGTCAATTGCATTATCCGAAGTTTAAACTTTTTCCAACAAGATTTGTCTAAATGTAATCAATTCCCTGTTTTATGAAACTTCATTTCGATGTTGCTTAGTCTTAACATGGTACACAAGAATTACTTCTTCCAACAAGATTTGTCTAAATGTAATCAATTCCCTGTTTTATGAAACTTCATTTCTATGTTGCTTAGTCGTAACATGGTACACTTGATTCTTGTCCGGTAATGGTACTTTGAGCATCACTCTTATAAAGTCCAATGTTCACCTCCTTCAGTAGCCTTATAGTGAAGGAGCCTTAGTCACTATCATGTACTTTGCCTTAATTGTAAACATTGTAACCATAGATTGTAATGTTGATTTCCAACAAATAGGCCATCTTGGGAGAATAAAGACATACCGTGTAGTTGATCTCATGTTATCCTAGATATTTTGAATCCACATGTCCTAAAATAAAAAAATCACCTTTATTAACTGCTAAACATAAACCAACCTTTTCTATCTAAATATTCACAATAAAGAATATAAAGAAAACTCTAGACACTTTTAATTTGAAACTATTTACAATAAACACTTAAGAACTTCCTATTTAAATCTCTTAATTAAGAACTTTCACCAAGTTATCAAACTTTCTCAAAATAGATATTGAACGTGCATAATATTAAATGAACTAAACATGATAACTTTATATAATCTTATAAGAATGTATAAACCAAGTAAATTAAAAGCCATTACTTTCGCTAGATTCACTGAAATTATAAATTTTTATTTAACAATTCCATAAGATGACTGAGAACAAGTTATTAAATAAAGTTGACCACTTTATCACATCATCGATCCACTTTGCTACAACTTTAAATAGTGCCATAAATGGGGACTCACTTTTGATGGTTATAAGATACAAAATTTTGGGCATGTGGAGTTTTCATGTAGCATGCCAAGCTGGTCAAATTAGGCAAGAAATTTTGTCTAAATTGGAGTTTATAGGGTGTAAAATAGATCTAATATAATATAATAAAAAATTGCTAGGGAGACAAATTAGGGGCTATAATCTTATAGTTGTTGGGATAATCAAGGTCATTATCTTCATTAATTTGATATGTATTTTGTTTAGTCATTCCCAGTTATTTTAGTTTATGGTCTAACCAAAAATACTTATGATGCATTCATGATGGCCCTAACTAAATTTAGCAATAATTCAAGTCATTTGTAAAGAAACCTTGTGGATTTTTATATTTTTAAACTTTTTTGTCGAAGTTAAGTGCTTTTACACTTTTAGACTTAGCGCGATAAGACACCTCATTCATGTTCTTTGCCATGTCCTCCAACTTCTTTAATGATTCACCCCACTAACTTTTCAACATCACTTATGATCTTCATCCAAAAGTGAAAATTAGCCAAGTTCCAAGCCAATCTATATATGGCGCCACCAAAGACGTCCAACGCAAGTCCAACTCACCTAAGTAAAGTTGATCAATGCCCTGTGGTCCATCAAAGCTAGCGACAGCTCCAACTATGCTTGATCCCACTTAATTAAGTCACCTTGGTTCCTTTGGCATGCCTTCCTCATGCCCAGTCCATGCTAGATATTGGCTAAGATCCACCAATTGCTAGCAAAATGTTCCTACAATCTTAAGGGGCTTACAATCCCTTCATCAGATGAACCTTATGCCCTTGTTGGAACAAATAAAAGTTAGTCATTTACTTAATCTTCAAACTGCCATAAGACAATGTCTTTCTCAAATAACCTCTAAGATTGGCTTATTTTTCCATTGAAACAAGAACTTAGTCTTGCCACTCTTCTTATGTTACCCTAATGTTTGATAATCCAAAATTTTTCAATTTGATAATATAATTGTTTCCTTACCACTGATGAGGCTCTCTTTACCTGATTCCTCTTTGGATTTGTTAAATCCTCATGATATGGTTTAAGGAAATTAACATAAAAATTTAGGTGTACATTTAGTTGCTCAGGTAACTTAATTTAATATGCTACATTTCTAACATTTCCAAAAATCTCAAGTGGCCCATCATACTTCAATAGTAAACCTCAGTGCACCTACTTGCTACTAATTTTCTTCCAAATTTGTGGAGTGAGTTTAAGAAGTACTTATCTCTAATATCAAATTCGAGAGATTTTCTTCGTTGATCCGTATATTTATTTATTCTCTTGGAAGCTTTGCAAAGACTATCTCTTGCCTCATCCAACAACTTCTACCATTCCCTCGCAAATTGATCGGTAGGTAGGCATTTTCTTCCCCACATTTGTTATGCTATCTGAGAGGTGTAAGGATTTGTTGTCCTATAATAACTTTAAAGGGACTCTTCTCCAAAGCTAAGGATCTATGCAAATTATAACAAAACTTGGTAGTATTAAGTAAACTTAACCAATTTTGTTGACTTACGCTTACATAATGTCGTAAGTATTCCTCCAACAAGCCATTAATCCTTTTTGCTTGGCTATATATTTGTGGGTGATTTGTAATGAAAAACTTCAATTCACACCCTCATCATGTTGAAGAGAGATGTCCAAAATCGGTCAGTAAATTGGGTGTCTCGATCATTTACAATGTCCCTAAAACTCCAAAGTGCTTCATAATTTTTTTGTAAAAAAGCTCCACAGTAACATTCGAAGACATGAAGTTAGAGTTGGCACAAAGACTATATATTTTGAGAACCTATCAATTACCACCATAATTGAGGTCAATTTGTTTGCCTTTGGAAACCTGTTAATGAAACCCATCAAAATTAACATCTATAGTTTTTCAGAATGGAAAAAGAATGCAATAATCTTGTCTCCTTCCTTTTGGGCTTATCTAATTGATAAAAAAGGAAACTTTTGACATATACCTTTATGTCATTCTCCGTCTTTAGCCGGTAGTAAGAATGAGAAAGGAGCGCAAACATCCGTTGAACTCTGGGATTACCAACCCACTGTAAGTCAAGCATCACCTTCATCAATTGCTTTTGCAAAGCCTTAAAACTTGGTGCATACAATTGGATATTCTTTATCATTAATAGTCCATCATCATCAAGCCAAAATCTTACACGACACCATCCTTCACTTCTGCACAATTTGGTTGTAGGTATTGTGAAGAGGAGTTGTTTGTTTAACTTGCTCTAATAGGTCCAATTCTACTCGAGTGATACCATATATGACTACAAAGACTTCTTTTCAACTTAATGCATTCACCATATTGTTATGCCTCCCTAGTTTATGCTTTCGTATGAAGTCATATTTAACAAGAAATTCTTACCATCGAGCTTGCCTTGCAAAAAATTTCTTTTTATGAATATTGTCTGTACAAATAACCAACCTTGTTCCCAATAGGTAAACTAACCAAGCTTTTAAACAATGCACTGCTGGCAACATCTTCTTCTCACGGGTTAAGTACCATTGCTCGACACTATTGAGCTTATAACTTTCAAAAGCAACAAAATGACCTTCTCATACCAAGACTTTACCAATGACTTTGTTCGAATGATCCATATACACCTCAAAAGGGAGATTAAAGGTGTTGCAAATAAAGTTGTTAAAAAGAATTTGCAATGAACACCAAGTTCAGCTGTCATTGTAGGAGTGGCAATAAGAGTAGGAATATGCACTTTCCCTTTTTTTAGTAATACAATTATATAAATATTTTATTCCATTATTTTTTTACTACCTCTATTTATCATACGACTCATTTTCATCCTTTAGTTTTAATTTTCTTCATTGACAATTCTTTTATTTTCCTGCTGATCATGTCACTCCAGTCTCAAACTATTACATGAATAGGAGTAGTATCAACTTTTAATGGTGAAAATTTGCTTACCTGATCTGATACTTTAGAAGCAACTATTATCCCTCAAATTTAAAAAAGATATGGATATTGAGAAATCCATCAATTTATTTCATATCTTTTTACTATGGAGTTCATTAGGGATTATAGATGCAATTAAAAGTTGCTTGGTCACCGGTGGAAATATGACTAAATTTTACCCTACTTACATGCTTGATAGTAGGGATTGTTGTATTAGAACATTCTTTTTCGTCCAATGGCAGTGCAATTTCTTAGATCTCTTTTCACTTTTTTTTAGTTTAGAGATGCGGATTCTAGTTAAAAAGAAAAATCTTGTTTGATGTATGTTTAATTGTTGTGGATAAAAATGTTAATACCTTGAGATTGGCTTATTCATGAAGGGCTATTTTGAGTACTTGAAATCTGACTTAATATGCAATTTGTGGCTTTGTATGTTAAGTTTAAAGGAATGGGGACTTCATATGAAATGATAATATTTTGAGTTGTTTTTTTTGCATATCATTTATATTGTATAATAGCCTTATGGATATAGGAAACAAATCTAATTCCATTCTAGTTATTAGGGATAACAATTTTGACACAACAAATATTTTGTAAGGAAGACATTAGTTTTACATGGGAAGTTTTTAAGTTGTCTTTACCTCTCTTGGTAATGAAATCCAGTTCCATTAACAAAATTTGTGTAAGCTCCTCTAATAGTTAACTTATGAAATATCAACCCAATGTAAGAATACCTTAACTACAAACTTTTATTGGAGAATTTGATTATGTCCTTAGCTTCATTGGGGTGAGTTTTGTAGTTTATTCACATTTATGTGGAATTAAATTAAAAAATATAATAATAAAACACAATAATGTTACCTCAATTAAAATAAATTTAAATTTAAAATAATAATTTCTTATATTTAGTAGTAATGGAAATTAATAAAAATGATAAGAATATCATTTCAATGTTTATAAGTGGGCGGAGAAACGACGTCGGTTTCTTGGCTTTGTTAATTCTGTTAGGGTTTGAAAATCATTTAAAAACCCAAATATATTGGAGTTGGCTACGAGAGGAGAGGCTGAAGGTTAAGAGACAGATTCGCGATAAGAAATTATCTCCAAGAGAAGGGTTGGTTTTGGCCTCGCAGGGGATTTTAACATGTTTCCATGGAAGAATACTTCCCGTGAAACCCACTACCACACTCTCTCTGTAGAAGAAGACGCAAACTTGGAAGAAATCAGGTCTAATTACCGATCTGCCCTCCTCACCTGTCATCCCGACAAACTCCAAACCCCATGTCAAAGCGTCGTGGGAGACAGGTTTTTGAAGGTCCAACAGGCTTGGGAAATCCTCGGAAATCCCAAATTGCGAGCAGCTTACGACAACGAGCTGCGGGCCTCCAGACAAGATTTAGGAGTAGCAGAAGAGCTTAGCTTGGAGGACATGACGATTGAAGATGACGCACAAGTCCTAATCTTATGTTACCAGTGCCGGTGTGGGGATTACTTCAGTGTTGATTCCTCGGAGTTGGAGAAAATGGGATATAAAGTGTCAAGGGAAGAGAAGGAGTTGTGGTTCGAGACGCCCGATGATTTGCCAGCTTCTGTTGTTATTCCTTGTGGCTCGTGCTCTTTACAAGTTCGCTTGTTGATTATTACAGACATCAAGCTCCCAATTCACGATCAATCATAATGTTCCAAAAATACTTTCTTTGCTTCTATTTTGTGTGTCATTTTGTAACTTCTCTTTAAAATTAGTACGGTTTTTTTTTTTTTTTTGGTGGGGTAGTGTGATGTGTTCATGGTTTAAAAGTGTGATGTTTCATGGTTTAAACAAATTTTAAAACTTTAAAATATAATAAAAAGAATTATTTTTATTTAAAATTTGATTAAAAAGATATTATTAAATAAAAATTAATAAAGATTTATTAATTTATAAAATTAAATAAATCAGTCAATTGTTAAGTTTTAAAAATAAGAATTATTAAAATAAATTAAATTAAAAATTAAAAATTAAATCAAAAAGTTGGATGATTTTAAATTTTTATGGTTGAACCGAACAAATTAGTTAAATTTTTTAATTATTGGCCTTAAAATTAGGGATTAGAATTTATTAGGCCATTCTGGGTCAGAAGATTAGTCCAAACTTAATCTAATTAAACTAAATTATTTTATCAAAAATTAGAAATGGGTCGAATTTACTCCTAATTTCATTTCAATTACATTAAAGATGATATTAAAATAATACGGTTTTGTGGAAAGATTTAAATATGACCTAATTTGCAAATCATACATTACTAATGTAATGTCACAAGCCTTAATTGAAGTAGAAGTCTTAACATTTTGGGTTGGGCCCAGTGGTAGAGAGAGAAAGAAGGCCAACAACTTAATTATTTATTTAAAACGAACATCAGGGACGAATCGGAGGAGCAAGGATATTGTGAAACCTAAGAACTAAAATCGTTATCAGTTATTAGTTAATACCGTCCGATTTACTTCTGTAAGCCATTTTTCGCGCAAGCTAGAGGCTTCCAATTCGCTCCTTTCGTGTCTTTAGAGGTAACCTTATTGTCCCAATCTTCTTTCTGTATCGAAAATTTGGAAAACCCAACTTAATTCTAGTTCGAAAAGCATGTGAAAGGCTTGATTTTGCCTCATTAATTGGCCTCATACGCGAAGAATTTGATAAACCCAATCTGAAAGGATGATGGAATTGCTATCTTTTGTATGGAGCAATGTTTAATAGTCAGGATTTGGAGAGAGCTACGTTGGATTGGTACTTATATGAAGGTGAAACTGAGATGGGGCCTGAAGAAGGAAACTCCCGATCAGGATGGAGCGTATTTGATGGAGTGAAAAGTTTTCGAACAACCCCGGAAGGTTTAATGGCAGATATTGACGCTGCCATTAAGAAATTGGAGCACACTCGTGCCACTAAGCTTTTAGAGTCTCCTCCGTCTCTTTCACAACTAAAGAACAAGTTTACTGATGTCCGGTCACCAACTCATGATGCCCGTGCTGCTGATGAAGCTTACAGGGCAGGGTGCGCCGCTTTGGCTGCAGGGAAGCTTGATGAGGCTCTTCAATTTTTGAATATTTCTCTTGCCAAATGCCCTCCTGATAAGACCTCTGCTGTTGCTAAACTTCAGTCTCTCATTTCTCTTACTTCTCAGGAACTTCATAAACTTTCCTGTTGACTTCATGAAAAGGTATATATACTTTGTTCTTTCTCCTATTCCCATAAGTATTGATTTGCATTGCTTGATCTTCATTTCTCTGTGCTGTTCCCAGTGAGCGTACATATATCCTGTAAAGGACACAGTTTTATCTGTAAAGAAATAAACACTTGATGAGACTCTTTAGTTTTTACTTTTAGTATGGACATTGAAAACTACCAAGTTTTTGCTTCCTGATTATATGTTCATGCTTCATTATCTTCTTTTTTTAATTTCCTTTTTGTACTTCAGATTTGGACTCCAGTAGCAACTTTCCTATAAAGAACTTCATAAGATGAAGTCGATCGTTGCATAATTTGATAAAGTTTTCCTCTGATTAATACAATGAGTGAAGACAGTACCAATATAAAATTGGGGATAGCTTTATGTTACGGGGCATATTGCAGAAACAATAAACACAATAGAACATGTCTAGTTCTTCTACTTTGCAGTTGACCCTGACAGAAAATTGTTGCTTTGCGTCCCTGTAGCTGAAAATCATCCCAATTAACTTCATGTTCCTCACCACTGTCTCTCTTTCGCTCTCTTCACGGACATTTTGTTAGAATTTTGATCGTGACAATCAAAGCAGTTGGCTCTCTGAATGCTTTTCAAAACATCAAAGGTGATGCAATGACCTATTTGTAGGTTATTTGGGGGGAATTAGCTGAGAAAACTTCTTTGCAAGGCCATGGCAATGCAGTCTGGACAAGGATATCACTCTTGCTCGATCTCCGAGCATCAGAATCAGCAGTGAAGCAACTGTTATGAAGGACTGTATGAAGTGAAAGAATGGTTATGCAAGATTGTACAAATAGGTGAATAGTCATGTTTGCAACCTGATGTCTCTTTGTTTCTCATCTTCGTTGTAACAGAAAAACTTTAGTAGCTTTGCTATATCAAAAGCTTTACCCTTGTTTGTCTATTTATAGGATGGGATGTTGATAGTATTTCGTTTCATATTTACTAATATGAGTCTGAATTTGTTAACAGGAAAGCTAAGTTTTTTTTTTAATTTTTCTGGACTTCCAGATGCAGCCAGGGGTTGTTTCTTCTTTGTGTTTTCATTACTTGAAATGATCCATTAAGAGAACCACCACTAAATTTAGTTATGATGTGTGTTTTACTTGAGTAGTTTGAAGGTTCATCTCCATGGAATAATTCAAGTAATGGCACCTTATACGTTCCTGTTCTTTACGACTTCTCTTTCTTCTAATTCTTAGCCATCTATTTCATCTGACTTGGTAATCTCTTCCCATTTAACCGAATTAACTTCCCTGGACGGCCCTTTTATCTAATATTAAACTAGAAGACAGTGCAGTAATCTTATCAAGTTAATACAGTGCAGTAATCTTATCAAGTTGATACCTTTCACGGTTTGGTATCACGTCCACTTCCACCATAACTTCAGCCTGAAGAGATGGTTGAAAATGATGAATTCATCCCTCATCTTTCAGACACTAATGTTCATAAATTGACAACTGAGGGTCCGCAAAATAGTTTTTTTCAGCTAATAAATCAAATCTTTGATATAATAAGATACTGATGTGGAATGGAATATGAGGTAATTTGTTCATCTGTCTCTCAAAGCTCTGTTTTAACTTTGTCTTTACCCCAAAGTATAGGAAAAGCAGTATTTTCAGTAAGTTGCAAGGCCATTATCACCTCTTTGAAGGTCAATTTATATCATCGACATGAAAGTGCACCACCAGATTGTGGCTCATATATATGACACTGGTGGGCTAATACCAATAGAATTGTTAAAATTCCCACCATGGGTGTTTTTCATCAAGAAGAGCCACCAAATCCCTCCAAGAGGTGCAAGTTTCTGGTTGCAACTTTGAAGGACGTGTTTTCCAACTGCAGTACTGGTGGTGGCCGGCTTTCAAATTCGAGCCCTGAGCATGATTATCCGGCGACTGACTTTGACGATGAACAGGAAGTATACACACTTTACACCTCTTAACTTTCACCATCTTCCCTTGCCAGTTCAGGTTTGTTTCATGATTGCTGCTACCTCTTCTTTTTGTGTCTTCAGATTGTCGTCTCAGAAATCCGTAGTAGAATTATGGAGAGGTCGAGACAGAGGTCTTTTGTTTTGACAGATAGCTTTTCCTGGGTTTACTCTCCGAAGACAGGAGAGTTGTTCGTGACACCGAAGGCTTCATTGAGAAAGGGAAATGACCAGAATGAAGAAGAAGAAAGTGAAGAGAACGAAAGAGATGAGTTTCTCTCTGTTGGGAGCTGTTTTTCATGTTGCTCAAGCGCTTTGAGCAGGGAAACTTTCATGTCTGTGAAGACAAACTTCTCCCGCTGTTTCAGCGACAAAGGGCTTGAGTTTCGTGAATGTCCAAGAAGATCAATAATATTGGAGTTCTGTCATTGCGAGGGGTGGCCATTTGGTCTGTGCAAGAAGGCTGTATTACTTCCTCCTTTGCCTAAATCTCCTTCTGAATCATGGTCGTGGCGTAAAGGAACTAGGATTGTGAAGATGTCTTCAACAAGTTCCATATGATCTTCGGGAAACATATGCTTATGGAAGCAACTCATAAACCGAGAAATAAAGTTTTTGAGTTACAGATGATTTTTAGTTTCTCCTTTTCTGTTAGATTTGTCCAACCCCTTCAAACATTTATGTTCTTTGTGGTTCTCGTGTGCCATGCACCCAAAGGCTGAGAAACAATTTCACGAAATTAAAGTTCAGATTAATCCTGTCGACAATAGAACGAGCAACCGTTTTCTTGGATGATGCTTGTCTGTCACAGTAAGACCAATATTGATCAAACTTGATTAAACTAAGGATCAGATTAAAGTGAGATTTGAGTGAAGATAAGGCCAATATTGAGCCCTCATTCATAACTAGAGGTTTAACCTTCATGTATGGGTCAAAATCTTTGAGCTTCACAAATTTAAGTTCCAGCTACGTTGCATTTGGCATCAGCGGCCGTGTTGCAGCTTCAAGACTTTAAACTATAGTTTTCCAAGATATTTTATTCAACTGTTCAAGCTCTGAGAGCGCAGATATCACTTTATATGAATAAACTGCTTATCATTGCCGTTCAATGAAGCGCCAAAATTATACAATTGAAAAGGTTACTCTGTTTCTATGTAGTGACTACCCAAACTTTACTAAAGTTTCATAAGAGCACTTTGGTTGGTAGTCGGTAAGGGTGAAACAGTTATTGATCTCTGGCAGAAAAGAAAGATCAAAGAATTTTCCAGGCTCAACAGACACCAAATTGTTGATGCATACAACCTTTTATTTTAGAAAAGCATGAAATCCAGATTCAAGGTTTCCCTTGAGAGAATACATCAACGTGTCTCAAACTATTCCAAAACTCAGCAAGTTCAAGATTATATCACAAACTCCAGCACTAAGCTCTTTGTTCGATGTATGAGCCAGCAAGACCGGAAGTGCCAAGAAGAGTAACCTGGAACCAGAAGGCAAAACCAGGTTAGAAATGACTCAGCATGTCTACAATTTGAAGCATCACCACAAGTACATTAACATTGAAAATCCTTTTGGTCATTAAAAAAACTTTCGGAACACACTCCTCCTAGGTGACTAGCTCAAGAGGGTGTTAGAAATTTAATAACCTACTTACTAGCAACGGGGAAATTCAATCATTCTGCTGATTTCACAAGACAATTTGTCCTTGATAATATGTTTGATAAGTTGTTCACCTAAACTTATGAAATGTGGCCATTACAATGTCTGCAGTATCAGACAATTGAATCAAGTATTAATACCTTTCCCCATTGTGCATCAAGGCCACTGCATCTCATCTTCAAGTGTATTAGCTTTGATCCCAACTCAGTCTCTATTTTTTTTCGCAAATAACTTTCATCAGGTCCAAATGCTACCAGATAGTCATTATACCGTTGGAAAACAGTGCGGAGTGCATTAGCAAACTCATCTGGCAAGGGCTTCACATCCTATGGAAGAATTGCAAAACTTTAAATTTAAAGAATCACCAATACAGAAGCAAAAGGAAACAAGTTATACATTCCATAAGTTCATGCTACCTCTCCAAAGGATCCAATGCTGTCATCAAGTTCCATTTTCAGAGATATTACCATGCCACTGAATTCCTCAACTGCTTCAGCTGCACGAAAAACATTTTTCAACACCTCTTGGCCTGCCTTGTCATCAGTGTTTTTAGATAAAGCGTTCTTCACATCATGAATGACAGAATTGGGAAGCTCATCCCAACTTTCAGCCATCAAGTCTTTGAAAGCAATCAGAACTTCTGGATCTTTTATGTCAGGCATGTGAGAAACATCCTCACTAAAAGACCGAGTACTCCCTACACCCATCGCCAAAGGAGACCCGAAAGCTGCACATATTTGCATTGTAAGAACAATGCATGAGACAGCAATTTTCACAAGTATAAAAATTAACTAATTCACATGTCACTACAATATGGACATATAAACTGCTGTATTCAATAACACAAATCACTTGTAAATTTGAATAATGCTTTCGAAAACTCTTCTTATTTGCAGGTTAAAGGAATTGGATAATAATCTGTGGTACCAATTCTTTCATTATTCCGAAAAAGAAATGAAACGTTAATAACAATAACATTAATCCCACAATGATGACACAATCCGATAGGCAATAATATTAGTTCAGTTCGAGAAGAGATTCTATGCCCCGCAATCACTTACATGTTAGACTGCAATAACAAACAACGGCTCTATAACATCCCCAATTGAGAAAAATATTAGAAAATTAAAAAAGGAATCTGAGAAGTAAAAGAAGAGAGAATTCACTTTCGAGGAAGAACTTATCAAGTCGACATCTTTGATTACTAATGGACTCCATGGATACTCGAACATGATTCGAAATTTGAAATTAGAAAAAATCCCACTAATCAAAGATGAGAGAGTAGCAAACCCAAATAAGAAAGGCGGAGCAAGTACCAGAAGGGAGGCATCTGGGAAGGGTTGCGACGGAGGAGGAAGAGAGGAGGGATCGAGAAGTCAAGTGATGGTGATGTTGATGTTGATGGGCAATAGCGACTGCGAAACGGGAAGATCTAGAAAACCCAGCTCTGTATATCGACCTTAAACCCACAATCACCTTCTCCATTTCTTCTATTGCTCTGCTTCCCTTTTGTTCTTCAAGAAAAACACCGGTAGCCGAAAGGGACAGGTTCCCGGATTGAGTATAAGAAATGTTTTCGGGTTGTTGGTTTGGTCTATGGACCAAAGAGCTTAGTGAATTGGGCTTATTTTAGCTACTTTATGCTGCCCAACACCAAAGGCTTTTCTTTTACTTTAATATTTAATATTTAATTATTTGATCAATTTATTATTTAATTATTAATTTTAATATATCAATAAATTAAAATAATTAATTAAGTTTTATTTAACAATTTTTATTAAATTTAAATTTTTTTAATCATTTTAATAATGTTTTAAAATTTAAATTTTATTTAATATTTATTCGATAGTTTAATTTTTTGAATTTTATAAATTTTAAATCTCTTCCCTTTATAAATAATTTAATTTTCGGTCAAATCACTTTCATTTAGCTAGTTTTCAATATTTGACAATAGCGATAGCCACAAGAGAACATACTTGGTGGTTTTGGATTCTGATGGATTCAGAGCAACTGGAGGTAGCTCGCGAGTTACCTAGTATTGTCCGAGTTTACAAAGATGGGGGGCCAGATGGTAGCTCGCGAGTTACCTAGTATTGTCTGAGTTTACAAAGATGGGGGGCCAGAGTACCTACCCTGTCCCTTTTGATCCTAGCCATCTGTGTCGAAAGATTTCGAGATATCGATTTTGTTTCGGCTTCACTGGATGATCCGTCAAACGATGTTTCCTCAAAACGTAACCCTACTTCCTGACTCCGACGTCTCTGCTAGTCTTATCTCCCCAAACTCACCAACCCCAATCAAAAGCGCCCTTTCCTTGTCTACTTCCATGGAGGCGCGTTTGTGTCTCGTCTCCTTACGCAAGCCGATACCCAACTATGTGAGCAAGCTGGTTTCAAGAGCTAACGTTATCACAATTTCTGTGAACTACAAGAAAGCTCCTGAGCACCCGATCCCGCAGCGTATGAAGATTCACTGGGTGCATACTTTCTCATGTTAACAATGGAGGAGAGACTGAACCATGGTTAACTGAGCATGCAGAATTTGAACGAGTGTTCTTGAGTGGGGTGAGTGCCGGTGCCAACATAGTCCATAACTTGGCCAAGGCTGCTGGGACCATGGAGCATGGGCTAAATATTGGGCTATTCGGGATTGCTTTGGAGCATCCATATTTTTGGGGTTCAGATCCGATTGGGTCAGAGGCTCTACACCCGGATAGGAAGGCTTCGGCTGATTCATTATGGCCATTCATCTGCCCTTCTAATCCGGATAATGATGACCCACCGATTAACCCGTTGGTGGCGGGTGCACCGAGCCTGACACAGCTGGGGTACAAGACGGTGCTAGTGTGTGGCTAAGAAAGATACGTTGAGAATGAGAGCAGTGATGTTCAAGAAAAACCGTGAGCCTGTGAACTGGACCTGAACCGTATGAACCGAACCTATAAATAAGGCTCAGGTTTGGTTCGAACCCCACCGGTAAATAAGGCTACGGTTGGGGTCGAACCGAATCTGAAAAATCCGGTCTATTATTCAAGTT
>JANZLC010000006.1:3098442-3120039 GCA_026413385.1 Erythroxylum gracilipes | reverse complement strand
GACAAACCCATCACTTTGGATGTTCAGATTCAGTTCAGAAGCCATATGACGCAAGATCCGTGTCCTGAAAATGTTAGATAACACAAACTTGATGAGAACTCATCATCTTCAGAGAGATGACAACCATACAATGTTGGGTTCTTGCTTACAAAAGTCGACCAAGATTATCGATTTTATCCTTGCCAGATCCTCCTCGACCACTGCCTCCACCACGGTTGCCCCTTCTTGATCTGTCTCCATCATCTTTCATCTCCAAGCCTCTTCCTCTGCCAGAGAATAAACAAAAATGAAAGGAAGAAAGAATCTCTTTGTCCAATTGCTTTCCAATCACTAGGCACTATACAGAGCAAGTACATCACAAAGGTGAAAAAAAATAAAAGAAAAAGAAGGGGAAAGAATATCCTTTTCTGGAATGGGCAAAGGATGATGAAAAAGAAGAGCTCATATTGTTGTTAGTCTTGCACATAAAACCAGACGCACGAGACGGCTTGAAAAGGAAAGAGTCACCAGAAGTAACTGGTTTATAAACATGACATAAGCTTAGAATTCGATAACTTCTGCTTCCCCAAACACCCCACATGTGTCAAAGACTACAAAAATGACAATCAACAATAAACACGTGAAGTCCGAATCTTAACCCTGAATACCTGCACACTGATTGAAAATTGAATTAGAAATTACACAATCTTTCAGTTCTAAATTACAAACATCCCAGGCAGCAAAATAGAAACCAAATGTACAAAAAGGAACCACAAATGGTGTCACACATCAAGAAACTGAGACAATCCCGTGCATCAATCATAAACATAATCAATCTGGTTAGCGTTCAATTTGAACAACTTCTTTAATTTTTTAATCCACACTTATGCCATCTGGAGACTTTTATAACAAATATGAAGCCAACGACAAAAACAATTTAACAATTTATCCAAAAGCCAATTCAAATCAATCACAAACAATAAATACTCGAATCACAGGAGCAATTACTAAACAGTTTTCAAATTTGCCCAAAGTAACAAAAGAAAAGGTTTTGGTTGGTGGCGTCTGAAGTTGAGAAAGCCCGTGGCGAGAGGGGAAGACTAATGGGACCTGGCTGGCGAGTGTCGGATGCTAGTGACCGGCAGAGAAGAGAGCTCGACGTCTGGCTGCGGTTAGAAGCTGGTGACTGAATGAGGGAGAATGAGACAGAGATGCAAAACCCGAAACGAAATGATCACAACGACTGTGCATAAGCCAAACAAACGGTTAAAAGGAAAAGTGGATTTTTTAACAATTTCCCACAATGATGACAGAATCCAATAGGCAATAATATTAGTTCAGTTCCAGAAGAGATTCTATGCCCCGCAATCACTTACATGTTAGACTGCAATAACAAACAACGGCTCTATAACATCCCCAATTCAGAAAAATATTAGAAAATTAAAAAACGAATCTGAGAGAATTCATTTTCGAGGAAGAACTTATCAAGTCGACATCTTTGATTACTAATGGACTCCATGGATACTAGAATATGATTCGAAATTTGGAATTAGAAAAAATCCCACTAATCAAAGATGAGAGAGTAGCAAACCGAATAAGAAAGACAGACGGAGCAAGTACCAGAAGGGAGGCATCTGGGAAGGGTTGCGACGGAGGAGGAAGAGAAGAGGGATCGAGAAGTCCAGTGATGGTGATGTTGACGTTGATGGGCAATAGCGGCTGCGAAACGAGAAGATCTAGAAAACCCAGCTCTGTATATCGACCTTAAACCCACAATCACCTTCTCCATTTCTTCGATTGCTCTGCTTCCCTTTTGTTCTTCAAGAAAAACACCGGTAGCTGAAAGGGACAGGTTTCCGGATTGAGTATAAGATATGTTTTCGGGTTGTTGGTTCGGCCTATGGACCAAAGAGCTTAGTGAATTGGGCTTATTTTAGCTACTTTATACTTTAGCTAGTTGTCAATATTTGACAATAGCCACAAGAGAACAAACTTGGGAGTTTTGGATTCTGATGGATTCAGAGCAACCGGAGGTAGCTCGCGAGTTACCTGGTATTGTCCGAGTTTACAAGGATGGTCGTGTCGAAAGATTTCGAGATACCGATTTTGTTCCGGCTTCACTTGATGATCCGTCAAACGGTGTTTCCTCAAAGGACGTGACCCTACTTCCCGACTCCGACGTCTCTGCTCGTCTCTATCTCCCAAAACTCACCAACCCCAACCAAAAGCTCCCTCTCCTCGTCTACTTCCATGGAGGCGCCTTTTGTGTCTCGTCTCCTTACACAAGCCGATACCACAACTACGTGAGCAAGCTGGTTTCAAGAGCTAACGTTATCGCAGTTTCTGTGAACTACAGGAAAGCTCCTGAGCACCCGATCCCCGCAGCGTATGAAGATTCACTGGGTGCACTGAAATGGGTACTTTCTCATGCCAACAATGGATTAGGGACTGAACCGTGGTTAACTGAGCATGCAGATTTTGAACGAGTGTTCATGGGTGGGGTAAGTGCCGGTGCCAACATAGTCCATAACTTGGCCATGGCTGCTGGGACCATGGAGCATGGGCTAAATATTGGTCTAGTTGGGATTGCTTTGGAGCATCCATATTTTTGGGGTTCGGATCCGATTGGGTCAGAGGCTCTACACCCGGATAGGAAGGCATCGGCTGATGCATTATGGCCATTCATCTGCCCTTCTAATCCGGATAACGATGACCCACGGGTTAACCCGTTGATGGCTGGTGCACCGAGCCTGACACAGCTGGGATGCAAGAGGGTGCTAGTGTGTGTGGCTGAGAAAGATGTGCTGAGAGATAGAGGATGGGTTTACTACGAGGCATTGGGTCGGGTCGGGTGGACGGGTGTGGTGGAGATACTTGAGACTGAAGAAGAAGACCATGGGTTTCATTTGTTTGATCCGGTGTCTGACAAAGCTAATCATTTGATCCAACGCTTGGCTGCTTTCTTTAACAGAGACATGCCTTCATTCTAGGCAAGATTTGTTCTTGTTCTCGTGTCTGTTTCTAAATAAAAATAATAGAATGTGACATCTGGTTAATGTTGAAGATATTGTGATTTTATTTTCTTTTATATCCATGATATATAATAAGGCTCAAGGCATGGATTCGTCTTTTAGATTTTAATAAAAATTCAAGTATTTATAAGTTAATTTAACATATACTCATAAAATAATTTTATTTAGACAAAACTCAATAATAATAATACTCATGAAATCACGTTGAAAATAGAATCTCTAAAATAGTTTACGCGACTCTTTGTTTTATGTTTGCTTTCTCGACTTTCTCAGTGCTTTGTTTTCAATTTGTTCTCCCAACGCTCCAAGATACTCTCACGTCACACAACACACCAACAAGTTCTTCATTTTCAATTTGTTCTCCCGATGTTCCAAGATACTCTCATGAGTCATGTCACAACACACCAACAAGTTCTTTGTTTTTAATTTGTTCTCCCAATGCTCCAAGATACTCTCACGTCACAACACGCCAACAAGCTCTTCGTTTTCAATTTGTTTTTCCAATGTCTCATTTCTTGCGATGCGAGAAGGGTCAAGGGCGTTAGGAGAAAAAACTAAGAACAAAGCGTTGCAATGTGGTAGTGGCTTAGAACGTTAGGAGAACAAACTGAAAACAAAAAGTTGATGACGTCGAGAGAACAAACAAAAAACGAAGGGTTGCATAAACTAATTTAAGGATTCCATTTTTAACAACGACGTCGTTTCATTAATCTTTATTAGTTGTATTACTTTTAGCTGACGAGTATTAGTATTAAGAATGGAAATGATAATAGGAATGAGAATGAATATAGTGAAGAATGAGAATAGATATTATCATTATAATTATGATGGTTAGTTAAGAGGAAGAAATGATTGCTATTACTATTGATAGTGGTTGGTTTGTAAAAAATATTGAGAAATAAAAATTTATTATATTTTAATTAATTAATTAATTATATTAAAAATAATTAATTATTAATTAAAATAGTTAATTAATTGCAATATTTTAATTAATGAATGAATTATATTTTGATTAATTATATTATAACTATTTAATTATATTTAATTTAATTAATTAATTAATTAACCGTAATTAATTAATATTAACAATATTTTTAAAACAAGAGTCACTAATTAATTAATTAATAGTAATTAATTAATTAATATTAAAATATTTTTAAAACAAGAGTCACTATTAAGGAATGAGTTTCATTCCTCTTCTAAATGAAGGGTATGGAGGATTCTCCAAAAGTGAGATATCAAACTATTCCCCCTATAATGATAATCAACAGTTAACCACTTACTTTTCATTCCTTACCCATTAACCCCTTCCTAAACCTATCAACGAAGCACCTCCTTAATATTTAATCATCACTTTTTAAAGTTTGGGTTATAATTACATAATTTATCAAAATATGAAAAGTTTTTCGTAATTAACCCTAAGTTTCATTTATTGCAAGTTAAGTCATTTTCCCTGTCAAATTAAGAATAACAATGGGTCGGGTAATGCTACATCGGGTCCCTTGTTTGGGTCTGGCCCTAACTAAGACGGGCTCGGTCCGACTATATCAAATCTAACATGTTAACTTCAAGCCTGAACTAAGCCCAATTGTCAAGCCTGCCTTTCATGATTTTAGGTGAAGAAGTCTACACAGAAAAGAACAATTTTATAAGGTCGGTCTTGGACTATTCTATATCTGAAAAATGTGTAATACTGGTTGACTTTAAAGAAACTGTTACTTATCAACTTTATTGGAATTATTTAGAAGATAAGCCGTTCCTGAGGTTCATTCAAAATTTTCATCATAACTAATAAGTTGTGACGGTGAGTCCAAGTCTTTTCTGTCGCAGTTTCTAGATGACTTTTACGGAATGTACATCAAAATTTGAAAAGTACCCCGAAATTTTATTAATCGAAAGAAAATAAAATTATTTATTGTTTTTTTATGTTATAAATTTATAATTAAAGTATAAGTTCTTTATTTAATAAATATATTTTTATTATATTTTAAATAATTATTTGAATAATTAAATGATGTTCAATTTGCAAATTAATTATTTTTAAGTTTAAACATAAAATTTTTAAATTGATTGATACATGATAATCATGTTTTACTATCCTTAAAAGCAATCTTATATTGAACATGGACCACAGATTGTCCACATTCACGGAGTCATACTCATAGCTTAGCGTCAACCACTAGTTAATTTGTCAAGTTGATTGTAGAAACATATGTATGGTAATAGGTCCTGAACCCGAAACGATTAACAACTAGTTAATTTGTCAAGTTGATTGTAGAAACATATGCATGGTAATAAATCATCATCATCTATGTCATAAACTTATCTTCTCATGGTCTTGCATTATCATATTCTTCCATTGCATTGTTATTTATTCAAGTAATTAAAAATAATTGATATTTTCAATGATTATAAAAAGATATTTAAGCAATCAATAAACAAAGGAATAAAAAATAAAATAAAAATTGAAAATTGAAAATTGAAAATCTGCTTCACCGTATAGCAGTAACTTAGCAGAAACAAGTCGGATTCTGTGAATTGCCCAAATCCTTAGAAACCCTATACGTATATTTAAGGAACATAACGAGCCTTCCTGTTCCGTCCGCAAAAACCGCATCCTTTTGTATCCAGACAAAACCCGTGCTTTTCCCGAAGATCCTTCCTGCGTCCTCCTCTTCCTCAATGGCTACAGGAAAACAAGTTTCACGAGATGTTTTCCCATATCTTCGAGTGTACGAGGACGGAACCATTGAGAGAATTGCAGGAACTGAAGTTACTCCCGCAGGATTGGACTCGAAAACTGGTGTCCTGTCCGAGGACATCGTGATCATCCCAGAAACAAATGTCTCGGCCAGACTTTATCGTCCAGATTCAGCAAAAGGCAGCCAAAAGCTTCCTGTTATGGTCTACTTTCACGGTGGAGCATTTTGCATAGCATCGACTGCAGAGCCCAAGTACCAAAATTGTCTTAATATGCTAGTTTCCGAGGCTAACATTGTTGTTGTCTCAGTTGACTACAGGTTAGTACCAGAACACCCGCTTGATGTTGTCTACCAGGACTCGTGGGATGCGCTTCAATGGTTGGCTTCACATGCCAATGAAAAAGGTGGCAATGAGCCATGGCTTAAGGACTATGCAGATTTTGATCAGTTGTTTCTTGCAGGAGATAGTGCAGGTGCTAATATTGCGCACCACATGGCCTTAAGGCTCAATAACTCGGAAACCACTCGAACGCTACTGAAGATTCGTGGGATTGCCATGATTCATCCTTATTTCTGGGGAAAGAATCCAATTGGTGTGGAGGTGGAGGACAGCCTAAGAAAACCAATGGTTGATAATTGGTGGACCTTCGTTTGTCCATCGGAAAAGGGTTGTGATGATCCGTTGATCAACCCTTTTGTTGATGGAGCCCCCAGTCTTAATGACTTGGCGTGTGATAGTGTGCTTGTATTTATTGCTGAAAAGGACATATTGAGCTCAAGAGGGAAGCTTTATTACGATGAACTGGTCAAAAGTGGGTGGAAGGGGAAAGCAGAGATAGTGGAGACGAAAGGAGAAGATCATGTGTTCCACATCTTTGATCCAGATTGTGAGAATGCTCGTGTCTTAATCAAGCGATGGGCTTCCTACGTTAACCAGAAGTAAGGGGTGGCTCAAGAGAGAGCTTGTCATTGTCTTAGAAGTTGGAGCACCACACAATAAAGAAGTCTGTTGTTTTATGTCAATTTTCATATCAAGAAACGAAAAGCAGAAAATAAAGCTAAAGTCCGTAGATGTAGACTTCCATCAACTTTTGTGGATTGGAATTGCTGTTCTTTCCATCGTTTCCTGTAACAAGACAGTTGAGTTTGATCCTTGTATTCGTTTACAAATGGCAAACAAAGAACAACTTCTTGTATTGCTTTACAAATTGCATCAACATAGTCATCTCTCCGCTTGGTCTAGAAACAAAGTTAGTTCGCTGGTAATATAATGAATTTTCTTTTGTGATTTTTTTCAATTTTAATAGTATTTTTATTCTTTTTAAATTATATAAAATGTTATAGTAATGCTACAAACAGATATTTTTATTATTTATCCAAGTCAATAAATCAAAAGATAGTTAATTTATCAACTCAACTTTATTAAATTAAAAGCTTACAATGATTTATAATATTAATCCATCATTCCAAGACAGCAGTAGACCTAGGAAACAAACGTAAACAATAATCCTGGATCAAGCTTTACTTTATGGTAACATCATATGATAAAGCTAAATAAATTTTGCCTACTAGTAGGGGTAAAGGAACCAGCCTCTCTACCAGGTAAGGTAAAACTATTAATATACTTCAGAAATGAAAGTGTATCATAGTTATAATTATAAGATTGGGATTGTATTAAAATATTATCTCTAAGTCTTTTCTTTTGTGGATATACAAAATATTAATAACGCAAATATGTTATAATCGTTTTTTAAAGGAAAATTAATGTTTAAAAAATCAAATTGGTTCAACTAATTTGACGATGAAACTTTGATTCAATTAATTTTTAGTTTAATTTAGTCTAATAATTTTTTATTTGAAAAACTGATCAGTTTATTAATTATTCAACTAATTTTATAAATTAATCAATTTTTATAAACTAAAATAAACTATTTAATTTTTAATTTTCAATTAAACTTAAAAATTTTATCATTAAGGATAATCTTTTCATTCATTTTTAAATTCTTTAATTTTATTTAATTTTCAACTGATTTTAAGATAATCCAATATTAGTTGAATATTTTAAAACAGAAAATAACGTTTGCTAGAGTTTTAAAAACATTAAAGAAAACAACTGATTTATGAGCTAATACTTGTTTGTTGGAGTACAATTCAGTGAAATATTAGATGTGAAAAGCTTAAGAATGCGATGGATATACTTATAAATGTATCTATTGCGTGAATGATATGAGATCATCAATGTATCTCATATAATAGTTGAATACATTTTAATGATTTTTCAATTTAATGATGCCTTCTTAAATATAATAGAAGATTTCAAAGTAGTACAATATTAAAAAATCGTATCAAATATTTTGAATATAGTATTCCACTTTATACATATACTGTTGATATTTAAAAATTAAGTCAAAGTTGGTTGATGATTAAAATAATTTAACATTGGTAACCTTATTAAGCAATTATAAAATATAAAACTGAGAATAATTTAATTAAAAATCATATAAGGTGATTATTAATTTAACTTATTTTATTTAATTGAAATATTAATAAAAATATAATTATAAATAAATTGGATTATTGCTATCCATTGTTAGACATCATTGTTGACTTTAGAATATAATATTAATCATATTAGCATCTGTAAATTATATATAGTCATTATAAAATTATTGTTAATATAATAAAGTCACGCATAATAAAACTGTTAGAGTATTTCATATTGACTAAACATGAAAATGTTAAAGGATTTACAAGTGGTAAACGTCAATTATCCAAATGATTAATTATAGTCACTTTGACAATGGTTGACCAAAGCCTAGTTCTTGTTAGTGGATTATACACTCTACCTATATTAAAAATTATAATATGGTATCAGAGTAAGTTTGATCTGAATTATTAATTTTTTGGATGTTCGTGTAGATGTTTAGTCTTAGTGGCCCGATCCGAATACCATTGACACTTGAAGGGGAGTGTTAGAGTATTCTATATTGACTAAATATGAAAATATAAAAAAGTTTATAAGTGATAAGAGTCAATTGTTCAAATGAGTGGTTTTAGTCATTTTGATAATGATTGACCCAAGTTCAATTCTTGTTAATAAACTCTACACTCTACTCGTATTAAAAATTATAATAAAAGTAATGAGTGAAAATTCAATAGGACTTAACTAAATAGATTTTTTAAAATTAAATAATGAATTACAACTTTTAATAATTTATAATTCATTAAGGCTTTGTGGTCGCTGAGTTATGCTTATCGGTGCTAAAATCCATTGACACAGTCAACTTTTGTTCTGATACATTCTTCAGATCTAATTCATTATACAATAGAAGAAAAAATCAACTTGATATTTTAAAACTTCACTTTTAAATATTCAATTACATTAAAAAATTATTTTGTAGTGAGCTTTAAAAATTGTTTCTTATTTTTTAAAACAAAGAAAAAGATAGAGCACAGCACGTCTCTATCACGACTTGTCTTCAAAGTTGACCTTCGTGGTAGGACTTTAGTTGCTTCCTTATGTAAATTATATACGTGCTTGTTAGACTGTATCGTATCGTGCAAGGAATACGAATAGAAAGAATCTCGATCCTATAATATATTCAGGTCCACTGTTATAATCTCGTTGGATAAGTGAGCTTTTAAAAATTAAAAGGCATGTTGGTATATAAAGAAGATGAAGTTTACTTTTTTCTTTATTTTAATAAAATTGTGTTGAGTTTGGCTCCTTTATTGTCCCATATTGGTTGGGGATAACAATTGAGGCCAAGCTCTTACCTATATAAGGAGGGTGTTACTTCCTTGTTTAGTGCACTAACCAAAGTCAAAGATTTGTAGTACAAATTTGACTTTAGTTAAATTCCTCTATTGAGGTGAGAGTTGGAGAGTTTGTCTTGGGTATTTCTTTGTGGGTGTGTTGGTGTATTAGGGGATTAGGTGAGAGGAAAAATTGTGTGATTGTAAGAATTTTTTACATAGTGGATTTTCTTCTCTGTACCCGTGGTTTTTCTCCGATTTGGGAGTTTCCACGTTAATTCTCTTATGTTATTATTTTCTGATATTTTTGTCTATTAAATATCTTTGAGTGTGGGTTTGGGAGGTCTAAATTCCTAACAAATATTACCTATATAATGAAAGGATGATACCAAATGTTAGTTTTCAAAATATACCTATAACTTTTGCCTCGTACCTCCAAACAAGCATGCCCTAAATTTAATCAATAAACATGGTATGTTGGTGGCTGTTGGAAGGAATATTGCAAACCTACTTTATTGGGAAATCTAATTGGTTTAATCTTGAGGCCCATAAGTTGTGAATGATTTGGATGGATTCTGTTAGATGTGAGTCAGTTGAATGAAGTATATTATTATAGTCAGGAAGTGCCCTCTTTTCCACCAATAATTGGAGCTTCTATTACATAATTATTCTAAGAGTTCAATCTAGTGGAACCTTTTCTTTACACGTTTGATACAGGCAAAGCGAGACGTGTTTTCAATGTTTTGGAAGCATGTTGGGTGTGTCCCTATCTCATAAAAAAATAAATATGTCATCGTCAAATTGAGCACTTAAAGTGGATTCCAACTCCTCTTCAACCATGGCTTCCCTTCACCCTATTATAGTGGGTATCCTTTTCACCACCTAACCCCTTGAAAATAACCATTAAATTAATAAAAATTCCATCCATTAGAAAAGAAAAAAACTTAATTTAGATTCCTTTGATTTAATAAGGTGGGCTCTCTCAAATCTAGGTGTCCAATGGTTTCAGTCTATATTTCTGTTCCTAAGCAATTGCCTTGTTTTCCACTAGATTCATAGGGTCTAATATGTTGAACTTGCACTCTCTGTTGTCTTTGTTTGAGGATTACAACTAAAAAAGATTGTATAAAATATATGTGTACACAATACATCAAACAGAGAACAAAAGGTTTCACTCTTTGCAATTTAGCTGTCCTTGTAACTAGATGCTCTTCTATAGTGTGTCCCAGCTCGATCTGTTCCTTTATCTTTTTTTTCTTATTACTACTAAAGCTTATCACACTAAAGTTTTGTCACTTTTGTCTCTCTTCTTTATTTGGTAAGTGCTTTTTTTGCCTTCATTTAATATTTTTCTTGTCTGAGACTGGGATGAAGAGATCATGTATGTAGGTTTAAACGAGTGCAATAAGATAAGATTATCCCCTAAAAACGATTCAACTTCAAAGTACATGGCACTTGCAATGTATTTTATTTTCATTTGCTAACAAAGGATTGAGGATAAGATGTTTACTAATTGTATCTCGCATGCTTTAGTTGCTTTAAAGATTACTTAAGAATGTCGGCGGTCTTATTAGCAGCTTTTCAATTCCTTGAATGGATGATTAATTGATTATTGACCAATTTCTATTAGAAGCCGTCATTAATTTCCATTTAGTTTCAAGAAGTTTCCTTTCTAATTGGGTTTTTTTTTTTTCCCTTCATTGCCAGTTGTCGGCTTTTACAATCTTATCTTACGGTCAATGATGCGCACAGTAGCTATTATTAATTTCATAATCACAAGTCTGGTAACAAATCTTTGGTTATCAAGTCGGAGGGAAAGAAGCAAGCTTTGCTGTTGATTGCAACTGATGGACATATGTTCACGTTAACATGCGTCTATGTAATTGCTTTGATTCACGCAAAACGTCGCTGTTTTGAATGCAAAGCTGTCTTAATACTTGCAGATATTCTGACGTCTATGCGTTTACATTTTACTTTCTTCATTTATACACCCTTTTATTTAGAAATTGGTTTGATGGTAAGGGGGCCCTAAAGGAAAAATAATTCCTTTAATTTGTATCATAATCTGAAATTTGGTAGGTGTATTAGATAAAATATTTATGTTACAAATCCACCGTTAAAAAATAATTACATATTATGGGTTACACTGCAATTACGGATGATTACAACATCTGTAATTGTGAAAGATAAAACTGAAATTGCAATAAATCATAACAATAATAATCTGAACCGTTATCGAGCAATATTATGATCACGGTCCATGCAATTTAAAATACAGGTTCTCATTATAATCAAATCAAATCATAATTCAAAACTTTGATAGAAACTAAGATTTGATCTTGTCATAGTCATAAAGGACGTAGGCGAACAGCAATCATTTAACCCTATTTGGATATCGTAAAGTCCTGTAATGCCTATAGAAGCTATGATGTTGTGGGTCTAAACTTCATAGAGTGTCTTACTAAATATATCCTCAATAACAAAGATTAGGCATGCAAAACTTATCATTTCAAGTAATCACGAGCTTTAATAATTTCCAGTAAGTACAGCCTTGATTCTGACTCTCGCTTGGTATCTTTACAAGTTACAACTGTTGATAATATCACATGGACCTCCATTATTGAGTCTTCAAAATTGTAGTGTTAACTGGGTGTGGTCACCAGGGTGGTGAGACACCAAGTTCAAGAAATTCACATTTCTGTTTGACTATTGGCTACAATTCCAGTTGCCAATGTTTTAGGGTCTCTACCAAAAATCGATCGATTGCAACAATTTTATCCATTCCATAGTCACTAGAGGGACCTTACTGCACACTTATTAAGGCAAAGTAATAGAGCACGAGGCAAGCATCCCGCAATCAACGACGTCAAGTGGGTGAACAAAACAAATTCTTTCACAAGAAAGCCTCAACTCATCCTATCGATCAATTCACTCTCTTTACTTTTGGAATAATATGGTCTCGAACAATGCATAACAGCTGCTTAACGCTAAAACTCCGAGGTTCTAGGGATATGAGTTCTTACCAATTGAGAGAGACCATGTATGTGAAGAACTCCAATGGAACGAACAGTATTTTTATAAGATGTGCATGTTAGGCCTGCATTAAATTACATTTGAAGATGTATGATTTGATCCTGAAATGAAAGGTGTAGACTATTCGGTTCATAGAAAAGAAAACATTACGAATGTCACATGATATAATTCGGATTCAATAGCATACGCATGGTTCCTTTATTACAAAATTAAGATACTTTTGCTATATTTTAAAGAACGGATTATAGGATCAATGGACTGCTAATCCACTTGTAATAACAGTTTTATTCATGAGTTAAGTGGTTGCCGTGATAAATTTCTTCAAGAGGACCAAGATCGTTATTTGTTATTATGTATTTATCTGGAGATTATTTATGGAAGTAAATCATCTAGAAATTGGGGTTAGTTTCCATTATTATGTTCCGTAATTAGATAGTAAATTAAGGACACTTGTAGAAGGCTATGTTCCCTAGTAGCATCACATAACACCTCACAGTTGCGATGAATTTACCAGAGAATAGAGAGAGAGAGATACTTTATCCCGAATCTTTTTTTTCCACTTATGAATATTTGGCAAGAAAAATTACATATTCCAATCAACCCTAAACAAATCTAAAATGTAGAAAGTCTTTACACCATAGATCGTGCTTGTGGTGACTGTCGCTTCCACTCTACCAGTCTTTGTAAAAATTCCTTAACCTGTATCGATATAATTTATTTATTATGCCACATCAAAAGTAGGAACATCAAAATAAAATTAAGAACCTTGAAAAAAAATTATCAAAGGGGGGGGAAAAAAAAAACAGATTAGAAACTTGCCTCTGTTGGCGCTTGTAGCGAATATGAAGCATTTGTTTCCTTAGGAACTTTAGAAACAAGGATCCCAAGTCCTTGTCCCCTATTGCGTAAAACCTGAGTATCATAAACCAATAATTGTTCAGAAGTTACTATAACGTGTAAAGATAGGTTTTTCATATTATTAGAAGAAATCTAGAAGTTGCACTAAGAAAAAAGGGAGATCCATTAAGGAACATATAATACCTTGAAAGCATCCTCATCCGTACGATCATCTCCAATATACACGGGCAAAACATCACTAGAATTGGCATATCCTGAAACAAAATGATACATAATTAACAGGAGTCATCGAGATCGTCAAGCATGAACCGAAAGGACACGTATGGACATTGAAATAAATTTACATATGGTGAGAAAATACTCACCTAGCGATTCTAACAGGAACTCCAAAGCTTTGCCTTTGTCCCATTTAATAGTTGGTCGGATTTCTAGAACCTAGTTAAGAACAAAATTATAATAACCATCAGAATATTACAAAATCTGCTCAATTAATGTCACTTTGTTTCTGCTGTAAGTAACAAAATTTTCCAAGTACCTTCCTTCCTTGAGATAACTTGAGTTTTGGATAGCCACTGAGCACTTCTCTAACTTTATCTACTAGTACAGCCCACATCTGTCACAACAAAGTTGAGATGATTAGTAAGTAATGACTCTTATTTACACACAGTTACAGTAAAAGTAAAAAAGCAGTACATAATTAGGATAACCAAGTCAAGTACATGAATAGCTAGATTTCACTTAATACCTTTTCTTCTACACATCGGAAGTGTACGGACAGACAAAATTTATTGTTTTCTACTCTAACTCCTGGAACAGTTCTCGTGCGCTCCAACAGAATCTTATATACCTGAAATTCGATTTTTTTTTAAAAAAAAAGTTAACTTCTTGTCCATGAATGTAGCTTTTACTTATTTCTTTTAGTAATAAAGGGAATCAAATACCTTATCAATCATGGGTAAATACTCGCTAGCAGGTTGAAAAAGAACTCCTCGACGACCCTAAAAAATAAATGAACAATTCAGTTCAACGAGCTTGTATTGTCGTTAAGGAAAGTGCAAATAAATAAAAGAAAGAAAGAGAAAAGGAAAGAAAACTAGCCGTGTAATTACAAGTTACGTGAGAAAAGCTCACTTTTTTGTACTTGGGGCTGTTGGATGGTCCCTTAATGTCCATGCCATGGCTACCAGCATAGTAAAGTCCTGCCAGTCTTACAAAGCTGTAGACCTACAATATCTTGCATCTGTAAGTATGACAAAGTGGACATATCAACGAAATAAGTGTTAAATTTCAGAGAAAGTTCATTTCGACAATGCTTACCTTGTTTCTACATCTTCCAGTGACAATAGCTGTAGGGAAGTATCTGGAAACATCCCTGACAACTTCTCTCATCTGATAGAAACGAGAAACACAATGTTAGTCACATCTAAGGTTTACTCAATAAAAGTTTAATTTGAAATAAACATAACAGAAATAGCTAACCTCATTAGTCATGAATGCTCTGTCCGGATCTTCCACGATTGGCGAGAGTGTGCCATCGTAGTCAAGAAACATCACAATCTGCTTTCCTTTAGAAGAGCTGACTATTTGTTCAAACATGCTTATAGCCGACGGATAATTAATCTGGTTTTAGTGAAAGTTCAGAAAGAAACATCAGTGATCCGTATCGACTGTAAATAACTAAATAAGTATTCAACAATTTTTATAAAAGTACACTCACAATCCATGTTCTTTTCTCTTCGGATTCAGATAAACAAGCTGCTTTGACTCGGGTAGGTGAAGAATCTCTCATTGAATCAACCCAGGAACTTACTTTGGTTCCACCACCACCTTCTTCATTATCTACCTTTCCAGGAAACGTCGGCCTAGTTACGGTGATGCAATTTCTCCCTCTTGGAGATGGGGCCACAGGTGAAAATAAAGACCTGGGCAAGACTACTCTAGTCGTAAAATGATCAATCCCGGACTTGGCAGCACATACAACCACATTTTGGTTAGTCATTTTCCCCTTCGAAGTTCGAAACCTCTGCATATATTCACATAAAGGTTAACGACGCATAAAGTAAAACTGAATTTGGAACTGCGGAGAGCTTAGGGAAGAACTCACCTGAAGTTTTGAGAAGATTATGCAGGATTTTATGGAAATAAGAGAAGAGGAGAGAGAAGAAAAAACAGGGGAAAGAAAGAAGTATTGTTTTGGTCTTGGGAGCTGTAGGTAAATAAAGGTCTCAAAAAAGTGAAGCCACACACGCACTGAACACAAATGCAACTCGGTCGCTTGGAATTTATAGACTTGTTCTCAGGCCACACCGAGTTAAAACAAGAGTAACGACTTTGTCATGCCTCTATTCTCCTTTTGACCATTGTTTGATATGAATTTTGAGGCTTATAATAATTATATTTCTAAATATGATTATTTTGATTCTTAAGTTATTGCTACCAATAAAACAAAATATGAAATAATTATCTAGAACAAAAATATCACCATAACATTTTAATTTTGTATCCTAATAATTATATTATAATAGGTAAAAGACATAGTGTTACTCTTTAATTTAGAAAATTTTAGAAAAAATTCTTAATTTTTTAAATTCTCGAAAACTTCTTATACTTGAACAATGAAACACAACATAATTGAATATCATTTATAAACTAATCAAATGTTTCTTAGATAATGATATAATTTCTTAAACTTGAATCGAACTAATTAATTTTAACCAAGTTTAGGGATCAATCCGAGTTATCACATCAGTAACATTTAATTACTTTATATATGAAATTATAAATATCTGTAATTTTAAACAACTTAATATAAAGCCAATATTATTTGCTCAAATTTGTTATGTATTGTTATTATAATTAAAACTTTACCTATTAGTTAATAATGGACTCCTTAAAACAATTTCATAAATGGTCACTTTATTTTTTAATATGAAGTATCATAATCATTTAAAAGAGGGACCATGGGTAGCATCAACCAAGTTACAAGGGAATTGAACTGTTGAAATAAGAAAATATGAAAATAGAAATAAATTAACTATAAATCTAAAAAGTATAAGAATGAAATGTATTATACAATTATCAGTAATACATAATGTATAGTACAATTTTATTTTAAATTTAATTAGTTTATTTCAACTTGAATAACTCTAAAACTATATCCATAATCTCAAATACCAATATAAGAAAAATAGAAGCGTAATAATATGAACTAGAAAATATGAAAGATTTTTAAGAAGTGAAAATGAAGTTTTGACTCAAAAGAATTCAAAATTATAAATAAATATGTTGGAAGTTCAGCATGTTTCCGCAGTTCCGCTCGTAATAATTCATAGATATAGGACTAGGAGAGCCTTATCATTAAACTGTTAGGCTAAAATAAACAGTTAAATAGAACTTATATTTTCTATTTTAAGATAAAGATTCATGAATATATCATTAGACATACACAAGTCTTTAATAGGAGTTTTATTATTAACAAAACATTTACAAGTAAGTTGAGAAAATAAGCACCCCGACCCACATACCACCGCGATGATACTTATGGAATGTTTGGTTTGTTGGTATGCAAAGAAAGGAAATAATAAGGAAATAAAAAAGATAATTGTTAATATATTATGATTAGATGAATATTATTTTATATTCTTTTTTTGGACAATACTTCATACCAGAGCGGAATCAAAAATTTAAGATAAAATGACCCAAATATTTAATTTTTTTTAAATTTTGAAGCGTCCAATACACCAGTGAGCTCCAAATAATTCTGTCATTATATATATATTAAAAATAAAAAATTTAATTTTTTAAATATTAAGACCCAGTACACCATTGCCCCCACATAACTCCCTCTATGCTTCATACATCTAAGATAGCAAAAAATAGAGGTCACAACTATTTCTATTTTTTACCTTATTTATTATAATTTCAATTACTATTCTTTCAAATGAATCAAACAAACCCTTAATACTTTTGGCTACTAACGCAAAATTGAAAATACCAAAAATTATTGGAATAGACGAGAGAGGGACAACTTCGTGATCCCACGCTGCACGGAATATTTATATAGGCGAAAATGAAATACCATAACCAACCAAAATGCGTAGGAATAATATGTGGAACTTTCCCTGAAAGAGAAACTCCATGTGGACCTTTAGATATGTCCTTCCCTTTTCTTACCAAATGACCTTTCTTATTCTTCTTTCAATAGTCAATTCGGTGCATACGTTCAAAAAAGTTGCGCTCTACATTGGATGGTTACAATTCTGGCTCATCTCCAGTTTTTGAAGGTTTTAATATTGAAAATGACTACCCTCCATTCCGCATATTAAATTTATGTAGTGTAAATAGCTATTGTTGACAATAGTAATTTGCGTAAATCAGGGTACAGATAAAAAGATTTCGTTAGTTGTTAGTGTTTGTATAATAAAATTCTATGCTGTTAACGGCAATAAAATTAGAAAAATGTATAAAATTAATGTGAAAATTTTGATTTTTCATTGATGTTGTAGCAGGCTCGCTTTTACACATTATTACTAACATTCATTTAAACATATAAAACAAAGAAAATATAGACAAGAGACAGATTTGCCAAGTAGTAACTCTTCTTGCTCTTCTTTTTTTTGGGTTACTGATCATCGCAAGCTAGAGGCAATCGAATAGGATACGAGGCTTTTAATTGGTTCCGATATTAAGTCCCACGTTGGTTGAAAATTACTATTCCCTCTGATTCATAATAATAGTCGTTTTAGAAAAATACACGCTTATTAAGAAAACTAATGAAATTATAGATATACCCTTATTAATACTCCCATTAAGTATTAAGATGAGAGATAAATTGTCTTGAAATTGTAATCTGTGTAATTAAGATGAGAGAGAAATTAAAGGTTAATTTTGGAAGTAAAATTATAAACATGCATACAAAGTCAATAATGACACTTATTTTAAATAATTAAAATGTATCTAAAACGTCACTTATTATGAATCGGAGAGAGTATAATAAATTGCTTACATTTCCGAAAAAAGTTCTTTCTTGAATAGTCCACTATCATATAACCGAGGGAAAGAGAAGTCTACTGTTGAATTTGAATTTTGACCGACGGACTGTTTTAATTCTCTTTCATTGTTGAGTTGCAACATATTCTTTTGTTGCTAAAAGGAGCAAGTATTTCCTTTCCATTTCCCTAAGCATTTGTTTTCCTTTCGACTCAAAAAACATTAATTCGATTATTACATTTTGTTCTGTGCATGTCCGTTTCCAACTATTCTTTGGTAAGATTGACCTGCTGGAACCATTTTTCGATTCATACATTTGTTGGGCAGCCAGAAAAGAATCGAACAAAATTAGGTGAAGGTTCAAACCGCCTTCTGAAAAGGATTGTGAGACTAGCAGCCATAGCCTAACTTTGCGTAGTTTTCATCAATATCAGCGGCGTCTTCGGGTTTGTCCTATAATCTTGACATTGAGCAAAGCTCTGTCTGTCTCTTTGTTACATACTACTAGCTCCGCCAGCTCTGTATAGTTTTTCCATCTCCCCATAGTCGGCAAGCAATTAGAGTTAGTTTAGATTCTGAATTCTATTATATTATACTGTTACTCTGTGACAAAAAATAAGTTACTGAAATTAATAAATTTTTATAAATTCAAATAAATAAATAAATTTTTATTTAATAATATATTTTTCAATTAAACTTTAAATTTTTTAAAAGTTAAGGAAAGTATCTTTCAATCATATTTCAAATTCTTTAATTTTATTTAATCTTTAGTCAGTTTTATAACGGTTTAATATCGCCTAAACCTTAAACTTCCAATTCAGTTCTTAAAATATTGTTCAAAACTGTAATTCTTGAATTTTTTTAATTTACTAACATTAAATAAAATATGGATTTCAACGTCACAAATATTGAGTTAATTAATAAATCTCTCATAATCCATTTTGTTAGCAGTGACCCAGGGAAGAGCAGTTTCTAAACTATTAGTGATAAAATAAGGGAAGAGGCGGAAGAAAAATAGAGAAATAGTTAGGTGATCATACGAGGCACGAGGTCGACACGATCGAATTTAATAAGCATCTACTTAGAAAAGGTTAAGCGAAGTTCTTTTCACGATTGAAAGTTTCGACTTTTTGTTGGAGTAATGGGGCGTTCTTACTTTCTTCTTAAGGTATAATTAACTAGCTGTTGGGCATTAGCGACAAAGAAATATGGTTGGAGCTTCCGAGGTATCAGCGTATACTTAATATTTATTTTGATCAATGAAAATAATTTTTATGTTTAAAGCAAGCTCTTGAATAGTCTATTAGTTACCTTAAAAAAATGGTTCATGCATGGTTACGGATTTAGAGCTTATTTCTCATCTTTTGTGCGTAGATAATTTACAGTGAAATGGTGATACCCCTTATTATTTAGTACAATAGGGCAAATGTATACAATACAGTAGACTTAAATATGTAGGGAATATGATATTCCTCTAATTCCCTCACCTAAAATTCCTTCTTTTCAGGACATACTTTTATGTGCCTATGATTAGTTAGCTTATTTCTTTTATTAATGAAAAGAATAAATTTAAAATTATAATAACAGAAAAATATATGTAGCTCCCAATGAAAACTCCTTAAAAGACCACTATCAGATATGGAAATCTGGGGGACTTTCGTTCAGCATTGGTTATTTTTTATGTTGAAATTCGTGAAGCTATTAATAATATAAATACCGAGCCTGAAGTCCCCATATCATGAGATCTATCCTGAATGTGAAATCAAGAGCAGACATCACAGAAATTGAACTGAGGTCATTACAAAAACTATGAAAAAGGTATATAATTGAAGAATGTCTAACTCTTCTTTTGAAACCATTAAATGATTCCAGTTCATTTCATCACTACTACTCAGTCTTGCATGCAACAGAAATAGTCAAAATTTGAGGCCATTGAATGAAAATATGCTTCAGAAACCGTCCCCATGTGTCAGAGAGGTTAGGTCTGGACCTGAAAGTTTAGCTTTCATTGCGATTGTCAAAAGGAAGAGTTAGGCGAGTTAAGGACTGAATAAAAAGGGAATAACTTTGCTTTTAAGAATGTGTAAAGGTCATCACCATAACATCAATTTATCGAATATATCTCTCATATCAATAACCTTCTTCCAATGATTTAATTCAAAAATATTACATTATATTCTGCTTGAGGATGACAATCTTAACGGTGACTTCCATTCTGACTTTAGGCGTGAACTGGTTTTATTGCGCGGAGCTATAGGCCAATAGTTTTCTACCCTTCCAAGAAACAGTTATTTTGAAGAATCTGTAGTGTTTCCAGAATTCAAGGTGGGAATCATGCGGTCGAAGAAAATGCCGAGATTTATTTTAATTAGTTCAAACAACTAATTAAAATATTTCTAAGAACAATTTACACAAATTTTAATCCACAAAAATGATACTCGTCTACTAAAACTTAAAAATGTGAAAAATAAAATTCTTCATCACTAGCTTTGAAGTCTATTCATTTCAATAATACCCGAGATTATATTAAAATTGAAGGTTAAGCTTCTTTGATCGGAATAGGATCTCCCTTGTCCTTCAACCTGTACATCTAATTAGGCAGGTGGGTCAATGTCAATAAAACACGAGTATTATGTCCTAGAAAAGTTTGCATGCTGATGGAATTTGGTGCCCAGGCACGTTGCGTGCTCTAAAGGCCACAGGACTTCAATCCTCATATTCGGCACATAATTCATTCTTGCTCGAAACATCTTTTATATCGAGGTGGGTTTTAGGAACTTTCTTCTTCCTGATGATTTTGAAGGGTTCGGCAGATATATTCTATATTCTGATCGTCGACAACTCATGCTGACCTCGCCTGCATTGCCAACCTTTTCAGTCAACCGAGTCGTTCTTCAACACATTCTCACACCTACTGATTATGATGAGGTGGGAAAATAACAGTACAATATTCCAAATATAAACAAAAACTAAAGATTCTGTGAAAACACAAAATTTTCAAACCTTAATGCCGAAAGGTGAGCTGCCATGTGTTAGGTTAAGGTCCTTCCCCTTTTGTTTTCAGTTTACAATCAAAATATATGTTCCGTTGATGGTCAGGGTGGTCTTGTCGATGAGACATAAGAAAAACTTGCAGTTAATGTTTTGAAATAATCATTAGCAGGGGCGAAGATTTTGCTCAGTGGGGGCAAATATAAATGTATTCATAAATGTAAAATACATATTTCATTAAACATCTAATCATACAA
>JANZLC010000006.1:3062068-3080162 GCA_026413385.1 Erythroxylum gracilipes | reverse complement strand
ATTGTTAGTAACAGTTTTTGTAGAATGTAGATTCTTACCTAAGCATTAGAGTACCCTGGAAGCAGAAGAAGATCCTCTTTAATTAACACAAACCTTTTATTCAGCATGGCAGCTCCAGAAATGAAAATTCTGAAACTCTTTCTTCTTTAACAAAATTTTCATTTTGTCTTCCAATTATAGGTTCATGATCATGTCCAACATCTGGATTAACTTTCAAATTCCACTAATCATTGAAGGCTTCTAAGAAACATTATCTATATGATCTGTGAAGTTTATATTTCCTCCATATGTATGAAGGAAATAAGCATTTAAGGGAACTGCCAAATTTCTGAAGATCAGAATATTGGAACAATCGAGTAATACTTCAGGGTATTGAACAATAGGAACTTCCCTACGTCCGTTACCCGAAAACCTGAAACATTTGACAGGTACCTGATAAGAATTAAAAATCATTGCTATCTTGGTTTCATCTCATGTTATTTGATTATAAATACATTTTCAGGGAAGAATGTGCCTGCATCCCATTTTGATACTTGCAAAGATCAGGAATGGTGAAATTTTTGGATCCAAAGAAAGAAGGGTCAATGTTTCTGCAATTGTGAAAGTATTGCAAAAAGTATACAATCTTGACTGGTTCAGTAGTGCTTCCAAGAATGAGCTCTGCTGGATTCAAATGGGTGCTTAACCAGTACTTGCTTCAATGATGTCCCATTCAAATATATTGATTTTCTCGTTCATTAGCTCCTCAAACATTAACAATGCCTTCATCAGAACAATGAAACTTCTGATCCAATTAGGTTGTAACAGAATCCAAAGGCAGCTTGTTCTTTTACCACAAATTTCTTGTATGTGATGAGCATCTATAACCAATAATCGTAGGGATTGTTGCCGCATCACAAGAGTCCGTTGTTCATTATAGGTGACGATCTTACAGTTCAAATCTTGTGGCGCTTCAGAGACTAAAAGAAGTGCTGGATTTCATGGAGCTAACTAGCCGCCAAGTTAGGATTCACATTTCGCCTTTGCTTTGCATATTCAAAACCCATATGGAAGCTTTTGAATCAGTTACTGCCATAACAAGTCTTTAAAGAGCTTTGATTAACTTCATCGTTCACGTGGATGCTCACTTTTCAGAGCTACAGGAACAGAGATTCAGAGCAAATGATCTGTCTTGTTCTTCATATTTTAGGACGTCACATAAATGAATCCTTCCTCTTGAATTTCCTTGACACCGAACTACGAACTACTGACTCCAAGTAGTTGCATTTACCTCTCGCTTATCACCTGCAATCTGCTCAGAGTTGCAAATTGCATTATCAGGAATGAACTCTGAATCCAACCAAGCTGGCAAGAGATATAAAATGATCCATCTAAGAAGTGATCCTCAGTATTATTTTTCTCATTTTCCTTTCCTTTGAGAATAGGAAAAATCTACCAATTTTCTTAAGCTATGTCTTAGAATAAATTGCTACACACACGAAAAAGTAAAAAAGGGTTACTAAGATCATCTGTTTTCTCATTTTATTGTATTCCACAATCTGGCAACGGATCAGTGAATTGATTAGATTCCGTACAATGTATACAAATTGGATCATTTACCAAGACGGAAGTCCTTTTTTCTTCTACATTTTCCTTTGACTATACACAAAAATGGAATAGAACGCCGCCAGGAAACCGATATGGAAAATGACAATCATCTCCTGAACAACTTTTCTTCCATTTTTGATTGGCCCTTTTATCTCCCTATTCTTCCTACATCATATTACATACCTAAGACAAATTCCAATAGCAAGATCAGTGTATGACTGAGCCGTTACTTGCTACAAAGTCCGATTCTTCTGTTTGTCTAATAACAAATTGGTCAACTATTTTAACGGTATTCAGCGGGTCCTGCTGAGGAGACGATGCACTCCATTTGCTAGGAAATCTTCGACGGTGGCTCAACTGCTGTGGTAGTTTTGGCTCCGCATCCCAAAGTGAATCCAGTTTCCATTCTTTTGGAACCTGTTTGTCATATCAAATTAGCAACATGTAGACAGAAGTTACAGGCAACATGTATATTAGCTACCATTAATGACTGATTTCTGATAAAAGGACATACGGGGGAGATTTTAGTAAAACAATCTACCATATAAGGCGAGAAGTTCATTAACACATAAGCAGGACCAACGTGGAAACTTCTTCAAACTTTTATGAAGCATATAGATCAAGGGTAGTCTGTCAGATATTAACATATTCCTGCTTGTGGACATGTCAATCATTTTTAACACAAAATATACCGTTAACATAGAAAGAAGCAATAATTATAAGATCCTTGTGCACTAAAAGAGACAAGAAAATTGGGCATCATTACGTTAATTCCAGTTGAGGCATAAAACAGCATGAAAACAGCAGCTATTAACACCAAGTCATAAATATTTTAAGCAGAGAACAGTATTGCAACATCACTAAACCATCACCAACGTATTGCACTTCATAATACTGGCCTAATTAAATATATAAATCAACGTAGATAGCCTACAAGAAGTACTTGCTTTTGAATTAATAACATGATAATATTTCTACTTATTTTTTTGAAAAGTTAATACTTCTGCTTCTTGTATCAACTAAAACAGGGAATAAAAGATGAGATGGAAACATAGAGCGTGGCTTCTTACCTTATCAACTGCAAGTGTGAAAACTTCAAGATCCCCATCCTTAGTGATGTGAAATCGCGTAAACGCTTTGTAATTAGCAATTCGGAGGGAGGAGAAGGCCTCGTCAAAGTGTAAATGAAGCCAATTAATGCAGATGTAGAGGTAACTTCCAAAAATGAGAGAAACAACAGGAGTTGAGAAAACCCAGAAGTAGAGGAACACGGAAGCGTAATAAATTATAGCACCCCCTCTTGATAGGGACTTCAATCCATTCTTGCAAATATTGCTCCGTGTGACAGCCATGACCTGACAATCTCTGGTGAGTATAAAACATTATCCAAGTGGTAACACTACAAATCTACAACATAGATGAATGTCCTACCTCAGGAACATCGAACGCAGACATAAGATACTTGATGCATGCTGGATAAAGGCCAAATGTCCACTTCTCTATACGAGCTCGAAGGCCAGTGGGATCTGGAAAATGCTCACTTTCCACAGTTCGGTACCACTGGTATAATGTGTGATAACCTGGAAGAGGTCATCAACAAACATCACATAATCAATAACCACAACTAAATTTTGGACCACTGTAGAATCTTCACTCTTGAAGTAGAAACTATACAAGGGTTGAAAGATATGGTCTTCTAAATTGAGAGATAAGATGACAAATACACCACATAACTCATTAAGCACTCAAATAACAATCTCTTTCATCACATTCATGACCATTTTAGACACAAGCAACTGAAATTAAATGTCCATGAATAGAAAGGTCCATAAATACAAAAAGAAAAAGGGAGAATCTTGCCTGAAGTTGCAATTAGCTTATGCCTGATACATGTTTCAACACCCACTTCTAAGAGCAGCATAAGAATCAAAGCTGCTGCCAGATGTGATAACACATGAAGAATTCCAATAATGGCTCGTTTCCTCCGAGATGTTTTGGAAGGGACAAAAGCAATTGCTGCTGCTAGCAATACTAGAGCACCTGCTAAAGAGACATAAGACTCCCCCAGCACATGCAAAAAAGAATTCCAGATTGTGACAAAGAAACTTGTCAAGTGACTGGAAAATGTATCAGCTTGCAAGATGTGGTCGAGCTTGCACTGGAAATTAAAAGGAAAATAAGTCAATTCTGATATACTTTCTGACAGAAGTATATGCTACAAACAGAAGTATATGCTACAAACCTTGTAGAGTATGACTGAAAAGCAACTAATAGCATCATATCTAAAGTTTTAGGAATTGCAAGCAAGTTCACGAAAAAAAGTTAACAAATAGGAAAGACTCATTTTCTCAATACTGACCCATATAGTCAAGTTTGTGGTATTAAAGAATCACTGAAGACACTCACCTGTGGGAACATTGAGAAGCTTAACACAAAGTAAATAATGCCTCCAATGAAATCAAATTGCCAGTTCTTCTTTCGAAACTTTAAAATGTTTCCTAGTGCAATCTGCAACAAATTACTAAGAAGCTAAGGAACCAAGAAATGGAAGCAAAAAAAAAAGAAAAGAAAGGAATACACCATAAAGAATCGAAAACCCTAAATCATCATAAGAGAATCACCCTGGTTGAATCTTCTATAGAAGGATAAGCAGCCTTGGTCTCATAGGTGGTACCGTCGTATTTATTGAAATTACTGAAGACATGGGTGGGATGTAAAAATGCACCACCGCAGCCATTGACAAGTAGATGTTGCACATAAACTGGTCCATCAGATGGAACATATGAATGGCGCATGTAATGATGCAAGTCTCCAGCCACCCGAAGCTTACACCTTCCTTTCAAATAGTCACATATAAGGTGAGAGACATTCTTTCCAGAAACATCATTCCAGTACCAATCAAGAAGCCAATTAGGTTCATGCGTAATGATGATGACAGAATCGTTCTCCCCAACCTGAATCAACAATGGTGAAATGAGGATCTTCTTATTCATTGCTAGCATATGTAAAGACACGATAACATGCCACAGAAGTTAGCCTAGAAGTGGCCAATAACTAACAGATCAATAAATCTCAAAGACCAGAAACATATCATAACAGGAATAAAAAACTCGTGTTGCAGAATGAAATAACTCCCTATCAAAGAATTTCAAAATATAAACTCTCTAACAGTCATTGTGAAGGTCCAATGTATGGAAATATGAAAGTTATCAGAAAGGTGTTGTATCTTCTTCAGCAGAGTCAGTCCCAGAATCAATGAAAATAACAAAAAATTTGAAAAAAAAGTACCTTCTCTTTTATTAATTCTGCAAAAAATTTGAACTGGTACACATCGATGTCATTATGAAGTGCTAAATCAAGACCAAAGACCCACCATCGTTTGGGAAGTTGCAAGGCAAAATAACTCTTCTTCTGAGGCATGAACCAACCGCCCAACCAGCTCTTGTGACAGATATGCCTCATGAAAGTGTGAAGCCCATCAAACCAATCTGCAAAACCAAAAACAGAATGACTTGAAATAAACTAGAATGAACGTCATTCCATCATAAGAAACCAGGCCCGAGTAAGGAAACACGTATTAGTGGCTAGGTTAAAGAAACCACGTCAGCAAATATGCACTCAAACAAATCTTCTATGAACTCTTCTTGCCCAGGAAAGATCAAATTTAAAAAACCCAAAAGGAAACCAACCATGATTTCCAGGAATGACAAAACACTGAGGTCCATCATATTGCTTCAGTTCAGACACTCCAGGGGGTAGCTCAGGCTTATGAGCAGCTATATGCTCTGGCATATGCCATGGTGGGGGTTGCAGAGCATATTCAAACGGACGAAACAGGCGCTTCTCATATGTGAATGCTGATGGATTAGGATATCTACACCAGAAACATGACCATCCATCAGAAAAGGGTTATATTCATGAAGCACGAAATTAATAAAAACCTTTAGAAGTATACATGAATGCTCACACATAGACACCATCCTTTTTATAACTATCCATCAGAATGGGTTTATATATATGAAGCACGAGATTAATAAAAACCTTTAGAAGTATACATGAATGCTGATAGGAATATCAGTAGAGAATTGTATTATTTACGTAGATGTAGGGTACAGTAGCAGTATAACTCCTGGAAGATGGCTCCCAGACCAATACAAAATCTGTATTTCCAGAATATGAATGATAATCTCCCCCTCTCTATACCGAATCCTATATATCTTCTGTACCTCCTCATTCTCACTCTCTCTCTGTAACTAATTCCTAACCTCCAGCCTATGTGGCATTTGTATTTGTTCCCTTCCCCATTGTACCCCTCCGGATGTGGGTTTGAATGTCTTAGTGGCTGTTTACTAATACTAATACTAGCATGCTGATAACGAGGAAGGGTGCTAACAGATTTGGTCATCTTATCTGGAATGTAGTGAAGTATTTAGAAATATGAGATCATAGCATATGTTAATCTACACTAGTATTATTAGATCTTAACTAATGCCCTTACAAGTTTGCATAGCTAGAATGATTTGGTGAACTCTAGGTTTAGATCTTAGTAAAAAAGTCTGTATAGAGTATCCACTTAACTACTGCTGGGTTATTTATAAGGCTTATTTGCGATGGGATGAGATATCACTAACTTTTATGATCCTGGGAACAACATTCTCTCTTCAATTTTTTTAATAAAAAACTATTTCCAATCTTTATTTCTTCCTAGTAAAATGCATTGGTGCAACTGTATTCACCATGCTTTTCTAGAGCCAACTTTAGTAACTGTTTACTTGAAACGGATTTGTTTCTATTTATATCATCTGTAGGCAATCCCTGGCTTTATTCGTCTAAATTTTACCGAATTAAATGGTTTTATGAATAGTTGCAGGTCATTTTATAACTGCTGCATATAGTATAATGAAAAGATATCATTGTTCTAGTTGTTATTTTCAGGATTTCACGAAACTCAATAGAGATCCAGCTAAAATTATATATGTGAGTGCACATGGTTTTGAGAATAGTCTTCAACCAGAAAACTGTGTCCCAATTAAGCCATTTATGATGGATGAGAAGGGGGATGCACCTTTGGATACAGCACTTCTGGATCTCATTCCATTTCTTGAATGTAAGTTACCTGCAAATCCTATTTCTAGAACTCATGTCCACATAAATTCACAAAGGGGAAATTTTTTAAAGTGCCGATGCTGACAAGATAGGGGTATAGTTGTTGAACTTCTAGATGCCTTTATCATTTCTCATTTACATCTTTTTGTTAAGCTTCCACATTATCCTTGAAGATACCATACTTGATCTTCTGTTGAATAATAAAGGACATTCACTTGCTGTGTGCAGATGTTGCACGTGCTAGTCCAACTGATATCAGAACAGTTCTAGCTTCTTATGAAAAGAAGGACATTGCAAAAGAATTCATTGAGCGTTCTAAAGACTATCAGAGGTTACTTTCTTACTTGTCATGGCTTTATTAGAAATCTATGAGACTAGCTTTGTTTCAGCGCTAGATAGTGTGTTCAATCAGCATAACCTTTCTTCTTTGACTGGCATTATAATTTGCTCAAATCTTGGTGTAGACGCATGCAAGAACAGAGGCAACAAGGGCGTTTCTGGCGACGATGAGGTTGTTAGTAGGATGTAGTGGATGAAGTTTTGGCGGGAAGATCGTGATAAGACAATATTTACACTTGAAGGTGTCGAACCCTTTTTATTTTGCCAAGTTAGAGCAATTTCACTTTCTGAGGGTTTTTTTGGAAATCATAATGCTGTTCACTGCATCATCTATATATCGTTCGGAGTTTGTGGTCTTTCCCAGTCGTTGGGATCATATTACTAATCAATTATCTTGATAAATAATAATCGAGATTTTCTTCTAGTGACAAGGGGATTCATATCGTCATTTTCTCAGCGTTTGTAATCATCATTCATCTCAAGGATTGGTCATTCAACAAGTTTTGCAGAAAGCTATAATAGAGGTTAAATTTATCCGTCTGATGTAAATAGACTACTTTGTTTTCTTTTGCTCTTGGTTGTGTCATGAAATCTATTTGTAAAACATTTCCTGTTCGAGTTGCGAACTATTTTATTTCTCATCGTGACCATGTACCATTTGGACAACATTTTGTTTGGTTGCGGGCCACCTGATTCGATTGGTTTACGGTTAGTTTCATCGTCATGTCTGGAATTTGTTAAGTCTTCCCTCCCGATCCATCTTGACAGCATTGCCAAGTTGAAGTGAAGTTTAAAAATATTTAGAAGAAGAAAATGCTAAATAAATACGCCATATTTTAACCGTAAACATAAGAAATATTCCGAGATACACTACTACTCTTTGAACAATACTGACTATACTTTCAACGCATGCTTGAACTATTCTTCTGTGATTTGGATTTTATGTCTTGAAATTTACGTTCTCTCCAAATTCACTCCGTACTCGTTTTATTACAATCACATTTGCTTAAAAAGGGGTCTTTCGACATGTGTTTTATACAAAGAGTAAGAATTTTGGAGCCGAATTCAAGCATATTTGTTTGTTAGTAAAATAGCCTGATTCATTTGTTCATATCATTAATCGAACAGTTGACTCATCAATTTGTCTCGGTCATCCTATAGAAAAAACATAATCATAGTAACATAATACTATAATGACTTTTTGGACGATTTTAGTGGCAAATCAAGCTCTTCATTACTTAAAGACATTTTTCATTTATATTAGTGAGAAACTAATAGAGTGGAGAATAAAATATTCTGAGCCTTACTGTAGTGCTCAGGTTCTTGTATTATTTATAATGCAATGTACAGTACGATAGTACAAGGAATTATAACAAAAATAACAGAAGTTATACACGTCTTGATAGAGAAGGAGAGAGAAGAGAATATTTGTACAAAAGGAAATGATGAAGAATATAAATTGGTTGTCTTAACATTACCCCTCAAACGAGAGGGTGTGATGGACAGCTCGAGTTTGTCCCGTAAGAATAGAAACTGGGAGTGAGTTAAAGCTTTGGTGAGACAATCAGCGACTTGATGAGGAGAGGAAATATATCTGACGTCAATGAAACCAGACAAAACCAAATATCAGACAAAATGTACGTCAATTTCGATGTGTTTACTATGAGCATGTTGAACTGGATTTGCAGCTAGAGCTCCAACACTCAAGTTATCGCACCACAGTATAGAAGGTTGTCGGAAGAAAAGCCCTAGCTCAGATAACAGTGAACTTAACCATTTAACCTCAGCAGCTCCATCATCCAAAGCCCTATATTCGAATTCTGTACTTGATTAAGAGACTACTCGTTGCTTCCGTGAGAACCATGATACTAGTGTGCCTCCAAGATACACACATAAACCAGCCATTGATTTTCGATCATCTATATCGGTAGCCCGGTCTACGTCTGTGTAGGCCATTAGCTAAAGTGAAGAGAATGGCTTTAGATGAAGTCTATATTTATAGGTTCCTTTGAGATAGTGTAAAATACGTTTGACTACTTGGAAATGGATGGTTGTTGGCTGAGATAGGAATTGGCTGAGTTTATTAACTGGAAATGCAATATCTGGACGAGTATTTGTTAAGTATTGAAGAGAACCTATGGCTTGACGATACACAATAGGTTTGTCATGGGTTCTCTGTCAGTTGAAGAATAATTTCGACCAGTGACCATTGGAGTAGGCGTAGGTGCACAATCCAGCATGTTATGCAGAATTGTTTCCAGTTATTAGAATATCGTTGACATATATTAACACAAACACAGTGAGGTTACCCGTTTGAAGCAAGAACAGAGAGATATCACTCTTGGCATTTGTGAAACCCCATTGCAGTAAGGTGAGATGTAGACGATCAAACCAGGCTTGGGGTGTCTGTTTTAAGCCGTAAATAGCTTTAACCAACTTACATATCACATATGTGATGAAGTCGTTGCTGATTGATGAATCCCTCAGGTTGTCGCATATAAACGTTTTCTTGAAGAAAACCATTTAAGAATGCGTTGTTTACGTCAAGCTGTTGTATTTCCCACTGAAAAGTAATAGTAATTGTCAGTACAACCTGAATGGTGGTTGGTTTGATCACCGGACTAAATGTTTCCCCATAGTCAATTCCAGTCGCTTGTCGGAAGCCCTTTGCAACCAACCGAGCTTTGTGTTTAAGGATAGATCCATCAGCTTTGAACTTGTTTTTGAACACCTATTTACAGTCAATGAGCTACTGTGTACCGGTGTATGGAACCAAAGTCCATGTTTTGTTTTGTTGTAAGGCGTTAAATTCATTCACCATTGCCTGCCGCCAGTGAGAGGATGTAAGTGCATCTTGCACAGAAGTTGGTTCATCTACGCGTGATAAAGAAACTAGGTCTTTGGAATGAAGAAGTCCGGTGAAGGGATATTTAGGTTTGAAAATACCATCTTTGGCCCTTGTCATCATTGGGTGTTGATTGAGTTGGTACGATGAAGGTGCTTGATTGTCTGGAGAGAAAGAAGCATCAGGTTTGGTTGTTAAGAGAAGATCAGTTGAATTGATGATAGGTGAGCTGTCTCTAGGTGGAGAGTCAGAATGAGTAGGTGAGGTGTTGACAACAGGCGGTTCTTGTTTTGGAGACGAGGGAGAGGATACAGACAATTTTGATTTGTGAATTATGAGGGGCATTCCACCATCTGTTTCAGCCATTTTAACTTGATGGTTCAAGAAACCTGTGACAAATGGAAACAAGGATGGATCAAATATGACATGTCTTGATATAAAATTTTTCCCAAAAGCACTTAAGCATTTATGGCCTTTCTATTGAGATGCAAACCTAAGATATACGCATTTTTTACTGTGAAACTGGAATTTGTGATAATTGTATGGCTTTAAACGTGGTAGCAAGCACATCCAAATGGTTGTATAATCTTGTAGTCTGGTTTTGTTTTAAATAATTTTAACAATGGTGATGCACCCTCTAAAACCGGAGTAGGAAGTCTGTTTATCAGAAAAACAGCAGCTTGAAAAGGATTGACCCAATACATAAGTGGCATCCTTGCTTATGCTAACAAGGTCAAGCTTGTTTCTACTATATGCCTATGTTTTCTCTCTGCGTGTCCATTTTGAGAGGAAGTGTATGGACAAGTAAATCTGAGATTAATTCCTGCGGCTTGTGCAATGGGTATGAGAGGTTTATATATGAACGATTGTCACACTGAATAGCCTTAATGCGTGTGTTGAATTGATTTTCCACCAAGGCTCTAAAGTGATTGAAGGCACTGACAGTCTCACCTTTTTGTTTTAATGGATAAAACCAAGTGTCCCTACTGAAATCGTCCAAGAAATGAATGTAATATCGATGACCATTCGAGGACTGAGTAGGAGAGGTTCTCCATAAATTAGTGTGGATTAATTCCAAAGGTGCAGAAGCATGAGAAGTAGAATAAGGAAAAGGTAATTGTTTTAATTTTCCAAATTGACAAGCCTCGTATACATAATTATCATTAACTGAAAGATGCACATTATAGTTTTTCAGAATTTGTTTCAGAGTTCTATAACTTGGATGTCCTAGCTTGTGATGCCATTTGATGAAATCATCTTCTGTGTTGGTAATTTGTGCAACATGGACTTGAGGCTAAATATTCCTGCTGTTCATAGGATACATTCCTTGTTTGGGTGTCCCCTGCATCAGTAGTCATCCCGTTACCTTGTCCTTCACAGTGCAACTGATATTAGTAAACTGAATGTCAACACAGTTATCTTCAACAAGTTTGTTTACGCTCAAAATATTTTTAGTAGTAGTAGGAACAAGTAATACATCCTTAAGAGGAAGTTTAGAGTGGGACGGAGGACAAGAAATAGAAGCAAATCCTATACCCATGATACGATTCTTTTCTCCAGTGGCTATAAGGAGATGAGACTTACCTACTAGAGTAATATTGTCAAGCTGTTCAGAGTGAGGAGTCACATGGTAGTTGGCTCCACTATCCATGTACCAAGTGGGATCTGATACTGAGTAGGGAGACGCATAAATAGCTTATGGAGAGTATTGTTCAAAGTTACAACCATAACCAGAAGGTCCAGAAGGTGGTTGAAAAGAGTGATCATACCTGTGATAATAGTTTGCTACTACATGATTTGGATTCTGACAAAGATGGCAGAATGGAAGACTACCATTTCTACCTCCCCAGTGACGTCTACGAGAACGTCCACCACGCATCCCACCATTTTTACTGCGCCAGCCTCCTCGTCCAGATCCTGATTCAAAGGGGCGATGCTCAGCATTAGGTCGAGCATCTTCATGTTTAGCAATATGAGCAATAGGTTGAATAGTTAGTGATGAAAATTGATTGATTTGTTCCAGACGACTTTCTAAGGCCAGCAACGAAGCTTGAGCTTCAACCCAAGTGAGATTAATTTGGTCCACTAGTTTCACAACTATTGTGTTGTATTCAGTATCGAGTCCATTCAGGGTGTGAAGAATGAGATCTTTGGTGTTCACCAGTACACCAACAAGAGCAAGTTGATCTGCAATGTTCTTCATTTTGGTAAGATATTCTTCCATTCTCATACCGTTTTTACTAGTTTGATGAAGTTCTATCTTATAAATCATGAGACGAGCTTTAGTCGAAGCACATGAAAGTGCATGTGCTCCACTCCACAGTTCCTGAGCTGTCTGACAATGGAGAAGCTGAGCATCAACGTCTTGGGTCATAGTATTTCTCAACCAACTCACAAGCAAACGATCGACGGAGAACCATTCTTTAAAGTCGGGGTTCATTTTGGCCCCTGCACCATTAGGGATGAGACGAGGTGGAACACGATCTGTGCCATCAATATGAGACTCTAGTTTGTTGCCCTCAATTAGCGGTAGTACCACAAACTCCTAAACCAAGTAGTTGCTATGATCCAGCTTAATCGCAGTGGTTTGGCTAGAGGAGCTAAATAAATTGTAAGTTTTTGGGGTCAAAGTAGAAGAAGACCCAGCAGAATCAAACGTTGCAGACAAAAGCGACATGATGAAGAAGAAGGAGAAGCTCTGATACCAAGTTAGAAAATAATATAGTGGAGAATAAAATATTCTGAGCCTTACTGTAGTAATCAAGTTCTTGTATTATTTATAATGCAATGTACAGTACGATAGTACAAAGAATCATAAGAAAAATAACAGAAGTTATACACGTCTTGATAGAGAAGGAGAGAGAAGAGAATATTCGTACAAAAGGAAATGATGAAGAATATAAATTGGTTATGTATTGACAATATTTAACACATACGCAATTGCCATAGTTGCTGACTAATTCATCATTAGTCCATCGTCAATGACCATCATCTTCGTCTACTCATCAACAAATCTCATCTTCACCGTCTGTCAGGTGTATGAATTTTTTTGGATACATTGTTGTTTTAAGCATTTTTAAATATTTTAAAAACAATGTTTTTATTCTTAAATATCAGCTAAAAGAAAGGTTAAGGTCAACTCATATGGTCACATTAACTAATGGAATGCAATATATATATATATATGTATATGTATGTATGTATGTATGTATGTATATTATATTTGAAACACTTGGAAGTTTATATGTTAAATTGATTTTCTAAAAGTTGTAGGTAGTATCGAAAAATTAAGGAAATTTTTTTGATTCAGTAAGTAATTAACCTTAAGGTGAATGCAAGATTGCTTAGGGCAACACATTTTTTTGTTTCCATTGTGCTTAGGACAACCATTTTTTCTAAAGAGAAAGAGTCTACTTGTTCATATTTACAGGTGCTTTGTCGTACTTTTTAGTTTTTATATATCTCTTTATGGCAATGGAGAATTAAGCTTTCATTAGCTCCGTTGTAAAACTTCTACATTATCTGTTTCCCTCTGCTGATAAGTAAACATGCTTTTTATTTTATTTTTGGTGAAATTACAAATATGCACAAACTATTTTCAGGGTTTATACTTATCTATATGTTAAACTTGATAATTATTAAAAAAATGTATCTTCACGTCATTCTATCACAACCTGTTTTGTATTTTCTTATTATTTTCTATCTTCCTCTCTCTACTTCTTTCAGCCACCTGATAAGTGTTTAATCATTCATGTTTTAGATTTATATTTAGTGCATTTCTTTGAGAGTTTTTATTGTTTTTGATACTTAGTTCTTTCATATTTTTGTTTTCAGGTTGTAATTAACTTATTCGGAATAAAATGAATAAATTCAAACAAGTTCGAAGTATTTTGGAGCTATTTTTGACCAAGTTATAAAGCTTTATGACAAGTATATGGTTGTGCTTTAAGAGTCTGAGGTGTGTTGATTGATTCTTGTAGTACACGCTCATATTCAAGAAGTAAACATTCATATTGACTGTTGAAGAGCTTGTTTTCACAACATATGTCTGTGTTCATTCACGTGTTTGCTCCAAAAAGAATTTTGTATCTTTTTTAAAGTACAAAGCTTAGTACATGTCCGTCTACTTGTTCGTATATCATCTAGAGTCTAAATTTCAATATTAAAAAGCAAACTTGAAAGGTAGAAGGGGAAGGAAGCATAAAAGGAACAATTGGAAGACCTAGAATGGTAGAAAGAATGAAGAATAAGCTAGGATATGTATTTGGAGTGGATCCATCAATCTAAAATTAATTTGTTGAAGATTAAAAAGGATTTCATCATGTTTCTTTTGATTTTCTATTTTTCTTTAGCTTTAAGTCTATATCTTTCATTATAAGGAACTAGATCTTAATGGTACCTACATAAAATCAACCTTAGAGTAGATTTTGTAGTGATTTCAATTTAATCTTTAACTTCATTGAGATTTTATCGTATGTTTTTTAATTATTTTTAATGAATATTATCGGTATATTAATTCATATTTGATTTTATGCAATTTATATTGATGAATCCTCTGTTTGAATTGATCTAGCATAATCGAAAAGAGTTGCATGCAATCCTAATGATAGGTTGACATAAATCATTTGGATTAAGGTATAATATAATAGAGGAATTCATAAACTAGGTAATGCAATCCTAGGAGTTTTAATTAGAAAGAGATTTCAATTAATCAACCTAGGAATATTAGTTGATAATAATATTGAGAAAGATATTAGCACAATTGAAGAATTTTCATAGTCTAATGAACTACATTAAATTTGATGTTTAAGTCTTATTTGCATGATAAGTACTAGGGGCAATTTATAATTTGAGTACCACTATCTTTATTGATTGTTTCTTAGTCTAATCTCTATTATAGTTAATTAATTATGTTAATTTATTTTAGTTTATTATTTCATTTTAATTTTGATTAATCACTATCTCTATTATTTGTCAGTTAGATACTAGGAAAAGGGATACTACTAGTACCCATAGTCTCTATGGGATTGACATTTGGTACTTAATAACCCATATTATAGAACCGATAGGTACACTTGCATAGAAAGATCTACAGGGTAAGACATCAAATGCAATAAGTGTTTTATATCATTGCTAGGGACTAGGATATTAGGAATTCTTGATTTCTATTAATCCATCCATTATTTATTTTTTAAAAAAATTTTAAATGTTGACTCATTTTTATTTTATTACTATTTTAGGAGCTTGGCTCATTTATAACCCAAAACAATCCATATGATTTTAACGAAGAAGATCCAACAATTGAGAGAACAGTTATTAGAATATTAGAATATGACTTAAACAGAAGCAAGAAGAGTTAGAGCAAGAATTTGAAGTCGAGTAACCAGTAAGCATGGTGGAATTGTAGACGAATATGTTTGAATATATGAGACCATGATTGACTAGAACTAAATCCAGTATCATCAAGCTAATTATTATAACCAATAATTTTTAGATAGAGCAAAATATCATTTAGATGGTGCAACATTTTATTCAATTTAATAGGTAGTAAGATAAAGACTTGAGCACTCATATAACTCTTTTTTTTATATCTACGATACAATTAAGATTAATGGAGCCACTGATGACATAATCAAATTGAGACTGTTTCCCTTTTTGTTAAGGAACCGGGCTAAAAAAGTGATTGAATTCTCTACTTAGGTGATCTATTACAACATGAGACCAAATGACTGAAAAAATCTTAGTGCAATACTTTTCACTAGCCAAAACTGTCAAAATAAGGAATAGTATCTCTGCTTATGCTCATATTGAGTAAGAAAATTATATGATAAATAGGAGAGGTTTAAGGACCTACTGAGGAGATGCCCATACTATAGACATCCTATATTGTTTTAGGTTTAGACATTCTATAATGGTTTGAATCCGTCAACTAGGCAAATGATAGACATAGCAATAGGAGGTGCCTTAAATAGTAAGATGCATTAGGCAACCAAAGAGTTGATTGAGGAGATGGCTATGAATAGATATCAATGAAATCCCATATAGCAAAATGTAATAATCCAATTGGTATTGATAATGCTAAAGTAGTGACAACTCTAACATTTCAAATTGAATCTCTCAGTAAAACGATTGATGGATTTTCAGTTGTATAACAACTAGCTCAGGTGATGCAGTATGAGTTATGTGAGGGAGGAAATACAGACCAAGTTTTCAAATTGCTAAGGTTATAGCAAAACTAATTGGGCTTATTGATTATATGGTTAACATCGCTCGTCCTTAAAATAACCCGTATAGTAAAATATACAATCCAGATTGAAGGAACCACCCATACTTTTCTTGGAAAAATCAGGGACAATAAAGATAAAACCGTCCACCAGGATTTCAACAACACTATCCACCTCAAGCCTAAACTGGAAGATCTTATGATAAAATTCATTCAGCTATTTGAAGGCTAATTTTAAGTTGCTGAAACTTCATTAAGAACTCAAGAGGCTTCTATTTATAACCTAGAGAACCAAATTAGATAACTTGCCAAGTTGGTTTCTAAGAGACTATAAGGAGGCCTTCCAATTAATACTGAAACAAATCCTAAAGAGCATGAAAGGCAGTTTCTCTTAAAAATGGTAACAAATTGAGAGTGGAAGAGAAATAAGGTAAGGAGGTGAAAGTTGTTGAAAAGAATAAGAGAAGGAGAAGGATGGTGAGCAACCTCAACTTGTGAAAGAGTTCAAAATTACCATTTCATACCTAATAAAATCAATGAAGGATCGAATGGATAAAAAATTTGGTAACTTTCTTAAACTTTTTAAATAACTTCACATTAATCTACCTATTATAAGGCTCTTTTGCATGTGCACAAGTACACTAATTTTTTAAAGGTGGTTTGTCAAACAAGCGAAAGTTAGAGGAGTTATTTGCTGTAACATTAATCGAGCAGTGCTTTACTATCTTGCAAAACATGTTACCTAAAAAAGACAAAGATCTAAGAAGTTCTACTATTCCCTCTTTAATTGGTATTTCATTAATTGAGAAATCTTTATCTAGTTTAGGGGTAAGTATTAATTTGACTCCCTATAAATTACTTAAGAAATTGGAGTTAGGAGGGCTTAAACTAACTAGAATGAGCATTCAATTAGCTGATAGGTTAGTTAAATATCCTAAAGGTATTATTGATGATTTGTTAGTTCAGGTATATAATTTTATTTGTCTAGTTGATTTTGTGATATTGGATGTGGATAAGGATATCAAAGTACATATAATTTTAAGCTGACTTTTTTCGTTACTACTAAAGCTATAATCAATGTTAGTGATGGTAATTAGTGTTTAGGGTTTGGATGAATAGGTAACATTTAAATATCTGATGCTATGTGTAATTATCTTGAACAAGATGATACTTGTTATTTTCTCGATGTTATTGATGTTTTAGTTTCAGATTCTGTATAGAAAATTGTACATAATAACCCATTGGAGATGTGTCTTGTCTAAAGTAAGGAGGATAAAGTTGACCTTATAAGAGTTGAACAAATAGCTTATCTTAAGGCTAATGAACCCTTGATATGGAAGAAAGAATTTAAAGAGATAGAGAGGAGTAAAGAGAAAAGGTTAAGGCCCTCCATTAAAGACCTACTTATGTAGAATTGAACAAATTTTCAAATCTTCTCAAGTATGCATTCTTAGAGAAGGATGGAAAGCTATGAGTGATTATAACATATGTTGGGCCCTGAACCTTTCTTGAAAGTTAGGACTATTAAATAAGAAATTATTGATGATCATTCATGTGTAAATAAAAGAAGAATTTAAGGAATTGAAAAGAAATAGGAAAGATGGTTTAGATATAAGATGGATTGTATGAGAAATTTTAGGAATTAAAAGCTGGAAAATGTAAGTTCATTGAGCATGCTCTGGTATATTAGCCATAATTTGATCTTTAGTCATCCAAATGAGATGATTCTTGATTTAGATTAAATTAGAGACATAAGGCTACAAGTTGTATGATGACATTGAGTTCTAATTCAATCTCTAACAAAGTCAATTTTTGGATGGAATTCATGTGCAGGATAATATTTTAGAATAAGAACAGTATAAAATGTTTGGTGTATAATTGTCAGAATATGAAACCAAATTGAATGATTTTGGTGTAATTAGAAAATTAAGACAATGAGGAACATTTTTCTAGAAGGAAGGGCAAGTAAATTCCTTCAATTACATGGTTAGAAA
>JANZLC010000006.1:3024909-3042468 GCA_026413385.1 Erythroxylum gracilipes | reverse complement strand
ATAATAATAATAAATTAATAATCATAATAATAACTTATTAAAAATTAATTATAATAAGAATAACTTATTAAAAATAATAATAATAATAATAATAATAACAATGACAAATATATTTTTAATTTCAATTTTTTATTAGAAATCTCAACGAAATAGGTTTTTGTTTTCAGTTTTTATATTGCAAATCTCAACTAAATAGGTTTTCATTTTTTTAGGAAAAAAACAGAAACTAAAAACAGGAAACAGAAACTAAAAACAACAATAGAAAAATAAAAGTGGAACCAAACACCCTTAATTAATGCTTTCACATGTGGGGCAAAATTGCTGCATGGACAATACTACTGGCTTTTGGACCAAGCAATTACTGAAAAGTTTTAACAAAGTAACAGTGCATTTTCAAGTGATCGTGCATCTTTCTGCCCTTTTTGCCTTTGCCCAAAGCCGAGCCTCACTCGGTGTTTGTTACTAGCAGGTAACACTTCTAGGAAGCTGAGTAGCACCATGCTAAAAAAAATTTGACATATAAATATTAGCAAAAAAAATTCTGAGTTAAAATTTTATTAACTCACAACCCCTTAACAATACACGGCTAAGGGTTTTTTTTGCAATAAAATTGAAAATATAAAGTTAATAGAGTAACATTTTATATCTCAAGGTTTAATTAGCTACTTTCGTATAACACAGGGGTTGCTACAGTAATTTTGTCCACCATCTAAAAATCGAAACTCTTTTGAACAATTACAAACTACTCAGGATTATAATACAAAACAATGCAATCAACCCATAAAATATGTATACATCAAGGTCAAGATAAATTTTAATCTGACTTAAATCAGTGCATTGAAGATTGTCCTGGGTGATCAGCTAGCTGCGTGACAGGAAATTGGGTTTTAAACAAATCTTGTCCTGTTACTTCCAACAATCATTTCCTTGAACCTTGTTCTTTTTATTCTTAGTCAAAGAAGCATTAATTAAATGGGGTAGAGGAAGAATCTCAGCAATCTTCTGGTATATATTTCATTTAAGAAATGTGAAAAGAAAGCAATAAAAGGCTTAAATAAATGAGTCTTGTATAAGATCAATGTCACCGTCCTAATTTTCTTTTCTTTTTGCTTACTTCTTGGAAATTAAAAATCATATTCTTGTCAGAAAAACCATTGAAACTGGCACTTGTTGTCCTATTAGCTCTGTGCTTAGATCCAGCTTTCATTCATGGAGGACAAGTTCTGTCCCATATACACTTACAGATGCAGACAAACGATGGACGGAAATAAATATAAATGGCAAGTTCTAATAGAAGATTGAGAAATGACTTTTGCTTTAGGTGCTGCTTTTCTTCAGAATCTTTATAGGGGAAACGAGAAAGATATTAAAAGGGACAAAAGTGTAATTTAAACCTCAATGGTTACAGACAATGTTACAAATGTCGCACCGGATTTGATTCTGGTACGGTACTGTACCGGTACCGGTTAATACCGCGTACCTTTTACTGTAATTTTTTAAATTTATAAAATAGCCCCTGAATTTTTTTAAAAATTACTAAATAGTCTATTGTCATATTGTTCAGTCATATTGTATATTTTTAACCTTGTTTCTAAAAATTATAATAATAAATAATAATCACAATTTTAATTTAATTTATAAAATTAATTTAATAAATATAATTAATTTTAAAATATATAAATTTCAAATAAATTTTGATTTAATAATTAAAAATATATAAAATAAAAATTAGTTTATAAATAATAATTTTTAAATTATTTTTTAAAAAAATAAAATATTTGTATTAATACTTTATTAATAAATATTATATAAAATATTAAAATAAATTTAAATAAGAATAATTTATTTTTAATTTAATTTATAATTATTATTAGTAATAAAAATATTTATTATTATTTAAAAAATAAAATTCACAATAATTATAAATGTTAAAATAAATAAAATAACTAGTTAAAAAACTTTGAAAAGAAATGAGAGAAGGAAAGGTAGGACGAAGGAGGGAGAGAGATTTTAATTTTTTAAAAAAATTTTGCAAAAAAGTCCCTTTATTTTTTAAAATTTTCAGTACCGGCCGATATTTAGCTAGTATTTTGAATACCAGCAGGTACCGCCAGTACCATCTGAAACGGGCCGGTACCGATCAGTATTTAAACTCAGTATGACCGACCTTTTATTTCGTACCGATTTTGGTTCAGTACGGTACGTACTGGTCGGTATTGATCGGTACGAAACAGTATTCATAATCCTGATTACAGACTTTGCATTCAAATTGAACCCTAAAGTCTTCAAAATGATCAGAACAAATCTTAAATGAACAGAAAATTTAACGGGATTAACTATCTGCCAATTAAATATCATGTCATCATAAATTTTTTAAATAAAAACTAGATCCACTGCCACGTGACAGTGAAATTCACAAATATACATTTCACACAGTAGGTCCTACTTGTCACGTAGCAAGTGAGACCCACGTCAGTATGGATGTAATATTTAATTGATGAAAAGTTAACTCCGTAAAATTTTCCTTCCATTTAGGGTTTGTTTTTAATGTTTTAAAAATAATATGTTTCAATTTAAACACTTCGAAATATTAAGATGCACGGAAATTCAAAATGGACATTTACCCTAAAGAGGGATGAACATATCCAATCATGTCATAAGTTATTTAAAATTTTTGAAAAATACCACTAATTGAAATAAAAATTACACTGATATGTTATTATTCTAAATCATTAATTCATTAAATAATATATTTGAAATATATAATTTAGATTTTTTTAGACCTATAAAAATTGACCTAACACTATTATAGTTTGATGGGGTCAGTTAGAATTATATACTGATAAGTTGACAGTTAAGTTAGTTAGTCATAGTTAGTTATGTTTGTTATTCATTCTTAAGACATTCTATATAAATACCTTTAACTCGATGAAATGAAATAGTTTTTCTCCTTTCTCAATTCAGTTTTTCTATCATGGTATCAGAGCAAATTTCTTCCGCTTCTCCAGTGTTTCTGGAATCTTTCTAAGATTTCCAAATTTTCTTGTTTTTCTTTAATAGAAACTTTATGGTTTCTTTACAGTCTTTACATCTTGCATTCATTGAACCTTGCTGCTGTGGCTAATTTCAATGCCTAGACAGCTAATAATCATACTTCTGGATCAACATCCAAACCAAAAGATAATCTTTCCAGTCCTTATTATCTTCATGTAAATGAGAATCCAACTCTTGTTCTTGTTTCTTCGGTTCTAACAGGACCGAATTATCATCAATGGTAAAGAGCCATGAAAATGTCACTTCTCTCCAAGAATAAACTTAGCTTTGTAGATGGATCGATTCTGTAACCACTTCGTTCCAACCTTTGTTTGCTCCTTGGAAAAGATGCAACAATTTGGTAATCTCTTGGCTTATTCATTCTATTTCACCTTCTATTGCACAATCCATCGTTTGGTTGGATTCTGCCTATGAGATCTGGACTGATCTTAAAGCTAGGTTTGCTCAAAGCAACTCTTTTCATATATGTGATCTTCAGCTTGAAATTTATACCTATCAACAAGGTGTTCTTTCTGTGCATGAATACTTCACTAAGCTCAAAATCTTGTGGGATGAGCTGCAAATCTTGCGTACTCTCCCATCTTATTCTTGTAATCCTTAATGTTCATGTGGTCTCTCCAAGAACATTAGGGACTTTCATGAGAATGATCAGGTCATGGTTTTCATTAAGGGATTGAATGAAAATTATTCAACTGTGAAATCATAAATATTGTTGATGGATCCTTTGCCTGCCTTGAATAAGGCATTCCTTTTGGTTATTCAACAAGAACGACCTTTGGCTTCTGATGTCAATGCTTTAGCTGTTAAAGGTGCTAATGCTTTTGCACCAAGAAAGTTCTTTAACAGTTTAACACCACCAATTTGCATTCATTGTGGAAAGGAAGGTCATACTATGGACAGATGCTATAAGAAGCATGGGTATCCTACCAATATGAAAAATTCCAAGAAACCTTCCAATCAAGTGTATGCTAATGCTATTGATATTGATGATCCTACTAATCAATCTGTTTATTATCATTATTCTGAAAATACAGAGGATCAGGTTTCTAATTTTCAGTTCACTAAGGATCAGTATGATCAATTGTTACAGCTGCTTCAAGGTCTTTCCTCTACCTCTCATCATGTTAATTCAGTGACTTTGCTGAATCCTATACAGACAAAGTCCACTTCAGGTTTGATTCCTTCAAATGGTGAGATGGTTTCCCACATTTCTTTAAATATCTCTACTATCAATAATTCCCATTGTAGTGAATAGATTGTTGATACTGGTGCTACAGATCATATAGCATATTCTTTAGCATTTTTTCATTCTTATAGATTAGTTCACAATGTTTATGTAACTCTTCCTAACAAGTGTAGAGTTCGGGTTACTCACATTGGCACTATTTATTTGAATAACTCTCTAAAACTTTTAATATTTTATGCTTGCCTGATTTTACTTTCAATCTTATATCCATTAGTAAATTAGCTCATTATCTCTCTTGTTGCATAATTGTCTCATCTTCCAGCCTTGGAAGATGATTAGAGTTGCTGAACATTCTCATGGATTATACAAGCTGAATTCAAGTGTTATTTTACCTGATTCAAATGTTGTAGTTGCAAATTCTGTTCTCTGTAATGAAGAAACTTCATTACTATGGCATACTAAGCTAGGCCATCTTTCTTTTCCTCGATTAAAATTGATAGTTCCCTCTGTTTCTCATGTTGAACCCTGTGATATCTGTCATATGTCAAGACAGAAACGTTTGCCATTTCCTATCAGTACTTTTGTTAGCAATGTTGTTTTTGATTTGATTCACATTGATATTTGGGGAGACAATTATGCTCCAACTTTTAAAGGACATAGGTATTTTCTTACTAATGTAGATGATTTCAGTAGATTTACTTGGATTTTTTTAATGAAAAACAAATCTGAAGCAAGAACAATAATGCAAAATTTCATTTCTTATGCTTCTACTTAATTTAATAATACTGTTAAGTGTATCCGAAGTGATGATGGGCAATAGTTTAATGTTCCAGCTTTCTATGACTCCAAAGGCATCATTCATCAGACATCTTGCATTCAAACTCCTCGACAAAACAGTATTATAGAAAGAAAACATCAGCACATTTTGAATGTAGCAAGAGCTTTACGATTTCATGCAAAATTACATATTCATTTCTAGGGTGAATGTGTGTTGTATGTTGTTTCTTTGATCAACAAAATACCCACTTCTGTTCTTAACAGCATATCACCTTTTGAAGCATTATACTCTAAACCACCAGATTTCAATCATTTGCGAGTCTTTGGCTACCTTGCTTTTGCTTCAAATCATTCTAACATTAAAAACAAATTTGATTTCTGAAGTATCAAATCTATTTTCTTTGGTTTCTCTCCAGGTATTAAAGGTTTTAAACTTTTTGATCTTAAAGCTCAAAAGATCTTTACTTCTCGAGATGTTTCTTTTTATGAACATATATTTCCTTTTTCCACACTAACATCTGATATGCAGATTTATGTTAGGCCAAGCACAGATCACTTATTCTACCTTCTTCACTAGTTTAGTCATCATATGATAGCATTCAACATATTCCTGCTATTTCAGCATTACCAGTAATGGATCTCACCTTATCATATTCTGTTTCACCCACACCAGAAGTTATTCCTTTATCTGTTCAACCTGAGAATCAGATTCATGATCAAGCTCCCATCCAACAACATCCGAATCAACCCTTAAGAAGAAGCACCAGAACAAAGTCCATGCTGCAGTACCTAACTGACTACAAATGCATGGCTACTCAAAGAACAAGTCCCCGTCACCTTTCTAATGTCTTCTCTTATTATAAACTAACTCCTAAGCATTATGTATTTGTAGCTACAGTGGATCAAGATCATGAGCCACATACTTATGAACAAGTTGTTAAGCATGAATATTGGAGAAAATCCATGCAAGCAGAAATAGAGGCCCTACAGCAAAATAACACCTGGGAGCTAGTTGATTTGCCAACAGGAAAGAAAGCAATCGGTTGTAAGTGGGTCTTTAAAATAAACAGAAAAGCAGATGGATCAGTGGAACGATACAAGGCTAGGCTAGTTACTAAAGGTTACACACAATAAGAGGGCGTCGATTTTTTAGATACTTTCAGTCTAGTGGCCAAAATGACAACAATCTGACTCCTCCTTGAATTAGCAGCAATCAAAGGGTGACATTTACATCAACTCGACATCAATAATGTCTTTCTTTATGGCGACCTTGATTAAGAAGTGTATATGCAACTTCCTAAGGGCTATGAAGGTAATAGAAACAAAGTTTGCAGATTGGGTAAATCTCTTTATGGCCTGAGACAAGCTAGTCGTCAATGGAAAGCAAAATTGACTTCAGCTTTGTTTCAGTATGGTTTCAAATAAGCTAGGATCAAAATTTGTTTCTCAAAACTGGAAGTGAAGGTTTCATGGCACTTTTGGTATATGTGGATGATGTCATTGTGGCTAATGATAACATGGAAGCAATCCATAACATCAAACAACACCTACATGATACATTTACAATTAAAGATCTTGGAGAACTCGAGTTTTTTCTTGGACTTGAAGTGGCAAGAACAAAGCACGGAATCAATATTTTTCAAAAGAAGTACACATTGAACTTACTCAAAGCTACTCAGATTTTAGAATCAAAACCAGTCTCCACGCCAATTTTACCACAAACAAAGCTCTCAAAGGATAGAGGTGCGAAATTGGATGATGTTACACAATATAGAACATTGATCAGCAAGCTTCTGTATATGACCACAACTAGACCAAATATCACATTTGTTGTCCAACAGTTAGCACAATTTCTTGATTCTCCTATAACGGATCACTTGGCTGTTGCTCATAGAGTACTGCGGTATTTAAAGGGCTCTATTGGACAAGGTCTTTTCTTCTCTCCTGATAGTGAAGTTAAGCTCAAAGCTTTCTCAGATTCGGATTGGGGAACATGTCCAGACACTAGGAGATCTATTACAGGATATTGTATGTTTCTTGGCTCTTCCTTAATTTCTTGGAAAACTAAGAAACAAAACACCGTCAGCCGCAACTCTTCAGAAGCTGAATACAGAGCGCTAGCAACTACAACATGTGAAGTACAATGGTTGCATTATCTCCTCGATGAACTACAGATGTCTCCTACTGTTCCAACACCACTATTTTGTGACAACCAGTCTGTAGTGTACTTGGCGCAAAATCCAGTTTTTCACGAACGTACAAAGCACATTGACATTGATTGTCATGTAGTTCGAGAAAAACTGCAATCTGTTTTTATTATTTTACTTCCTGTTTCCTCCATAAATCAGCTAGCTGATTGCTTCACCAAAGGCCTTTCCTCGACTGCTTTTAAGGGTTTTTTTTTCACAAACTGAGAGTACATAATCTATACTCACCATTTTGAGGGGGGATGTTAGAATTATATACTATAAGTTGACAGTTAAGTTAGTTAGTTATGTTTGTTATTCATTATTAAGACATTTTGTATAAATACCTTTAAGTCGATGAAATGAAATAGTTTTTCTCCTTTCTCAATTCAGTTTTTCTATCAGGGTTAGTCCAAAAATTAAAGTTATTAATTTAAAATAGTTTATAAGTCGAATTTGTATCATAAAAATTTTAAATAATCAAATACTAAATTTAGGTCAACTTACAATTGTCATCATAATTTATCATTTGCATAATTATTTATTGTATTTGATTATTTATTACAGTAAAAGATTATTCTTTTCGAGTGGTTTCTTCAAATGATGATAATATTGAAACTTTTTATTTACTTAATTTAATTTTTACTACAAAAATTTTCTAAAATTATATTTTTATTTAAAAACAAGTTTATAATTTTTTTATTTGACTAATAGTTGAGTGTTTTTATCAGTAACTTCATATGCTAAAACATAAATCAATGTCTTTAACTATAGTTTTCTTTAGTAATTAAGGCACTAAGAATGCTATAATGTCGCATATCATGATTATGAGCAAACAACTTGCACCAAATAAGTCTCTTGCGGCTTTCACCATCTTGCCGTGCACGAAGACATTAGACATTACAATGGGTTTTTCACATAAGCTTTTGAGACCATCAGCTGCTCACCTTAAATATATTACTATAATCGTCCTTTCATTGTAACATGTCCTAAAGTTTGGCTTCATTCCCTAAACAATCTTTGCTCAACTGGGTTGTCCTCATAACACTTTTCAGGTACCAATCACCTAAAGACTAAACTACCCTCTCCTCTCTGTATAATAAATTTAAAATATTTAATATTTTGAGATTTTTAATTATAATATTAAAATAATGTTTTCCAAATTTTATACAAACAATGTCAAAATATTATTATTTTTACTAAGATAAGATAGATATTTACGGAGTATATAATATTTAAAAAGCTGATTACTAAATTGAAAATTTTATAAAATATGGCACAAAATTTTAAAAATCTCAAAAAATTAAACGATATTTAATTTATTAACCTAAGTGTCTGTTTGGATGGATTTATATCAATAGAACTTTTTCCAATAACACTTTTGTCAGTATATCTTTTCTGAAAAAAGTTTTTCTAAGAAGTCAGTTGACTGTTTAGCTGTCATTTAAAAAAGAGTTTTTTTGAAAAAATCATACATTAGACTGTTTGATAACATAAAAATAAAAACCAGTTTTAATTTTAGCTATATTTTATTTTGTAATAAAAATTATTTATGCATATAAATATTATTTAAAATATATTAAACAATATGCAAAGCACAATATATTAATTATTATATAATTTTAAAACATGTGAAACATAAATGAAAATATATCTAACCAAATCTTTTATATGGATTATAACATAAGTAAAACTAATTTCAAAAATAAATATTAAAACATAAAAAGTCAAATAATATTATATAAATATCAAAATAAACGTGAAGATGTATTTGTGAGTATTATGCGAATTATATGTAAAACATATGGACAAAAGGGACTAAAAAATAGGCTCATTAATTAATATAAAAAATTTACTCGAAAAAGTACTTTTTTTAAAAGCTCCAAATTTAAGCTTCTTAAAAAGTTATATTTTAGCTGTCATAAAAACTACATCTATTAAAATTTTGATTTTTTATTTTACAGTCAAATAATTATTTTTTTAAAAAAAAACTTTTATGATGAAAAAAAGTACTTATTTACCTTTCAAAAGCTCAACCAAATAGACACTAAATATCTCTTTATAAGTTAAAGAGTTGAATTTCTAAAACTTAAGGATCTTATCGTGCAACTTTCTTTTAGTACAAGTAAGAGTAAACACATGTGAATTTAGTTGGGAAGGTATTCATACTTGCTTAAGCACAAGGTTAAGTTTCTAATCTCTAATTAGGGTAGAAGTAAAAGTGGGTCAAACCAAAGTTGAAGAATCTATAAAAATGGTTCTTTTTTTTTTTCATTTTTTGGTTAAATCACCTGGTATTCAACATCATATAGGCAACCGAATAGTCCAGATTCGAGTCAAGTAGGACCCTTTTCACGACAAAGCTCTCCCTCACAAGTATTTTAAAATAACTCCTTTCTTAAGATTCAAACTCGAGACTTTGATTAAGAATGGAGAAACCCATGCCACTCCACCTAAACCTGGTGGGTTTTTTTTATTCATTCAAAAAATTGCACCCAAGGGTCACACACGTATATATATATATATCACGTGGTACTCCAACCCTTTCCATCTCAACTATCATCTCTCAACCTGCCGTCATTATAGCTTTACAGCTTGAGCACACAGTCCATGTGTGCGTGTCATTTTGTTTTCACGTCACTGGAAAAGAGAATCGGAGGGTTGCCATCGACAAAATGAATTAAGAAATGTGTGAAGCTCCTTCGTGTCGTCGTTTTAAATGATTATTTATACATTTATCAGTTCCTTTAAGAAAGGAGAATAGCTCTTTTATATGATTTAAACCTTAACTTTCATGAAAGAAACCCTCTACTGAATCAAAAATGTTGGATTTATTTAGGTTAGTTCTTGATTGGTTCTTATAAGATTGATAATCATTAACCTTCAACTTGTCAAAAAAGAGAGAAGCTTGAATCGATGTTGCGAATAATTGCATTTCCTAACATACTCTACACTACAGCCTCCCAAAAGAAAGAAAAGTTTCAAAGGATTGCTGAAACCAAGAATTGGGTGAAAACCAAGAAATGATTACTAAAGACTATGGCGAATAGGCCATATCATTTGTACACAGTAATGGAGTTTCCATTTAGATGAAACGTGAGAGCAAATGCCTATCCCATGAAAGGAATGGACCATTATACATTCTTTGGAATATCTGTTGTTATATTATAATTTTGTGTACTCATAATCCCGTATCCATCTACCTCCTACAATTAGTTTGGCAAACATGTGACTGGTGCAGCTTTTGGTTCTCAAAACCAGCACTAAGAACTAACAGTAGCTCTTGAACTAAAATGTACCCACAACCCCCACATTACCTTCATAACCACAAGTCCACATCCAAATCCAGCCAATCTAGTTCTGGTATCAATCCATTGCTCTGTTCATTTTCCAGTGTTAAAACTGGTTTCTAAGAGAGATTTTCGACATTGGAAAGGCAGAGACGGTGATGATCTAGGGGCATTGTGGGAAAGACGAGTTAAAAAAGACACAAGGGTCGTGTCCAAAACTCGAAGTAAAGTATGTTAAGAAAATGGTGGGCGCACGTTATTTCATGATGACGCAAGAACGCCATCGAGCAGATCAGAGCAGAGCAAGAAGTGTAGCATTTAGATACCAAAACATTACCTTCCCATTTCACCTTTCACTGTCTCGTTAGTCGTTGTGCAGTTATCCAAATCCAACCATCTCTCTTTTTCTTTGCAAGTTGTGTTCCAGCTTAGCATTATAGGATATAGTAGTAAAATCTGTCTCTCTCCGTCTCTGTCTCGTCCTGCGTATATATTCAGATGCAGATATATAAATGATCAGAGAACTGTTTCATTTTTTGGGGTGTTGGTAAATTTGCTTCACATTAATCGAGGAATTAAAGGGTTAAGTGACCCGTGTGCATTTCCAAAGGAATGAACTTTCTGTAAAGGTATATATTAATCTGCTACTCTGTTTGATAAATGATGATGACGTTCAATATAATCAGTGCTTTCAGGCTCTGTTCTTTTTGGTTGTCTGTTTGTCAATGTTGTTTCTAAAAATCGGGTTCCCCCTATGTTAGATTTGCGGCCTCGGAGAGAGTGGTGATTGTAGAAGATGAATTCCAGTGTGAGGACTAGGCTTCAGCCCATTAGAGCTCCATTGAAGCGTGAAAAAGTAAGCAAGTTTAATCAATCTCTAGTTCTCTACCAGGGTCGATTGATCACTCAATGCTTGTTTTGGGGGAACGGTTTGTTATGTGGGCAGCGTCTCCATACTATGACGTTTATGTTTTCCAGGTTTTGAGTTTGTAGTTTTGTCCGGAAACGGTGACTTCAGTTTCAGTGAACTGGATCCAGAAACTGAAAGTTCCCGGAAAATTCTGCTGAAGTGGACTTTTTTTAATGACAATCGAGAATGGATTTTCTATTGTAATTGAAAGTTGTCGCCTTCCTGCCATATTTCAAGGGAGATGTCTAGTAGAGCCTGTAAATTCTTGCTTTCAGCGAAATATCTCTGAAATCACTACTTTCTTCATCTTTTTCTCTTGTTTAAAATAATAATAAAGGAGCTTTCATGTACGCCAGTCTCTTCTCTGCATGGTATTTTTGTTATAATTCAACTCAGAACGTTGATGGTTCTGTTGTTTCAATAAAAATTTCATTGGTCTTTGAAGGAGAAGGTGGAAATGCAGCGGAGCAGATCAAATGAAGCTACGAAATCAGCCAAAAATCAACGAACCTCAATCAGACAGAAGAAAATGGCATTGGAGCAAGATGTATGGTCATTGGTACCTTTGTCCACTTCCCCTACCATTTCTTTTACTAATTGTTAGATCTTATATTGTGATGTTTCAGGTTGACAAACTGAAAAGGAAGCTTAGGCATGAAGAGAATGTTCACAGAGCTCTGGAGAGAGCTTTCACAAGACCTTTGGGATCTCTGCCTCGCCTTCCTTCATACCTCCCTTCTGCTGTCAGTAACTAGAAATCCTTATCTACTATAGCGTTTCTTTTTTGTCTTTCTTTCTTTCAGAAATTAAGGAATGAAGAAATTTAGACGATGATTATGGAACAACATTTCTAGCTGAGAAGATGAGAGGGGAAATATAAGACATTCTAACTCCAGATAATATTCTGAGATTGGAACAGGATAATAACTCATGTTGTAACTTCTGCAGACACTAGAGCTTCTAGCAGAAGTGGCTGTTCTGGAAGAAGAGGTTGTCCGACTCGAAGAACAGGTTGTGCATTTCAGGCAGGATCTGTACCAAGAGGCTGTGTACATTTCAAGCTCCAAGAGGAACAATGAGAGTTTTGGAGATTTATATAACTTGCATCCAAACAAACACGCCAAACCAGAAAATAAGTCCTTAACACGAAAATCAGGAGACTCTGCCACACACAAAAGGCATTTGTCATCACCTTCTGGTAAGCTGCATTTTGACACGATCACTGCATTATACAATCAATCACATTTTCCCCCCTGATCCTTTTGCCTATCTTCATTTTATTCGTAGATGATGGACAAGGGAAGGAGAACCAATTGTGTAACAATTCTGTGAAGACCAAGAAAGGATCAATAATCCATAAAGCCCAGGTGATCAGAACGCCACAGAAAAGGCCTTCCCTTGAAAATAGATCATCAGAGAAGCTTTTAGTCCGTCGAAACTTACAGGTTTGTAATTCATCAATTATTTGTTAAGCTCTATTCAATTAATTTACACCAAATTAATGAGACTTACGTACTTGTCCAGCTAGATCAAGAAAATGCAGATGCAAGTAGCCTTAGTAAATCAGAAGAAAAGCCGTCAGGAGGTGACAACCCCAATAAGATATCTGAGGACATTGTAAGATGCTTGTCCAGCATCCTTTTAAGGATGAGCTCAATGAAGAGTAGGTATACTGCGGATAGTTTACCTTTCCTATCAACTTTAGTGTCTGGAGACAATGGTGAAGAACCTGAGTTTCGAGATCCTTACGGAGTATGCTCAGAATATGGGAAGAGAGATGTTGGTCCATATAAGAACCTATTTGTAGTAGAGGCTCACACAATCAATACTAGCAGAACATCGAATTCTTTGTTTCTACTTCACAGACTAAAGTAAGTCCTTCAATGTAACTTGAAGTCTTGAACTATTTTTCTTCATCCCCTTCACGGTATAATGAGTATAAAGTGATTTCTTATTGAATTTGCAGACTTTTGCTTGGGAAACTTGCCACTGTCAACCTAGAAAATCTCACTCAGCAAGAGAAGCTTTCATTCTGGATAAACGTTTACAATTCCTGCATGATGAATGTATGTGAAGCTATCCATTTTTGTTGTAAATATAATACTTGGATTTTGTCTTGGGCATCAAGAGAAAGAACAACTTATTGTACTATTAACTGTTTCAGGCATTTCTAGAGCATGGCGTACCAGAGAGTCCAGAGATGATTGTTGTACTCATGAGGAAGGTCTGTATCATTTGGGAATTTCTCTTCTATTTCCAAAGTGTTGTCATTTATTTTCACAGTTTCATTTCTCAGGCAACAGTAAATGTCGGTGGACACTTGTTAAATGCAATAACCATTGAGCATTTCATTCTCAGACTGCCTTATCACTCAAAATATGTAAGTGGTGTGGTGACCATTTGAGCTTCTTTGCAATTTCTCTTATCTTTTTCAGTTAGATATTTACCATTGGAATTCCATCAGACTTTTTTTAAAGGTGCTAAAAATGAAGAAATGACAGCGAGGAGCAAATTTGGATTGGAGTTATCAGAACCTTTAGTGACATTTGCCCTGTCGTGTGGAAGCTGGTCCTCTCCTGCTGTAAGTAAATAAAATAACAAAAATGGTTTGGTTCCGTTCTCGAATTTACCTCAGCATCGAACTCATGAGTGGTCCAATATGAAATGCAATACTGTCTGTATTCACGTTGTACCGTCACTTTATTGCATGCATAAGTCCAAGATAAATAAATAAAAGCTACAATCTGCTCTCCAATGCACGCTTTTCTCATAGCTTTCCAATCACTACCAGATTGTCGACTGTCTTTATCCTTTAACTCTTCTAAGATAATGGATCTCTGCATGCCAGTGATCGTTAGTTTCTGGGATATTTTGTAACGCTCATATTATGCTATTACTGACTTGTGGACCTTCTGTAATGAAGGTAAGAGTGTACACTGCCTCTCATGTGGAGAGCGAACTTGAAGTTGCAAAGAGGGAGTACTTACAGGCTGCAATTGGAATTTCGAACACAAAATTTGGAATACCAAAATTGTTAGATTGGTATCTACTCGACTTTGCCAAGGATTTGGAGTCATTGCTTGATTGGATCTGCCTTCAGTTACCAACTGAACTCGGGAAAGAAGCAATTAAGTGTCTAGAAAGAGCCAAAGGCGAGTCTAATTCACCGTTTGTCCGAATCATTCCTTACGAGTTCAGTTTTAGATACCTTCTGTACACACAATAAGGCTGTGCTTCGTTACAAATTTTTGTTTTGATGATTCCAGGGGAGTTGGGTGTAAGTTTTGTACACATCTATAGGAGTTGGGGGTGTTAGCTACAGGGTTTAACACATGTTAAAGCTCGATGTATAATAACATGGTCGTGTTGTAAGTAATTGTAAGAAAATATCCTCTCTTCAAGCTTGGAACTAGCCTTTTCGTGGATGGACATGGAATCAAAGAGATATTGTTTGTTCCGGGACATCTTTCAATGGTCTGTGTGCCCCTTCCTTTCAGAAGCTGAGCCATGCTGGAGACATTTATTCTGAGATTAAACGTTAGACTTATGTAATGCATATGATCTTATGTAATTACTCTGATTTGGCTTCAGTAAGCAGGATTCCATTGCTGTGACTGGCACAGTTAAGACATCAGCTTGTGTTCGTCCTGGGGAACTATTTCCACCTAAAGTCATGGATCTGGACATCCTAAGAAAGCAACAGATGTTGAAAATACACCAATAATGGCACTTGTATCTTTTCTTAGTGGTCCAAAGAAAACAGGCCACAGTACTCATGTAAAGCCATTTTATTCGACGCTTTTCAAAGATGGCTGCTTATTCAGGCTTCTCAAACTCCTGTTGAAACTCCAGGGAATTGTCTACCCGATATCCGCCAATCTTCAATCATTTTGTGGACACAGTGTTGATGAACTTGTTCATGACAATTGAAACGAGGACGAAGGAATCTGAGCATTGTCCCATGGCGAAGAAAAGTTACAGGTACTACAATTGGAGTGGTCCAGAGTGTTTGTCTTCCTTGGTAGTTGTACAACTACCATGTGCATCCATGTTGAAGCAAAGAACAAAGTGCTTTTATCAAAAGGAGATCACTAATTACTAGTAGTTATGGAAATACTTACATGTCTTACGCCTGGATCTGGTGGTTCTCGATGCAGAATAAAAATTAATTTTATTATTTGAATTTTATAATTACTTTGAATTTAATTTTCTAAAATAAAAAATAAAAAATATATTGTGAACTTAAAATATTCAAATTTTATAAAATTAGTTTTAATAATTGAAATAAATATTAACTTGTTAATAAATTTTTAATTACTGAATTATTTATTTTAATAAAAATCGCAACATTCCTCATTAATTTCACTAACTTTAAACATATTATTATTTTATCTTACTTAAGATGTCTTATGGGATAACAAAATTTAAAAGGAATATTCTATTAAATTTGTATCTACTCATTTTAATAAATAGCATTTAATTAATTATTCTACATCTAAAAAATTCGATTGATCACTTCGACGTAAATGTAATAGTGATTTTTCTTAAAAACAAGTTGAAATAAATTTAATAAATATTTTTATACTTTTTAGTAATTTAAAAAGATAGAATGAGAATAATTTTTTTAAAAAAAGGTTTGTATCTTGTACTTCCTACAAATTTTTTATAGATATTTTCAAAATCAACCCGTATTAGATCGTCATAAAATTGGTTAAAAATTAAATAAAATTAAAGAATTTAAAAATTAATCGAAGAATACTATCCTCACCAATTAAAAACTTAAATTTTAATTGAAAAAAAAGGGGACTGATAAATGAAAATTAATAGATTTATTTTGATTTATAAAAATTTATTAATTTATAAAAAATAATCAATTAATTAATTAATTTTTAAATATAAATATTAGTTGATTTAAAATTTTTATCGAATCTGTTTTTGGACATTTATGCTGTTTTTCTTTTTTTTCAAGTTTTCATAATTGGAGACAGGCTCATGCTTATTACATACAGCTACAAGGTCCAGCTCAAATACACCATTGGGCCCAAACATTGTAATAAATTACTGTAACCAAACTACATCTTAAATAATAAATCTAAATTTCGAATTCAACACTTAAGCTTTTGACCCTTTCATTTTCACTTCTGAAAAAGATTCACACTATTTTTCATTAAAATGAATTCAATTTTAATAACATCAATTATGAATTTATGTAAATGAAAATAATAAAAAAATTTATAAAAATTTTGTTATTCTTTTTTTGATTAAATAATTAGAGACTTTGAGAAAACTCGTATTTTTTGAACAAGTTATTGAAACTTTCGATTATCATTTACAAAAGTTGTTACAATCAAAATTAACTAGATCTTTTTTTATCTTTTTAATGTATAAATTTTTAACGAGTAAAAGAAAATTGGATATTTGTAAAATTTACTTAACCAAGTTCAAAATGCCTAGTAGAAACTTACTTAACCAAGTTCAACAATAGTATGCCTAACAAACAACAATGTACAATGTTTTATTTATCAACATAGATTCTTTGAATCTTATGCTAAATTGCAACAAAGAAATATGTTTTCTCATATTGTATACTAAACTACATTATATAAAAAAAAACATTGTGACATTAAAATTTATATCTCTTTATCTTTTAGATCTCGTACGTATCTCGAGATAGTTAAATATGTTATAAGATATAAGGTCAAGGTTAAATTGTAAATATTTCGGTGACCAGTTATATGCTTAAGATTAATACAAATCTTAAAATTTTCACTTATATTATAACAATATAAAATAATATGTATGACTCAAAACAAAATAGTGCTCATTAATATATAAACAAGGCAAACTATACATGAGAAGAAAATTGTACCTCAAGAAAATATACCATCTGGTTCTGTCTGATTTTGATGGAGCTGGACGCTATTGCTTGGATCCATGAATTCGTTTGACTTCAACCGATGAATACCTACAAAACAGTAAAGGCGCACCGGGGGTTGATTACCGGTAGGCCCCTCCGACGCTCAAGTCAGTCTTTTTGTAAGGGTTTTGGTGGCTAGGAATAAAGAAAATACAAAGGTTGTAAAGTCGTACCTTTTTCATGATGAGGTAATGAACTTATATATGAAAAATACCTGCTAGGTTTAGGTCTTTCCTTAT
>JANZLC010000006.1:3000199-3023317 GCA_026413385.1 Erythroxylum gracilipes | reverse complement strand
CTCTCAACACCACCTACGACCCTCACTCCCACACACACAATAATCATCGTCATCCCAAGGCTTAAGTGTGGATTTATGTGTGAAGAGAAGAAGAGCAAGCAAATGAACAAGAAAAGTCTTTGGAGGGTGGAAAAAGAACCAAAGAAGATGGAGAAGAGAAGAACCCACTGATGAGAAGAAGAGTTGCCCTTCAAGCTGATTTTTTTTTACTCTTTCAAGGAAAGTGTCGTGGAAGACTCTCCAAGCTTGGGATAATTAATAAGCCATTTAAATATAAGACTAAGTAGGCAAGTGACAAGTGTCACTTGCCACTTGTCCTGGTTTTAAACATTCTTCAGGTCTTTTTCCAAATACAATCTAATTTTTACTCCAAATTCCAATGGCTCAACATTATAATTCCTAAAATCATGTTTCTAATTTTCCAGTGTCATTGGACAATCTTTTCCAGTACCGAAAATCCAATCAGTCCACCACTTGATAATTTTTTCGGTCCGAAATTTTTTCCCAAAATTTCCCAGAAAAAAAATTCCTAAAATTCCACAAAAATGTAAAACACACAAAAATCCACTCCAATTCAATTTTCACACCCTAAATCATATTTTTCCACAATAAACACATATGCCGGGAAATATCATGAATGCATGTACAATTATGTGCATAAACAAAAATTACAATCCATGTATATATGGAGGCCATATTATGCATGAACATGCCGAGACTAGTTTGCACCCTCATAACTCATCCCAAATTACTATTTTACCCTTCCCATCGGTGATGGGATGTTACATTTCACCAAAATCTTTAGGGGCTAAATGCTTGGACAACAAGTGCTTAACCTCATACAATATGAACAAGTCATTTGATATAAGTAAGACACCATTTACAAATAAAAGTAGAAAAGATGACTTTGTACCCTTTGAACTTGTAGTACAAACATCTGTCATTTTTATTTTTATTTTTCAGAAAGTCAAATGAGGTGATTACCTCATCCAATTTAAGGTACCACTAATAAGAAGCTTGTTTTAATTCACATAATGATTTTCTCAATTTATAAATAAAATAACTTTCATCATCTTCTTAAAACACTTTAGAGTGTACCATATTAATATTACCATAAAGGTCTCCATTTAGGACAACAACTTTAACATTCATCTTATGTAGCTCCATATCATAAAGAATTACTATTGTCATTTTCATTCAAAATGTCTCTTTAAAAGATATAGGAGATAAAGTGATATTAAAGCCTATTTCTTCTTTTTGGGTAAAACAATTGGTAATCAACCTATCTTTAATTGCTTAAACTTACCTTAGGAGTCCCTTTCTAATCTTATAAACCTATTTACATACAACAAGTTCATAATTTTGATGTAAAATAATAATTTTCTATACTTGATTGTGCTTCATTAACTGCATTTTATCTTTCATTATATCCAACCATAAATTTGTATGAGGAATAAAAACAATATCTAAAAATAATTAGATGAACAATATGTCCAATATTATACTCATTCATACAAAAAAAAAACTATATAATCAGATGAGATAGCAGATTTGCTCGCCCTAATATATCTCTTTAACAAAACAAGAATACAATTTATTTTCATAAAAATGATACGAATATACCTTAGTAGGATAACTCAAAATTTGGAAATGAATGAGACTAGGTTTCTAATATTTTCATAGCTCAAAAGGTATATAGGCACTTGTTTGATTAGGACTTTGTTTAAGATATAAAAATAGTCCTAATAGCCTTAAAGGTAATTTGGAAGGTTAGTTTACATGGTTATCATCATATCTTTTAAGGTGCAATTCTCTTTAACATATCAAATTTTGTTACTACTTCACAAGTTTCTAAGTATTTACTAAATATACATTTTTATTTTGTGAAAATCCCACATTTGCCATAATATTCAACTTTGTGGTCAAGTTTGATAATTTTTATTATTTTCTCAATTGATTTTCATCTTCATTTTTAAAGATCCTAAACCTATCAAGAACTTCAAATTAATCAATAACACATATCTATGTCAAGAATAATCATTAATAAAAGTTAGAAAATACATGGAATTACAGATGGTGTATGAATAAGGGTCACATATATTAGTATTAATAATTTACAAAAAAAATGGAATTACAGGTTATCCTATTTTTGTTTTATTTTGTTCAACTTTCCTTTGTAATAATCATCTCTAGATCACTAAAATCAAAATTTGAAAAAATATTATCATTATCAACCTTTCAACTATTTCTCTAAAGATATGAACTAATCTTTTATCCCATAACATATAAGATTTTTTTCTTTGTCAAAGATCTTTTACTAACAATCTTTTAAACAATATACAAAGAAGCATATATTTCATTAAGAGTTAAACATATTTTGTATGAACCATATTGTAAAAATATTGTACTAATATGTTTTGTATCAAAAAATAATTGTAAACTAAAATTTTTTTATTACAAAACTATTTCTTCTTTATCTAAAACCCATCAAATCTATATCAACTTCTTTATCATTGCTAACCATTACTTTTGACTCATCCTTAGATATGAACTCTTGCACCATGAAGGTAACATGATTAGAAGGTCCATTATCTAGCCATTAATTACTTGATGTGACTATAACAACATTAAATTCGTAAATAACAAAAACAAAAAAGTTACTTAATTGTTCCTATTTTTCTTAAGCCTTATAATTTATACAGTCCTACTTTTACAACCTTTCTTTTTTCAAAAGAAGCTTCATATTCTATATGATATCCCCAAGATTCCTCACGCCACTCATTTGTCCTGGTTCTTAAAATGGAGGATCTCTAAGAGCTTTAACTTTTGGTTTTCTAGGATTGGCTATAGGTTTTGGTTTAGTGGTTATTAATGATGATTGTATTGTTTTTGTATTATGTTTTTTAGTTTTTCTTCCTTTGCTACATAGTGTGTAATAAGGTAATTAATGTCTCAGTTTTCATCACATGAATTGCAACCAGTAACAAGAATATCAAAGTTTGATGGAAATGTTTTCAGAACCTAGTGAATAATACAAGTATTAATGATGACTATATTTAAGTTGTTAAGTTTACTCTATAAATGAAATATATTGATGATATATCCTCTCACTCTCCTAACCTTAATGTATCTCATAAAGTACAATTATTTCATAATAGTTCCAATCTCAGCATTGGAAGAAACTTTGTACCAAATAGTTGGTTTTTGGATCTTATAATTAAAGGTTAGAGGAAGAAGAAAAGTCCTAGAAGATTTACCAGAGTCAAATGGTAGAATCTAAAAGGGGATACAATGGAACAACTTAGGGAGAGAGGAAAATATATGGAGAAGAATGGAAATTTAAAGGAGATGGTAACTAGATGTGGAAAAAAGTAACAACTCTTTTAAGAAATACAACTAAAGAGATATTGGGTGTTTCTAAATTGCCTAGGACTAGTAAAATGAAGTCTTGATGGTGGAATGAATATGTACAAAAAAAAAGACTAGGATCAAGATGGGTGCCTATACAACTTTATTGGATAGCACCACAAAAGTAGAGAGAGTATTTAATAGAGAAAGTAACAAACTGATAAAGAAAGAGGCAAAGAAGATAATCTCATAAGCTAAAAGCAGAGCTTACGAGAAATTATACCAATGATTGAAAATTAAAGATTGAGAAAAGGATATTTTTAAGTTGGCGAGAGCTAGGGAACAAAAAACAAAAGACTTAATTGGAGTTTGTTGTATAAAAGATTAAGCAGGGTGGGTGCTTGTGGCTAAAAATAACATCAAGGGATGATGACTGAGATACTTCTATAACCTTTTTAATGAAGACGTAAGAGAAAATATCTCTTTAAGTGATCTTAGCATGACCAAAAGGTATTGTAACTTACTTGTTGCCGACAGATTAAGGGAAGAAATTAAAAAAACTTTGAGGGAAATGAAGAGTGGAAGGACAGTAAGGCCTGATGAGATACTCATAGAGGTGTGGAATAGCCTAGGCAAAGAGGGTCTTACTTGGCTAATTAAGCTTTTTAATGTGATCCTTAAGTTTGCCAAAATCTCAGATAAGTGGAGACTTAGTATGCTAATTCTTCTATATAAAAACAAAATGGGACATCCAAAGTTGTATCAACTATAAAGGCATCAAACTACTTAGTCACACCATGAAGTTATAAGAGAAGATGATTGAGAAGACAGTGAGGAAGGATGCTCCTATCTTGGAGAATGAGTTTGGCTTCATTTCAGGAATGTCCATGATAAAAGCTTTACTCCTTTTAGAAGATTAATAGAATAATACAAGGAAAGACAAAGTAAGCTACACTTGATTTTTATTGATTTAAAGAAAGCATATGATAAGGTACCTATGGAAATCATATGGAGGTGTTTAGAAACTAAGGGAGTTCCTATGACCTATATACAAGTTATTAGGGATATGTATGAAGGTATAATGACTAAAGTCAGGACAATGTGAGGAGATACAGAGTATTTTTCTATTAATATTAGGTCATACCAAGGCTTCTCATTGAGCCCCTTTTGTTTACAATAGTGACGGATGAGCTCTCCATGAATATCTAAGGGATGTATCTTGGTGTATGTTGTTTTGTTGATGATATTGTTTTAGCAGATAAGACAAAAGAGGGTGTGAATGCCAAGTTAAAACTTTAGAAGGATGCGTTAGAATCAAAGGGCTTTAAATTGAACAAGACTAAGACTGAGTACTTAGAGTGTAACTTTTCGGATCATAGGGTGTCTACCGATGTAGAGGTAAAGTTTGGTTCATAAGTTATACCATAAAATGAGTATTTTAAGTATCTAGGATCTATCATCCAAATCAATTAAGATATCCATGAATACATAGTTCACCGTATTAGATTAAGGTGGCATAAATAGAGAAGTGTATCGAAAGTTTTATGTGACAAGAAGATACCACTCAAGCTCAAAGATAAATTCTATCATTTAGTGATTAGGTCGGTCAGGCTTTATAGGATGAAGTGTTAGCCCATCAGTTGAAAACGAAAAGCTTGATGGTGCAGTACGTTGCAATGTGAGAGTAGTTTGAGATGTTAAAAGAACAATAGAAAACAAATGTTGAGGGCGTGGGGGAAAACAAACAAATAACGAAAGGCTAAGGCTGCGTAAATTGATTTAGGTATTTCATTTTTATCAACGACGGTGTTTCATTAATAACTTAACGTAAACACTAGCATTGAGCTAGAATTACAAAAACTTGAAAATTTAAGCATTAAGGGTCACTTTTTGAAATTTAGGCTAGAATTGAAAAAAATTAAAAATTTGAATATTTTATTGTCACTTTTTAATGTTCGGGCTATAATTGCAAAATTGAGCAAAGTTTGATATTTTTTGTAATTAACTATTATTATTATTATTATTATTATTATTATTATTAGTTATTTTATTGTATTTTATTTTTCCTATTATTATTAATATTATGACTATGGTGTTTATGTCATTTATTTTAATTTCTTTTTTGGTTTTTCTTCTAATTTTCTTTTCATTTATTTATTTATTTACTTATTTAACTAATTTTTCTTTTTTTTTTATTTTTATTTATTCATATGAGTCATTTGAAAACATCATCTTGACTAATTAAGGATAAGGTTGTATATTATTAGATCTTCCTAAAATCAACGTTTCATATTTTTATGGATGTTATTGTTATTATTATAAAATTAATAATCAATAAATATAAAATCCAATGTTCGTAATGCTCAGGACATCAGTTCGGGCTCGGCCCGACCCAACTACAGGTTGACCGATCCGTGACCCGACGAGTCACGAGCTAGCAAGGCCAACCCAATCCATCACAATTTTTTTGAAGTAACAATCAGACCACATAAAGATGTTAAAACCAGTCCGGCTCGCCCCAATTTTGACCATAGTTAACCTGGTCATGGGCGGGCAAAATCGGGCCAAATTGGGTGGGCCAGGCTAGTTTTAACAACTTTATGTATTTCAAACGTTCATCCAAATGGTCATCTATTTCGAACGTTCAATTATTGCGGTAACGTACTTTTGGAGTGACAAGTTTTGGAGGGGGCGTCACTAAGTTCGTCCACTTAAATCCACTGTTTGAAAAGACACTGATGTTGAGCTTTCAAGTCCTGTGCCCCATACGTCTCATAGATCTGTTTTCTCGGATCTCAACCATTCAATGTTGAAAATAGGGAGAACTGGGTAGGGGAACAAAAGACCCGTTACTATTCAATGCAACCTGTGTTCAATGAATACGTTGAAACTTATGATATTTGAAGTACCAAAGTTTGGTAAGATTGTCCATCTAAGTATCCTTGTTCTACCTAAAGCCTGTTTTGTTCTACTGGTTCGTTACGGATCTAGGAAAACAATTGTACCTATGAACTATTGAACCGAAGACATCTTCTTCCAAGTTACTTTTTAATATTAATTCTTGATTTAATCGAATTTGTAAGTATTGTCTGAACTCAAGTTTTCAAATATAGTATAAGATCTTGTTTGATCATTATCCATTTTAGGGCAATGATATTTTAGTGGCATTGTTGTTATTATGGTAAACGGCAATGACCGTCGTCTTATGACATTTTCAGTTTCCTTCTAGATGGTCTTTCCCATTAACAGGCAATACTATTAGTTTCAAACAAACTAATATTAAATTCGAAATCATAGGACTCATTAACTAAGCTACTTATATGTTTAATTAAAAATTATGGAATACAAAGTTGCCATGGCATGACTTGTTGCTTTGTAGATGAACTGTACGGCATGTTAAATAAATATATCCGACATTAGGTTAATATTTTTGGTCCATTTGAAAGGTTGTTTCAATCAATTTTCTTTCTTACCCATAACCTTGTACCAATTATGTTTTATACGATCCCATCCACATAAATATGTGACACTTAGATAAATGTGTGAATAGGATCTTATAAAACAGGGTTAGTACAGAATTATACGTACAAAAGATCTTGTTCTTAATATAGGATCAAATCTTCTGTACCCATAATACTGTATTAATCATGTTTTATACGATCTCATCCACATAAATATGTGGGACTTAGAGAAATTTGTGAATGAGATCATATAAAATAGGGTTGGTACAGGATTATGGGTATAGAAGATCTTGTATCTTGTGTATTTATAACCCTGGACCAATCAGGTTTTATACGATCCTATTCACACATTTCTTTGAGTCCTATATATTTATGTGGATAGGATCGTATGAAATAGGATTAGTACAAAGTTATAGGTACAAAAGATCTTATTCTAGCACTGGACTAATCAAGTTTTATATGATCCTATTTACACATTTTTTTGAGTCCTATATATTTATGTGGATGGGATCGTATGAAATAGAATTGGTGTAGAATTATTGGTACAAAAAATCTTGGATCATATAAAATATGATTGATCCATGGTTATAAATACACAACATCTTGTCCCAATCAATACATACTCTGAATATTTTTTGAAAGATAAGATCATTAATGTCCGTTGAAATACTGCCTGATATTATTCTTTTTTTATTGATCTTATCTTTCGTCCCCACGTACTGGGTTCTATGATATTATTACTCTCTAGAAGGTGCGTTGCTTCTATTCTCATCAACCTATACCTAGTAGTGGGACGCCACCAATAATGTATACATCACCCTTTACATCAAAGTTTGGAAAATGTTTATAATATATTTATGAGATTGTCCATTTTTTCTCTTCAACTTATTGTTTGACTGACAATGATAAATATCTAATTTAACAAATCTTGACCTTAACGGGGCACGATAGAAAACATTAGATATGAAGCGGCCAAGATACTTAAGACGACTTAGCTTTATAAAATAATGTTTGGTGAAGGTAATTTGTATAATTATTTATTTTTATTGTATTGACAAAAGTAATAATTAAAAAATTTAAACGATTAAGATGTTTTAACTCATAAAATTTTAAATTGTTCAATATTTTAGTTTGATTTTTATTTTTTTAATTCACTTTTTAAATAATTTTTATGATTAAAAATTAATCAATTTATTAATTAATTGACTAATTTTAACACATTAATAAGTTCTTATAAATTAAAATAAATCAATTATTTTTATTTAATAATATATATTTTTAATTAAAATTTAAATTTTTTAATAAATAAAAAAATCTATTTCAATTATATTTTAATATTTTAGCTGATTTTATAATAATCTAATATTAGTTGAATCTTTTAAACCTTAAATTTTTTATCAATCAATTTAGCTTCTGATCGGATTTTTGAGTAATAAAAGTACAATCAAATCAGAAAATATAGTATGAAAACAAACAAAACCTACGGGCTCCAACTGCAATACAGATCATATAGGTTTTAAAAATATGTTGCTCGTGGCAGAATTCAGCTTTTTATATGGAAATACACTTGCCAAAAACTCAAAATTAGCAGCGCAAAACGAACTTGTCTAAAAGGCTATATTGACTGCTAGCTAGGATGAGTGATTAGTCAATATCATTTTTTGACTCATAAAAGTGGGTCAAGTGCTAAGACTTTTAGTTATCGATCTATGCACTGAATTTGTGTATCCTATCCTTCTATTTTTTTAGGGGTAAATTGTCAAATGTAAATCAAGTTCTTGAAATAGACTTGGTTGTAATTGATTGTGTTATAGCCTGTACAATTGGCTGAGCTTGTGGTGCTGGTTTCAGGATAGAGGTGGATACCTTGAGTGGTATCAGAGCTAGAATAGAGGAGGATACCCTTAGTGTTCAATTGTAAAAATTGTGAACCATTCAAATTTTCGGTTATCTTTTGAATTTTTCAGTTTAATTTATTTTAATAACTTTTGTGGTTAAAAATTGATCAATTAATTAATCAAATTTTGTTAATTAATAAGTTTTATAGATCAATTAATTTTTATTAACAATCTTTTTTTCAATTAAACTTTAAATTATTCGATGGATAAGAACAATCTCTTTTAATAATATTTTAAATTCTTTAATTTTATTCAATCTTTAATGTCTAATATTGATTGAACTTTTTAAACTTCAATTCTTTTGTTTTATTGTTTTAACTTCCGGTCTTATTTTTAAAACACAGTATGCAGTGAAAAATTTGTGTAAGATAATATAAATGTTTTTTAATACATATAATGTGAATAATCCCTTTTTATCTTTTTTCTTTAAACAAAAAAGAATGTAATATTTAAAAATCACTTGAACAATTAATAAGGTCTACAACTCCATGTTGTAATTAATGCGAAATTCAAATTGATAAAGAGTGTTTCTGTCTGTCTGACCGCACATTAAAAAACCCATGTACATAAAAGTCCAACAATTCTAGAAGTCGTGTACAATATGAAAGCAACATTTGGTCATATACATAATTGTAACGGATAGTGTGTAAGATTAGCTATCTAACATACACTATAATGTTTAATCATACCAAGCACGAGGGAGTATGTACATACATTAGAAATTAAGTGAACAAACTTGGCTTAGAAAAGTGGTCAGTGGGTAGTAAATACATTCATAATGCTTAAAAGTTACCGTAAAAGCTAAGTCAAGTAAATAAGAAATAAGAATAATGTGATATCTTGCTCTTAAGGGAGGATATGGAGAACTTTTTAAGACTCTCTAATGTTAGAATCTTGGGTTGGTTTAAGCTCTTAGAATGCAAGCGTTTATATTTACTAATATACTCTCTCAAGTGAAAATTTTTTATGTTTAAAATTTGCACAGACTTATTCTACCTTGTGCTAAATAATAAGTGAATAGTAGGATTCGAACTGATGACTACCTAATCATAAACAAGGACGAATCTAGAAATTTTTTTGAACGAGGCAAAATTTTACTAGAGGCAAAAAAAAATTATGGAAGCAAAATTTTAATGAGAGCAAAGTTTTAATTATTTTATGAGTTCAAAATATAAAATAATAATTTTTTCATGTAAAATTTTTTGGAGTCAGTGAGGGCAAGTGCTTCCACTTGCCCCCATTGTGACTCCGTCCCTGATCATAAAGACTCTGATATTATGTTAAATGACCGTTTCACCACAATAACTTAAGTTTTTGTGTGAAACTAACTTAATTGATTTTATATATTCACTGATAACAATCAAACTCGAATAAAATTACTATCAAATAAAAATAAGAATAATAATATCAAAATTAGGTTATTGTAAGCAATGACATGACGAAAACTACTCTGTCAAGTAATCGATTCAAGACGTAAAACGAATGAGTATCAACGTTAACATCTAGAAGGGTTGCTCCCCTCCGCTCTAGTGGGCGATTTATTTGGAAATTCTCACGTTTTGTTATTGACTTTCTTTTCCTCGTCCAAAGCACACCTTAATTAGGTATTTTACCTGGAAAAATCTGTCCGCTGTCAGTTTAACAAATGCCAAGTTTTGTCGCATACAATCTTAGTATAAGAGAAGACAAAGTTGGCCTTTTACACAAACTTCATAGTTCAAATCCATGAATTATTCCTTAAATGACAAAATGAGCAATTTAGTTCTTAACCTTTATATTAAAATTTGAATTAGATCTTAACATTTTGGAGCGTTGAATACAAACCATAACGTTCAACATAAATTTTAATATTTAGAAAACAGTTTAAAATAGCTATACGATTCAGAGGGCCGTTTTGAATATTTCCTAAATATTAGAGTTTATTTTAAAAATTTTGCAAATATTAAGGCTCATTTTGAATGTACTGAAATATTAAGGTTCTATGTCAAATTTTAGTATAAAAGATGGGAGTTAAATTGCTATTTTTGCTTTCCTTAGATGTTTTCTAAAACTTAATATTTAAAAGAAAAAAGCAATTAAATATCCTGCAAATTGATAAAATTAAACACGCAATATGAAGCCAACCAATTACATACGAGTTGGGTAGGGTTCACAAGACCATGAACCCACGCCACGTCCCTGCTCAGCTCAGGTAATGTGTGGTCCGCAAGAAATGAGTTATCTTGAGTACGTTGACCGAACCCCCCACCATTGAGTCAAACAAGACGTGGTTATGAAGCCACGAATGCATCATTGATGATCCCTAATTACTCTTTACATGTTTCAATACGTCACTTGTCAAATTTAAATCATGATGACAAGTGTGACGAATAACAATCTTCTAGCCTAATTACTATTTGCATGTTTCAATACGTCACTTCTAGCTCGTATGGGCTCGGGCTTTGTTCATGGCGAGCATGTGTGACACAGCTCTCCCCCTGCACTTGATCCTCTTTTGCGCGCAGATGCGCACGAGATTGTATTTCCTCGATGTTAAGCTTAGTTTCCCCCTGATGTACCAAAAAAAACTTATCAACCCAGAAATACCCCATATGGGTGGCTCTACCTCACCATATCAACGTCATGACTAGTTAAGTACTTGCCCACTACGAAACTTACCCATCTCTTAAATCCCCCGTGCGTAATCAATAAATCAAAAATGGTAGACGAAAATTGGTTATATTCCGAAACCTACGTGAAATGGGAAAACGACACGGAGACAAGAGCGATGAAGTTGTAAAATGGCGGCTATTTCTTATTAATTAATTTAATTAATAATAGTCTCTGGTCAACAATATGCTACGTACACCTCCGTTATATGTCGCTGCTTCTTTGGTTCTTCCTTATAGCCGTCCTCGTTGTAAAATCTCCCTTATGTTTATATATAAGAGTATAGACATCTTGAGGGATTTGCCCAACAACCCCGCACATTAGTTTGTTCTTACATTACATTCTAGTGGACATCGAACAAAACATAAGAAAATCTTCGTGTTTTGGAGATATGGAAGTCGTGATACCTTCGAGGAGTTTAGACTTCGATTTCAACGACGCTCGGCCTTTACCCTTCTTTAGCACTCCCTCTACGCCTAAAGGATTTGGCGATTTGTCTTTAAGTGCTCCAGCCAGCCCTTCTCGCGTCGCCGAGTTTTACAGATATTTCGACAGCTTGTCGCCGATCAGTGGAACAAGGCCGGGTTCACCAAATGGTAGAGGTAATGATGATTTCGCTTTTGATTTCAGTGCTGATCTAGAGAAGGCTTCGCTGCCTGCCGACGAGCTTTTCGACGGCGGTAAGATCAGACCCTTATTCGTTCCACCTTCTGGACTGCAAGTTGAAGATCAGAAAAGTCCGCTTTTGTCTCCGAGGTCACCGAGATCGCCGTTGGCGAGAGGAAAGAAGATTATAAGTGGCGTTTTCTCGAAGAAGAAGGATTCGAGTACAAAACCATCAGGGAGAACAGAGAATGTTGCTAGAGGGAGAGATTTAACTGTAAGTTCAAGCCGTAGAGCGGCGAGATCGCTTTCTCCTCACAGGGTCGCTCAATACCCGTGGGAAGAAGAAGACAAAAGCAATCACCACAATAACAACAACAACAACAAACATTCAACGTCCCTCAGTTCTAACACTTCATCGTCGTCTACATCGTCTTCTTCTTCTTCTTCGAAGAGTTCTTCTAGGAAATGGAGTTTGCGAGACTTCTTGTTGTTCAGAAGTGCATCAGAGGGGCGAGCGTCGGATAAAGACCCACTGCGGAAATACTCGGGTAGGAAACACGACGACGTCAAGCACACCAACACGACCGACCACTCAAAGAGAAAGGGCAGAGTGTCGGCACACGAGTTGCATTACACCACGAACAAAGCAGCTTCGCTAGACTTGAAGAAGAAAACTTTCTTGCCGTACAAACAGGGCATTTTAGGCAGATTAGCATTCAGTCCGATAGTCCATGTGCACTCTAGTGGCTTTGGATCCACCACACGCTGAATCTGATCGATCCTCCACCCCTCCGACTTGTCGTCTATATACCTACAGCTTTTGGTTTGTCGCCAGTCTGCACATGAGTCGACAATCTACACACAAGATTGGATGTACACTACGCCTCCACCACATGATTGAGGCTTCTCTAAAGCTACAAGCATTCTTTGTTCTCTTTTAATTCTTACTATTAATTGTATAAGTTCGCAGTAAATATTGTAACAATACAATACACAATTAAGTGTGAAGATCTTAAATATTCAGTAATTGTTATTAAAATTAAACTTCATTTACAATTTTGTTAAGTATAAGAATAGACAGGTTAAAAGGGTTAGTCCAACAACCTGGTGATAGCGAGGAAACATAAAACAAAACTCTGGAGGAATGTGAACGGATTGTGTTTGGCAATTCGTGGGAGTTGATCGGAAAATGTCAAAAATGTTACAACGGAGCATTTTGTCCTTCTGGAGGCATTATCTTATTGAATGCTATTATGGAGTTTCATGTAAAATTAACCTGAAATGTCAAACTCTCAACCAGACATGGGCCGGGGAGACTTTGTCAACTTCTAGAAGTAGAATAGATCAGATAAGGAGTTGTTAGGGCATCGAAATTATGTATTTTTTTTTTCCCTCACAAGAAGGCATCTTAAGTTATTTATGTTTAGACTAATTCTTACTATCCGATTCTTTATGAAAGGTAAAACTCTAACTTCAAGTTTTAAATAACTATATACATGAGGACGGTTTAAACCTACAATTTTATTTAAATCGAAAGAAACTCTTAATAACTTATCTTCATTGTTACACCTTGGGGTTTATGTATGAGAATATTAAATATATATTATTCGACATTGACATCTAGCTGGTTGCATCGCATTAGATTCAAATGGAACTCAGTTGAATTGAAAGCAAACTTTAAATTACTTAAGAGCGACAAGTGATTAGTATGATATCCATTCCATCTTCCCACTACATTCAACGAACACCTTTTAGATTAATATGAGAAATTGAAGCACTCGTAATGCTTTTTTTATTGGATATATAAAATTAATTAAATTAGCCTTTTATAATAGCTTAAATTATTATAATGAAACGGTTATGTAATATAATATTAAAGTCTTTATAATTAAGTGATTGTGAGTTCAAATTTTACTATTCACTTATTATTCAACATAAGATAAAATGAACTTGTGAAAATTTTAAGTCCAAAAACTTTTACTTGAAAAAATGTATTATTAAATATAAAATTAATTAAATTAACTTTACACAACAATTTAAATTATCAGGGTGAAACGATTCGTTTAACAGTTTTTACGTTGTAGTCATTTCATGGGCATCCAAGTTCAACGTTTGGTTTGTGTTTTAGTTTACTCTCCCAAAAAGTAGCAGTGCTTATATAAAAATAAAAAAGTCGGTACTTTACACGTGAACATGAATCTTAACTACTGCACCGACCCGTCAGTGCAAGACAATAAAGTACCCAAATGCTGACAAGCGATAGATAAAGCTGGTCCGGTCCATGTAAAACAGAATTCAGTTAGCTGGAGCAGGGCCTGAAGATAAAACTTGATAAAGTACGTCATGATTTGTTCTTAAGAAATCAGAACGCCATTGTTTAACTCAGATTCCCAGTTGTCACTACTAGATATTTTAATTTTAACTAATATTTTAAAAATTAGATTAAAATTTATACCAATAAGATATTTTAAAAATTAGATTAAAATTTATTATTATTATTTCATTATCTATTTTTTCAATATTATCTATTTTTAATATTATCTTGTCACATCTACATGTTGGTCAATTTGAAAACAGCCTCTCTATTAAGTGGGGGTAAAGCTGCGTACTATCGGATCCCCAAACTCTGCTTTAGTGCGAGAATTTGAGGTATAATGATGATGATGATGAAGATAATAAGTTTAAGGTTTAAAAGTTTCGATTAGTATTAAATTGTAATAAAATCAACTAAAAATTAAATAAAATTAAATAATTTAAAATATAATTAAAAGAGTTTTTATCAATCCAAAAAATTAAAATTTAATAAAAAATTATTAAATAAAAATTAATTAGTTAAAAAAAATCACTACGTTGAAGGATATAGGCCCGGATTACAAAGTCTCATGGACTTGAAACCACTAGTTTCATCGGAGGCCCAATCTGTACCTATCCAGCACTTAATACGCAACATTACAAAACAGTCGGTCGAATACAACGACGTTTCATCATAATTATTTGGGTAAAAGAGGCTGACCTAGTTTAATAAATTTTGGAGAAATATATGATCTTTAAAATTTTTATACCTTTTATCTTTTAGACTAATATATAAAATATGAACATTAAATATAAAGTAATAAAATAATATTTATATTAAAAAATTTAATTAATTAAATTTGATTCAAATTAATAATTTTTATAATTATTTAAATTATTAATTTAAGTCAAACTTAATTATTTTAATAAAAAAAAGTTAAAATTATAAATAATTTCTATAATTTTAAATAACATAAATTTTTCTATAATTTTTAAATTATAAGAAAGATTTATGCAATCCTAATTACTTGCACGGTATTTAGGCGGGAAGGCTCAGAAAAGTACATCCCTGACTGACTATTGATACGAAACCGCTCAGCCGAAAGCCTCTTCTGAATTGAAAGCTTCCCGTAGAAGATAACAGTAAATGGATACAGAACCACCACCTGCGACGGTGTCGGTGGCGAGGCGCACCTGTATAAAACTTGAAACCGACGGCGCCGAAACCTTATTCGTAAAAGGCACCTGGTTCGATTCCTACTTCCACCTCTCCATCTCCGACGGTCTCCATTCCTGGGTCTGCAACGGTACTCACATTAACACAAACCCTTTTGTCTCTCTCAGTCTGAAAAAATATTCTTACTTTTTTTAGTATTTGGGTGTTGAATTTTGGCACAGCTAGAGATGAGGAAGTAAGAGAGAGAGCTGAACAATGGGATCAATCTGTCACTGACTACATTCAGTTGGCCGAGAAACACTTGGGTTTCCAGCAACCCGGTTCTGTTTACCGATTCTCCGATGCCGGAGGGGGCCATAAACGGGTTAGTTTTGGGTTCTTATTTGAAGCGCTTGGTAGCTTCAGGAATTTGCTGCTTAATACAAGTTGGGGTTTAAGACCTTCTCAAGTCATACTTGTCTTAAGCTCTTATTGATTGCTGAATATATGTTCGTTTTCTACTAAAGCGAAAGCTGATATTTTTCTAGTTCCTCTGCTTTAGACACAAGGGTTAATTACTTGTGTATGTCAGACGTTAAGGTTGTGGGTTATACTTTTTAGATGTGATCTTTTTATTTTATTCGGTGGTGTTATGTTCCGTGCAGCTCTCGTGGACATTTGAGAAGGAAGGGACTAAGCTGGAGTGGAGATGGAAATGTCAGCCTTCTCCTGATAGTAGAAAGACTACAGCAGAAATCATGGACTTCCTTATGGATGCTAATATAAGGCTAAGTGTAAGTTTTTCATGTTGAATTCATATTTTCTCGCCAGATGGGAAGTAATTTAAATTAGTCTATGCTCCAGAATAAGCATTTATTTGTGAGAATTAAGAATTGATATTGTTACTGTTCTGTTCCATGTAATAGCAGCTAAATATTCAGAACTTCCTGGTGCTGTGCTGTAGCCGTGTATAGCTTCTAAACTAGTTAATGAGTAGAGATTTGTGACATGAAGCCACGAGCCATTTAATTGAAGATCCTGTTCAACCCACTTATAGTATATCAGATCCCAATTGACAAGGAATTGGTTGAAACTTCTGGCAATGTGATGGGTGATTTCTAGTAGATTTCTATCCTTCACCCTTAACACATCATCAATTCATCTTTCCAATTCAATAGACATTAAGCACTTCCTGCCGAGCTTAGATATAATAGTATTTGAGTCACTATGTCTGTGGAAAGTAATATAATGTAAGTTTCATTTTGTGTTATTGGAATATACTGGTTTAAATTCACTGCATTTATTAATGTTACTATTGCATGTGAAGGAAGAAGTAGTTAGACAGACCCAGTCATTTAGTCGGCTGAAGGATGAAGCTGAGAAGTGTTTGGCACAAAGTGAGAGATTCACCAATCAGAAGATGGAATTTGAATCTGCAATATATGCAAAGGTAGCTATGTCTTCAAATTCCCAATGCTATTGTCAGTTTGTTAGTTCTGTTTCAGAGGGAGTTTGGAACAGAAATATGATAAAACTGCTTTCTAATATGTTTATAGCTGAAAATTAAACTTATAGTCACTAGGAGTTTTATACTTTTCTCTGTCCAATTTTTGATTGCTGCAAAAGATTAGTGATGTGCTTGAATCTCAGCAGAATTGCAAACTTCCCAATTTTGCACGATCAATTCTATGAAATCCTACCGTGATAACTTCATGTAGTCAAAACATTTAGGAAAAGAGAACTTGCATTTGCAAGTGATTTTTGCATGACGACATGCCACTACAAAAATCGGTCTGGAGCTTGTATTAGGTTCAGTAAATAAAAAACTGGCCTCTTAATGTTGGTTTATGCTGTTATTTATGTGTAGTGGTCCAACAGAGTGAATCAAATAATGAAGTGTTTTGCCATATCACCATTTTCTCAACGAGAATAGCAATGTGCAGGAAAATTAAATTCTAAGGACACCATAGCGGAGTAGAACTTTGTCCTGATGTACCTGGTTTAATCACTATGTCAGATTCTCTTATTACTCGAATGCAGTTTTAACTGAAACCTATTTTTGTCGTTCATAATTTTTATTGCACCATGTGGATTTCAGCCAGACACTTCTGCTCATAGAACGCTGTCGTTCATCTCTGTTTGTATGCTGCGACTCACTTGGCCTTTCTTTTTTCTAGTTTCTTGCAGTTTTAAATTCCAAGAAACGGAAAATTAGAGAGCTACGAGATCAGCTCTCCAAAAAGGAACCTAGTGCCAAATTGTTAAAAGAAGAAGAGGAAGATTCAACAGATAAAACAGAGACTTACGATGAAGATAATGATGATGTAAAAGGTGAGGAAGAGAGTTCAGATGAAAATGCAGGCACTTCAAAAGCTATCCCAACAAGTAAAGGCCGCCGCAGAAAGAGGGTTTGAGTTGAGGTAGTATAAAATGTACATTTCCGACACAACTTTACGCCATATCCCTTCCATTTTTGTTGAGTTTGCTGAAGTTGTTATTGCCCCTCACTTTATGTCCTGTCTTTTTAGTGGCTCTTTCTTTGGATATTAACAACTCCTCTGTAAGATTGGTAATGGGCTGAGTTGGTCTCTAGGTCTCCTAAGCTTAAGCCCATTCGATCCCGAATATCTGAGTCAGGCCAAACCAACCTCGGCTGTAACTGGCTTGGGCCAGAAAAAGTTTGCTGTGATTGAGTTCAAAAGAATTTGTTAAGTTTGAATTGGGGTCCGGAATACTTAAATTTGATTTTAAATATGATTAAATTAGATTTGACCTATTAACTCTACATTGAATTTGTGCCAATTTGTCACTTCTACTTTACATTGAGATATTACTATTATAGAGCATATCAGGTATGCTTTCCTAGCTTGCATTGCTCGGGAGTTTGACCCAGGCCCACTGTTCTTCAATAGCCCAAAACCCTAGAGCCACACGACACTGAGATATACTTGGAAGTACTTAACGTCAGGACCAATTTAATTCTATTTTATAACGGCCCAACTTAGCCATGACAATTAGGTAGCTACGAGGACAAGACAACTTTGCATTTTGGAGAAGGAAATACATAGAACAACTATTGTTCTCATCATTTAGAACAACTATGAAGTATGGGGATCACGGTTTTACGTTTTTTAAGGATGTTTTATACAAGACAGACACAATTGGGACATTGCTTTATTATGCGGCATGAATTCGCACCAACCTCGTGTAATGCATATCTGTCCTGCATGATTTTGCTTTGTATGTAAAAATTGGCCACACATATCTTACAAGGTATGGTCTTACTTCTTGGTGTAGTTTCTATGGCAGTGGAAGTGACCCATTAAGCCATTTAGATAATTACTTTGTGTTTGTTAAGCCAAAAGGTCTCAAGACGTTATCCAAAAAGCTGTTCCTAGTTATAGGATGTAAATGCCAAGTTGAGGTTCTTTGCATATGGATATGATACCTAAAGCAATAAATATTGTCTGGACATCTTGCAAGTAACGTGTATCAAAAAGAAGAAAGTGACCCAAAAAAAAAAAGGATGATCTAATCAGAGTACGGTGATTGGTTCAAATTAGGTTTCAATTACTAGGTAGAACGGAAACATAATTCTGCTAAATCCTCTGGAGTTATATGGTAATACAGTATTTCAAGAAATACCCAAATTTTAGACAGCACATGTTCTCAACCCTAGCCAATAATTCTTTTGAAAACAGTTGGCTAATTGCTTAACCCACCTTGCATTGTCCCCTGTCTAACATTCTGCAGAGATGTTATTGTCAATAAGTGGTTTTAATTTGTGATTTCTTCTTCCCCTTTCTCTGTTTTCTTTTTAGCATGTGTGAGGGGGGGACCTAAGTTGATTGCCTTCCACAAATTAGCCTGATGATGTCGATTGCTTCTTATCATCACCACCATCCCTGATTTTTTCCACCTTCATCTTTGATTCAATTGTAGTGAAAGACCTCTTGTTTAATGATAGTTCAAGTGATTAGAATATGTAAAACTCATTTGAGCTTGGATCTTTAAATTATTGCTTGTAAACCAATTCTGAATTGTTGACTCATTGAAATGATTTATTCGAACTAATTTATCAAAAAGTCGGACAAACAAGAAGGTATGAAGGCTACTTGCGTTAAACATACATGCTAAATGGGAAACAGTTTTGTTCTGACTTCTTATGTTTGGATGGCAACTTCTACTTAGGCCATTTCTGGACTTCTGATTAACACTTAAACAGCATTATTATCATTGTGACAAGCTAGCATTTGTATACGTGGGTCATCAATCATGATCTTACTAATCAATATGATTAGATGAAGGCCCTCTTGCTTTCTTAAATTAAGCATATAATTGTAGGCAAAACCCGAAAGCTGTTAAGAACTTATCAATGACAGGTGAGAGTGAGAATCAAATCAAGCAATCCCATCGAGGCCGCAATAATTAGACGGCAAACGACAAAAGGAAGCAAAGATTGGAGAATCATTTTGGATAGCTTTTTTTGCTTAATCCTCTCCCATAACATGCATTTACCAAAGAGTGTTCAAGTCTTCTACTCTTAAATGTCTAAAACGAGATACAAAGGTCTTGAAAAGGTGATGAGAAAAGATCAAATCCATCCCTTCAAAGTCTATTGTAGGGTTTGATATTGCGAACCTGATCAGTGATCTATCATCCAAAAGAAGTCCCTCTTTCAAGTTAAACCTGCTTTGTGACTTTATGTTGCATCAAAGTGAATATGACTTGACAATTTTTAAGTCACGAAACCCTGCTTCTCGGTAGCCCTGTCATGATAAGCATGTATCTGTAGCTATACCCGCTTTTTTCTTTTTTGCCAGTGATTGCATGTGCTTCATTCAAGTGTTTGATGATGCTTTTTACACTGAAACTACTATTTATCCTGATATTGTTAGAGCTTCCAAGTGCAAACTACAGGTGTAACTTCTGTGATTTAAAGCCTTACCCTTTGCAGTACAATCCTGATCAGGATCAAAGTATCTATGAACAGACAAGTCAGAGACCGGAATGATTTTTGGTTGTTATATCTGTGGTAGGAAGGACGACAACAATTAAATGACATGTTTACAAATTAATTAAGGGGTTAGCTTAGTATCAGATCTTTTTTTTAATATGTCAACAAATGATAGATTCCAATCTAAAATGAACTTAATTTTGTATTGTTGAAAAGGTCCACTAGTGTACCCTTGTGATGGTGACGGGGCTTCTACTTTTATTTAGTCGCGTCGAAGGACCCATCAGGGACACTTGACTTATTTTGATTTAGAAAATGATTCTCAGAAGACAGTAGAACAAGAATTCTGATGGTGATGATTTCCAGACTGCCAAGAGAATGTTGCTGAAGAAACAATGTTGACTCAAGAAACTAAACAACAATTAATCTGGACAAATTTCTCATCTCTGTTACCTGAACTGGAATAGCTTTACGGAATGAGAACAGATAAAGGTCAATATCAGGAACATATGGTGAAAGAGAACCAGAAAAAGAGTTGGTCATTTCTTGCAAGCAATGGATTTTCCATGGAAAGCTTGTAGTGTGTGTGTGGGAAGATGAGTTGCATCTGGATAATTAGTGAGCGGGATTGGCAAAAGCATAAAGCAAGTGATGTTGATGCGCTATGTTCTGATCAGAGAGTCACATGCCTTAGCCAACAAACATTGTCACCCTCTTATTTATTTATTTTTATGGTCTGAGTTATTTTTTTTTTTCTTCCCTCACTTTCCTCACATTATGTGGTCCGACCTCTCTTATCTTATCGCATTCAACCTCTCTTTTTCGTCACTAAACTTGGTCACATCAAGCGATAGTTCCCAATTTTTCTTTTCCTCAACCAAATGGAGGGGTCTCTCTTCTATTTCCCACCTTCAAAAGATTCCAAAGGACAAGCCAACCATGTTCCTAACTCCTTCCTCTATATGTATTCTGTTCTTAGTAACTTCAATACATCCTTAAACCCATCTGTTCTCGAGCAAATTCCATACTCTTACAGGAACTGTCAAAATGCCACCCGTCCACTCTAGCCCTTATTTCCGAATGGATAATCAAACCATGTTAACTTTTCTCCAGCAAACGGCCGGCCAGAGGAGACCAAAATCAAGCACAGGAGGGCTTCTCAAGATTTTCAAGCTCTTCCCCATGTTAACGTCCGGTTGCAAGATGGTTGCATTACTTGGCAGACCTAAGAAGCCATTACTTAAAGACAAAGCTACGACGGGCACCATCTTTGGTTACCGAAAAGGGCGAGTCAGTTTGGCTATACAAGAGGATCCTCATTGCGTGCCATTGTTTGTTATAGAGCTACCGATGCACACAAGTATATTTCACAAGGAAATGGCGTCTGATATATTGAGAATTGCGCTAGAGAGCGAGACCAAAAGTCACAAGAAGAAGCTGTTGGAGGAGTTTGTTTGGGCCGTGTATTGCAATGGAAGAAAAGTAGGGTACTGTATCAGGAGGAAGCAAATGTCTGACGACGAGCTTCATGTCATGCAACTTCTGCGAGGTGTTTCAATGGGTGCAGGCGTGCTTCCCGGTCCTAATGAGAAGGAAACAGCAGACGGAGAGTTGACGTACATTAGAGCAAGATTTGAAAGAGTTGTTGGATCCAAAGACTCTGAAGCTCTGTACATGATTAACCCCGATGGTGCAGCTGGTCCAGAATTGAGCATCTTCTTTGTAAGGGCTCATTAGAAACACAGCTTGTGGACCAACCATTCTAGGTTTTCCAAAGTACAACAAAGTTTATTCCCTTAGTCCCTTTTGCTTGTTCAAATCAGAAAAATCAGATTGCTTTTAATTAGTTATCAACAGAGTTTTTAACATCAGTGATGCTTTCATCACCTTTTTGTGTGTATGAATATTGTGTTCATGTCAACAAGTTTTGCCTAACCTTTTAAGTAGACAACAGAACAGACAAGTTCAGGCAAAAGCCGAATTGACAGAGAAGCTGGCAAGAATGTTAGAACTTGGATACCTGTTGAAGACAATCTTTTTAAAAGTCCAGTAAATTGCATGTCTAATAAATCCTAGTCGTCCAACATATCAACACAAGCTTCGCATAGTACAAAGGAAATCAGACTAGATTGATTGACCAAGCCCTGAATTTGGAACTTATGGAGTTTGATTCAACGATCATCATCATCATCCTCCTCGACCCTGAAGTCACCAAGTCATCTCAAGTCAACACATCTCAGGCTGTCTTGTTGGGCCTAAAAAAAACATTTCAGTTATAATCCACAAACAATATGTAGGAGTAGAACCAATGTCGACGAAACTCATACGCAGGACAAGCCCAAAGTTGGTAAGTAGCGTTGAAGAACTTGACAATAATGATAATGCAACCCAAGTCCATTTGGAGCCTAGCCTCTCTCTCACGAATGCTCCAAGTCCAATCATCATCCTGCATAAAAATGCTTCAATTTGATTCTAATTCTGTTATTAATGTAAATTTTAGTTTTTAAAAATAAAAAATTTATTTGATTTTAAAATTAATGTACTTATACTTTTATTAATGATAAATGTTTAATATTAAATAAATAAATTAACTTATTTTATTTTAAATTAAATTAAAATAAAGCAATACAAATAATGTTAAGTCAATTAAAATGCATATATTTTGGACTTAATATTTATTGATTTGTGAAATTGGTATTTAAAAATTGATGGAATTGTTTGTTTAATGTTCACAGATGGTTTTCAATGCCG
>JANZLC010000006.1:2989889-3000099 GCA_026413385.1 Erythroxylum gracilipes | reverse complement strand
TGAATTTTGAACCTAGGCAACGTATGGTAGAATTGAATTTCAAATGGATGCTAATATGCGTATGTATTTGATAAATGGAATTGTTTTGAACAACTATGTATTTGGATTACAAAAGATGGCTTTTATTTTATGAAAAAATGTTTTGGAAATTACATATGCATAATCGAGTCATGTATGATGTATGTTTTTGTTTTCTTTTGACTTAGAGCCATGAAAATGTTTCATTTTATTGGTTGGACCGATAAATAAAGGCATAGTGCCATACTTGATTTTTATACTTAATATTTATATATGATTTGTTTTGTGATTGGTGAGGAAACGATTGGCCAATCGTGTGCTAGGCACAACTGATTAAGCGACCCCTATACCCTTGACGTTGGTACATGAAAGTCGAGTCGCCATATCGACACCTTTCTACGAGATTTGTTGGTGGTTCCACACCTAGGGTTTGGACACCGACGAGGTCATCACCTAGGGTCATGACGCTCTTGTCGACTATAGTCCGGACTCACTATGGATGAAAGTTGAGCCAACACCGAGTATCACGATTGTTTTGGATGATTGTAATATCGAGTTTCTTATCGTGATTTGATTGATACATATGATGTTTTTATGCTTTTGCATATTGGAATTGGGACCCGTGTTCACCGGATGAGTGAGTTAATAGGCTAGGCGTATACGGTTCCTAGCCAGTATACTTTGAGTCATAGGCTGGGCCTATGTGTTTTCTATGCGTGATATATTCACTTCATAGGTTATCTACACCGTCTGGGTATGAACTAATTCTATCTATGATATGTGTTTTTTCCTGCTCACTGAGTACCTAGTGTACTCACCCCCTTTGCTTTCCAACCATGCAAGTTAATTTAGTGAGCTTGAAGCTCGGTGAGGATGATGCGGCTTTTTGACATTTTCTGGGTATTTCCACATGTGGGTAATTTATGTTTTGTACTTTGGTTTGTTTAGTGGCTCATGACCTGTGTTATGTAGTTATTACCTTATGACTTTGTAAGTTAACTTTTGACTATTTGGTGTTTATAAATGATTTTATGTACAAATTTTCAATACTGTTGATGAGATTGCCTTGAGTGGACTTTAAAGTCCTGAAGTTGTGGTTGGATGTGAATATAGAAGTGTGTTTGAAATTATTTGCAGGTTTGGGATTTTTAAAATACAACCGTTGTACAACCCAAATTTTTCAAAAAAAAAAATTCAATTAGCTTTGTATAGTCGAATTAAGGATACTGCAAGTGTTCTTAGCCCGAGTATGCGGTAGTTGTTACAGGTCCGATGTAGTACTAGGTCGTGACATACAATCCCCATTTGGGTACAATTCCATAATCTTCCCTTAGAACTTTGAACAATAGAAGGCTTGAGCTTTCTTGCAAGCTCATTGGGAAACCTCTAGCTATGGACACCCAAACAGCTCAAATGGAGAGAATCGAGTATTCCAAAATTTGTATTGAAGTTCTAAAATTGTTTTCTTTACCGGACAGTGTGTCTTTTAGGTGTTTGGGAGAGGATGGAGAATTTGTTAAAAAAGACATTTCGATTACCTATCCATGGAAGTGCAAAGCAACAACCAAGATATGGAAACTTATGGGGAATCTCTTTCTCACTGGCTGGAAACAATAACTCATACTATACACAATGCTAAGGCAAGCTCTAGCTTACCAAAGGAAAACCTAGATATGGTAACCACTATGCTTGAAAAAGGTGGTACAGAGGCATTGGCCTATATTCCCACCGAGGAGAAAGGCAAATCTATATTGATGGACGATGCATCTCCCAGCTTGAACAAGGGTCCAGAACCCTCTCAAATGAACAACTCACATACTACTAATGATCAAGAGTCGGTAGGAGTCATTGATGTTTATTATAAGGAAAAGAATGTTATAGTTGACAAAGAAGAGAAGTATGTGGAGACTGTTGTTGGTTCTTCACTGTTGATAGAGGATGGGCAGATAGTAATTAATAATTTGCTAGACCCATTGCAAAAAGATGGAATAGTTAATCTTTTTGAAGGAAAGAACTTTAGGTCTTGTGAGGATCCTATTGTACAATTAGGGGTTGGGAATTTTAAGATGGTTGATTGTCCTGAGATGTCTCCTGTCAAGTCTCTTATTGGTTATGGATTGGGAAAATGTAATGTTATGCAGGAATCTTTGAACAATGAGGTGTCTGACAAACATGGTGATTCTCTGGCTTGTGAGGAATCATGTGTGCAATTGCATGTTAGGACATTTGAAGTTGTTACAGATAACCTTCTTGCAAAGGAAGAAACTACTAGTGTTATCGCGAGTGTGCATATTGGTGCTGGGGATGTAGTTACTTGTGATAAAGACAATGATAATCAAGTAGATGGCGTGAGGACTGAATAAGTTATCACACATATTTCCCAGGGAAAGATAACTTTGGACAATTCCAGTGCAGAAAATGGGGAGAATCTAGATAATAGCATGAATGACTTCACTTCCAAATATTTGGAGCATTGTTGGATTGAGTTAGCCAACATGCTGACTCCAACTACAACAGTTGGGCAAATTGAGAATCAGGAGATAAGGGATATATAACAAACAGAGGCTGTGATACCCCACTAGCTATAGTCCATGTTCCCGACATCTTCGGTGATTGTTATGTGCAACCTAAATCTACAAAAAGGAAATCTACTAGGAAGAGAAAGCAAAATCCCAAATACCAGAAATGGTGAATGAGCTTTCACATGAAGATGAAACTTCAGTGGTGCCTATAATTGTTTCTTGCTGTTGTCTATTATGCAGATAGTCATTCTATCTCCCTTAGGGAGTTTTTGATCTTAGGTCATATTGTAATATGACAGTAAGCTTAAATCCTTGAACTCGTTGTAACATCGATTTAGTTTTAACTATAATAATATTCTTTTTAATTTTTCAAATAAAATTCCATCAACCAACTAATTCAAATTGGTGAAAGGTGACAAGAAACACATGAAAGTTCTCTTAAACCCCCTAAAATTTGTTATTCTCCCACCTAATATAACCTAAAAGAGTCATTAAAGACGTGGAGAGAATCATAAGAAGCTTTATTTGGACAAGATATCCTTGCAACTTCTATAGAGCTAAGTATAAATCGAATAAAGCCTGTACCATTAAATAAGAAGATTTTTTGGGCATCACAACCCTCAAACTCAAAAGCTAGATGTTAATTGCAAATTAGATTTAGAGATTATGCATATAAAAAGAAGCCATATGGATCAAATGGATAAACTCAAATTATTTTTCATAGTGTTATTTTTAGAATCTCAAAGAACTTAAAAACCAATCATGGCCTCTTATTGAGATGCTAAGATCGAGAAGCTCCATATATCCTCTCATTAAAAAAAGAGTTGAAAATGGACTCAAGACTTGGCTATAAACTCACTTAGCCACTTAACAACTTAAAGGAAGATTCCCACCAGACACCAAAGTGGCAAAGATAATATTTAGGGATTCCTTGGTTTACAACCATAGATTTATGTCTCTAATTGCAAAAATCCTACCAAATTATATATATGACACTATAGAGGATGATACACTCATTTAGACACAAGAAAATCATTGAATTTTTCCAATAAACCCTATATGGATTTCTTCAGACCATATTCTCCCAGAGTCTATAGGCATGAACTCATCTAGTCCAAAATCCTAGTACCTAAGCTAGCTATCATAACTTGGTTAGCTATTAAAAATTAACTTTGGACCAAGGATGAGTTAAAGGTTTAAATCCACTATATGTGCTATGTAAAAATTTAAGCTAAAACATTGAAACACTATATTTTGATTGCTCTTACACAAAATCCATTTGGTCAGGCTTGCAATATATACTGAAAATTCATTGTAATATAAGAAGGGAGCAAATTATCCAATGGGTGATCAAATGGATCAAAAGTTTGGATAATGATTTGATTGTTATAAGGACTACATTAATTTATTACATTTACACCATATGAAGGGAAAGGAATAACATGATCCATAACAAACCTGAATTGGACAAGTACTGCGCAACCCAAATATTGATACATTGGATTAGAGAAATTCTCATATCAAACAATTGCAGCACCAAAGTTAGCAATAATATAAAGAGGGAGTGGATGTTTTGATTTAAATTTATCTATTGTTAGTAATTCCTTATTAAGTCTGTTAAATACTTAGCTTACTAATTTGTCAGCTCTCTAACTTGTAAGTTAGAACTTTTGTAAGGCTTTTAACCTGCTTATTCATTAATATAATTCATTTAAATTTAAAAAACGTAATAAATATGCAAGATAAAAAAATTTGAAATGGGGAAAGGAAACATGGTGGTGGACTTATACTTACCTAATTTGTGATAAATGGCTTAGGTCTTGATGAAATTATATTATATGAATTTTTCATCAAACATCAAGTTGGAATTATAGAGAGTGTTGGAAAAATGTAAGTCAAAAAGAAAAAAAAAGAAAATACATATGCAAATGATCAGTAAATTATAGAAAAGGAAAATAAAGGTATAAAAGAATAATGTTAATCTTATAGAGGAGTTTGAGATCTTGACGGTGGTCCATAAGGCACTATTGCCCATATGTCCTATGGGTAGTCGAAGGAGATCATATCCATTAAGTCCCCAGTGTTGTTTATCTGGCTTTTAATCATAATTATCCTCAATATTATCTAATCTAGTTAGCTCCTCTATATCATAAGCCTCACCTGGCACTACATTAGTCTCAAGCAAGTTAAGCTAGTGCTTTAGCACTTTTTTGCTTTCTTGGCTAATCTTGTGTCACCTCAATGGGTAAGACCAATAAAGGTAAGATCTCTACCACAAGATATTGCATTATCCTTACCAAGTTATCATCTATGCACTGGCCACTTATGCAATATTCTAAAGTATAGGTGGAGTTGATGCATGCTTTACACTTGTAGTCTAGTAATCTTAGATAGGAGCCTCTTCTACTGCTTATGGTGGTGAATAAAAAAATCATCAAATAATATACTCTCTCTCTTCTACTTGAAGCTCCACTATAACCATAAGTCATAGGATGTCCATCATAAGAAGTTTACGAGTGCCTACTATTGGCAATTTAAGCTTTATGAGCACTCCCAACATTTTTAATAAATGAGCCACTGCTTAAAATGTCATAATTAGCCCAACGAAGGTATCATGGGACTAATATAATGAAAGAAATGTCAAGATGCATTCTTTTCCTCTAAAATATGTAGTAGATGAGGAAGATGTCTCTACGGCTCATGATTTATGTGCTCCCTGTTTTAAAATATAGTAAATGCATAAAAATTTTATGCACGTACTTTATCACTAAGAGCTTAAACCTTAAAACATTGTACTTTGATAGATGATATGATCCCATTATGTCCATCACATACCACTAGCCCTCAAGTTTATATCTAGTTAGTTCCAATCTAGAGATATCCTATTTAGCTACAATGTTTGAGCATGCTCCTCGGTGTATAGGCCAGTGTGGATCCCAAGCTAATTATATATAAGGCTATGGTCCACATCTCCTAGTATGAATTTGAGAATGAAGTCATCCTTTCATGACATTTTGGTGTCATCAATATTTAGTGTTCATATAAACTCCAAGATCAACTCTTTATAGATTGGTTCTTGAATGTTAAAGATGTTGAGCCATTTTTTGAAGGAGATTATCTCCCTCACACCATCTACCAGCTCCTTCTCTTTTAGAACGTCTTATTTGATGTACCTAAGTGTCTCTAACTACCTCGTCCAAAAGTACTAAAACTACTTCCTTTGCACCTTAGTACTAAAATGTAAGAGAGGGTGGTCTAGCTAGTCCTATAACAAAATTAGAGGTGGTGCTGGTGGTGGTGCCTGCAATACTGGTACCATATGTATATAAGTGTAGAAAAAATATGAAACAAAATAGTGTACCACTAAAGGAAGTGTTAAGATAGCATACCACTAAAGTTGTATAGCCATTATTCAATTTTTCTATTAATCCTTGTTAAGGATTTGATGTTAAAGTTCTAGAGACATGTGAAAATCATATGGATGATAAAATGTAATGACATTTTGAGTTAACTATCTCAAAAAAACAAGGACATCATAATAGTAAGATGAAAATAGTTACATCAAGTATATCTGAAAGACATAGTACCTTAATGGAATTGTTTCATTCAATTTAGTCTACTAAAAGCATAAATGTGAGCTAAAATTAAAGGGATTTACTATATAATGATAATAGATATCATTAAAAGAAATGATTGCATGACTTTTATTGCGTATACGTGATATGAAAAAGATCATATATATTTGTAGTTCATGCTTATGAGTATTTGATACTAAATTCATATTGAAAATTATTACAATGTTCAAGTAAAGATAAGAAATACATTGTTTAGAAAAAGTAGTTGATCCAAGTCATACAGTTTGTATGTGTTGGACCAAAGGAGACTCTTATACTTAACATGAGTGGAAAGAATACAAAGTTGGATACCGATACTATCCTTTTATGCCATGTTGGTAAAATGAACATGATGAGAATCATAAAGTTACATGTAATAATATATGTATCCTTTTAATTATAAATCATATGAAACTTGGGAAATTTGTTTGACATTTAATTTTTTGGTTATTTATAGGGCATGGGATTCTCTAGTGAATACCTCCACAACTAAACTCTATAGAAGTAAGGATTTATAGAAGGAGGAATATATAATATGAGATATTATTTAAAAAAACCGGTCCGACCGATCAAAAACTGGTCAATTGATCGGTTTTGACCAGTTCAGACTGGTCCAATTGCATACCGGTTTTGAAAGATAAACCGGACCGGACCACCGATCGGTCGGACCAGCCGGTCCGGTCCGGTTTTCAAAACCATGCTTATAGGAGAATGGTTCTTAAGATAAGTAGTGGAAGTAAGATGAAATTTTAAAAGGTTCAAATCTCATAACAATACATCCAATTAGAAATAATATCTTTGTTGATACATTTCATGTATATTTAAAAGGCTACGAGAAATTAAAATATTCACTTTTATGATGAATTCAAGGAGTTTGTTTTGGAGATAATTGTGAATTTATCATATCTACGAAAAGGATAGGGGAAGTATAGTTATTCTTTTTAATGGGAGTATATAAAGACATATTACTCATAGAGAGAACAATATTTCGTGTTTTGAATTGTTGAAAATATAATAGTCCAAGAACAATTCATATTGTATATAGAAAGGTAATAACCTAATTATGGAAATTAGATCTTTAAAGATAGATATGGAAGATAATGGTCTATTCTATTCCAAGTGCGTAGATAATGTATTAATGGTGTTTAGTATTTGGGATATCTAATATTTATAAAGTATTAAAGATATCCATTATTATATGTATGAGTTGATATTTGAGTTCAGGATTATACGGATAATAATTTTAGAAGTAAATCATGATTAACATATTTTTTACTTAGAATAATATTATTTTAAGATTGGGATGGGTCCAGTGTAGCAATAGTTACTAATTAAGCTATACTACATTTTTGTTTAGTGAAAATGATTATTTGGATCAATAAGTTCTTTATAAACTTGATATAGTTTCTTGCATTGTTCAAGATAATAATGTACCATAGAACATTAAAGCCATTGGGCATGTGAAAGGAGCTAAGGTCTCATCAAATATCCAAGTATATATTTAGGCAATTTCTCTTAATTATGATGATAATTAAGTTGAAATTTATAGGATTTAAGTAAGTGCTCACTACTGAGAATCTTGTAGAATTCTCTCAGTAAACCATTATCCCCACAATAGCCTGTTTGACATATGGAGATATAATATAAGATACTTAAATGATTGGGTCTGTGTAAGTAGGAGATTGTTGATTTATGCCCTAAAACCAATCAATTAATTTTAGTTTAGTGACAACATATTTTAAAGGACTTCTTTATCTTATAGATATTATATGTATATGATAAAGTCTATAGGATAAATGTATATTACAAATGAAATTATGATGAGATTATAATTATAAGATTTATATTACACTCATGCATTATCCCTAAATTGTTTCTAGTCATTATTCTATTAAGATTGAATATTAATAGAGTATAAAAATAGTAGCACACTTTATGCCTTTTCTTAAAAACAAAGTAGTTGATCTCATTGACTAAAGTATAAAGATACTTAAACAAACATATGGTTGATTGTTAGAGAATAAGTCACCAAACTGACTATTCCATTTGACTTGAGACATATGGTTAATTCCATTTGAAACATTACTTGTATATCTATGAAAATTCTCATGGTGATGATTGTGTAAATGATCATTTGACTTGAGATCTCCAAAGTTATCTATAAAGGCATTGTTATATTTTGATACTATTTATGATTTGTTATAGTCAATGATAGCTCAGTCAGTAATCATTAGATATAACATGAAGTATACGGAGATACTTTAGTGATCAATATAACACCAAACACCTTAAAATGATTAGGTAGAATGTTTCGTTGTTCTCAATTAGTATTGACTCAAGAAATCATTAGTCGAGGTTGAATGACACTCTATAAAATAGTTTACAAATGTCATTAATTGAATTAATTACTAATAGTGAAAAACTAATATTATTGGAATCAAATAGTGTGAACATTAATTTCATGCTCTATATTTAATCAGAATATTTTATGATAAAAAAATTGAATTATACATAAAAATCATGCATGGAAACATCAGTCAAAACTTCTTTGACATTCCTAAATATTTAGGTGATTATGATATGTTGCCAAACGTCAATCTTGATCTATTAATATAAATTGTTTAAATTAGATAAATTAAAGGATTTTAATTCATCTAATATTAAATATAATTTATGGTTATAATTTGTATCCATTGTCAACATATTTGAGAACTTAATAGTCACACAGAAAGAACCAGTTGAAGAGAGAAAAATATTTTGATCAAGTTGGACTTGATTGTAAAGTTTTAGAAACTTTATAATTAAATATGAGATATTTAATAAATAATAATCAATATGAGATATTATATATTAAATCTTTTTTGGACATAATTAGTATTTAATTAGAATTATTTATAATTAAAATTAAAATTTAATTAAAATTAGAATTTAATTTCAATTAAATTACTATAATGTTCAAAAACTCTTATAAATAGGTTTAAGTACTAAGAGAGTTAGCAGTCCTTGCACAATTATATCTGTAATAGTTATAAAGTTCTCTTAATAAGTTTTGTGAATATCATCAGAGACTGGTTTGAGGGATATGACAAGAAAAGTTTCAGAAATATTTATATAATATATATATAATTTTAAATGTTCTTAACTTTTGGAAGAGCAAATACAAAAAAAGTTTGTAATTAATCCAATGCGGCGCAGCACCTGCCCTAATTTGCCAACAATAAATCGAACTAAATATATTGTCTAAAGAAGATTAAAGGCTTTGACAATATCCGAAATCATAAGGCTTTGTAAAAAGTTGGAGAAAAATTGGGTTAACATGATATGGAAATGAGACGACTACTAAAAGTTGAGGAATATTCCGTTAATTCTTCTGGAACTTATTAGAGTTGTTATCATGTGCATCATGTGATACCTTAATAAAATGAATTATTATCCGCTAAAACAAATTCCAACTTTTAATCTTATAATTGTGTGTGATAAGGGAATCAAGGCCACGTACTAGCTAATTTAATCAGTAGTATTTTTTCTTTTTCCTTGTTTATGGCTGTAAGCCACGACATGCCAATCATGGCGACGATCCAGCTTGTAGCCTCTTGGTTTTTAAGCACTAAGGAATTATATGAGATTAGGTTAGGCCTAATGTAATATTCCACAACTCTTAATGACCAAGCACTGTGAAAGATTGGCAATGAATTGTGTCGAATTTAAGTTGTTTGGAGTCTGAATCAAATTTAATATCCTATCTAATTCAAATTATGTGATTCGAGTTCAAACTCAATTGAATTTTAGACTGCTCTAAATGTATGATTAAAAAAACTAAGGTAAATTAGTTGAAACATCCCTAATACCTGGCGATAGGGATGACAATGGGTAGGGTTCTGTTCGGGTTTTACTCTACCTATATCTATATCCATTTTTTATGACTCAACCCATATCTATATCCATATCCATCGGTTTTTACGATTTACTACCCATATCCAAATCCATTGGGTTATTCGGGTTTTTGGATATCCATCGGGTTGTATAGCACATAAAAATATAACTTCTAAATTGAAA
>JANZLC010000006.1:2961682-2971815 GCA_026413385.1 Erythroxylum gracilipes | reverse complement strand
AAACCTATGCGTTGCATTGCCAGAGCCGCGACAGCGGCTATATCAGGGTTTGTCGCCGCCGCCTGACTGATCTGTGTGTTTCTGGATGTGGTGCCCTAAATTCGGGTCCCACGGTGGGCGCCAATTGGTTTTGCCTGATTCTGACGGAACTGAACCTTGCCGTTTGGATTCATGAGTTGACTGTTTTCTGTAGTGACTTCGACGTTGAGATCCCTGCAAAACAAGGAAGGCACGTCGGAGGTTGTGTCCCGATTAGCCCCTCCGATGCTCAAGTCAGTCTTTTTGTGAAGGTGAGGCTGCTGAATGTAGAGAAAGCTAGGTTATGATTGCGTACCTTTGTTACGGTAGAATTTTACCTTATATATGGAGCAACAACTAAGTTTAGGTCTTTCGTGTGCATGGGAGTCTCTCACATGCGGACGGGCTAAGGGGAGCATGGATCGGGCCTGGGTTTGATATAGCCATTGGGTATGAGACTGATCTTTGAAGGATGGACCGATCGGCCCATGGGATATTTTGACTGGACTCGGGCCCTGCACGGCCGACCCGATCAGTATATTATATATATATATATATGATAGTTCAAAAGATTTAAATGAAATGTTTAAATAAATCAACAACTTCAAATTAAATGATAATATAATTATTGGATTAAACTAAACTTAATATAAAGAAGGCCACATCCTAACCATGATTACATTTCTTTACGGGTGTTTAAAATTTGACCATGAGACATTTTTTGTCGTATATCAGAAGAAAATGAATGAAGATTGATGAGTCATTAAGTACAACGTAAGTTTAGGTGTCATAGTGACAATATTCTTAATGACGTGCAATTATTTATTTATCCCCCTATTTTTGACACTTAAAAAAGAGACTAACACATGCTTCTAAAATCTAATATATAAAAATATTTATATTATAGAAAATATACAACAAGTACAACCAATAAAATCTTGCTAACAAACATAATTTAAAAAGGTCCAATAATACTTAATCTTATCCCGAAATAATAAAGAGATGAAAATATTGTTAAACGTATTTACATTTGTGTGTTGCCTTGAATAACATGCCTAATTTTTTATGTAAAGGTTATATAGTAACACACTATAGTTTTTCTTATTCAAAATATTATAAAAAGAAATAACATGATAAATACGTGCATTTAGTGACATATGGTTTTGTTTCATTTTACGAACAATAAAAGTTGAAAAAAATGAAATTACAAAGGTACCTTCCATAGAACAAAGTAAAAGTAGTGAAACATTTTCCTAATTTTTGTTGTTTTACTTCTGCCTAACTACAATTATAGACTATTGATTGATATCAATTAAAAGTTTGTACAAATTTGCAAAAATTTGTGATCAAGTTAAATATTTATAATATTTTATTGTTACATATTTTTATTTTTATTTTATTCATTGTAATTGATTATTAACAATTTAATATTTTTGCATGCAAATGGAGAAGTGCATTAAGAGTTTTGTGTGACAAGAAAATATCACTCAAACTTAAAGGTAAATTTTATCGTTTAGCAATTAAACTGACCATACTTTATGGTACAAAGTGTTAGCTCATCAAAAAAGTACATAGTTATACACTAATGGTAACAAAAATTAGGATGTTCTATTTGATGTGCATCCTTACTATAAGAAATAAGGCCAGAAATGTAATAGTAAGAGATAAATTAAAGGTAGCTAATATTATTGACAAATTAAGAGAGACAAAATTTAGGTCGTTTGGATATATTAAGAGAAGACACTCAGATACTCTAGTGAGAAGATGCGAAAAAATTATACTTAAAGACTATAAAAGAAAAAAAAAGTCTAAGAAGAATTAGGAAGAAGTGATCAAAAGTAATATGACAATGTTAGAACTTACCGATGATATGACCCACAATAGAAAAATCTAACGTATTAGGATTCAGATAAAGGATCCCTCGTAAAGAGATCTTTGTAATTCTCATAAGTCTTTTAACTTTTTTCTCTTGTAGTTAGTCTATACTTGTAAATAGGTAGTACTAACCTTTTAGGGATTTAACCTAAGTTTTTTTAAAACCTTTCTTATTATTATTATTATTATGAGTTAATTACCAAAAAAACCTAAACTTTTTTCAAATTTTCAATTATAGCCCGAATTTTAAAAAGTAGCAATAAAATATCTAAATTTTCAATTTTTTCAATTTTAGCCCGACGTTAGTTTCACTGTTATCTTTGTTGACGCGGCACTGACACATGTCAAGGAACCCTCATTAATCAGACACGTCAACGTAATTAACATAAATGAGTCTGATTATTAAAACAAAGTAGTTTCATGATAAAATTGAAACGACGTCATTTTAACAAGAAAAATTACACCTCTCAATTGGTAACCTAAATCCCTAAGTCGTTGAAGAGATATTAAGCAAATTGAGAAAATCAAGTACTAGATTCTCTAGCCTGGCTGAGGATTTTGTTGGAATGGATTCATGCACGGAGAAACTAACTTCATTCTTAGATGTTGGAAGGAAGCAGTGGCGGAGATATATGGGGCACCCCAAAATTTATATATATATATAAGAATGAAGTTATTTAAGGGTCAGTAGTGCATTGGACCCCTCAAAATTTTAAAAAATTAAATATTTGGCCCCTTCTATTTTAAATCTCTGGCTCCGTCACTGAGAGGAAGGATAATGTTTGCATTGTTTTTTTTGTAAATCAGAAAAATATATTAATAATAAGAAATAAAAAGGTTTATGTACAATGATAAAGATTGTGAAAATACCAATCTCCTACCAACCATGAAAGCAATCCACTTAAAACATACTCAAAACTAACAAGTTAACTCCTGAATAATGGCAACAACTCAAACGCTAAAACACTTGCTGGATTACAAACTCAAACAGAAATCATCTGATTCTGTTCATTAAGCGGAGAAGACCCGTCCAAAAGTTTACTCTGTGGACAACCTGCCATCTCTGTTCAACCTTTCAACTTGAAGCAATCCAAGTGAGGTCGGATGTCACTTGGCTGGATCTGCTTCTGCTCCACCCATTCGAAGCAGGGCTGTCTCCTTGGTTGCTCACTGACTGAGCTGCAAGGAGAGCAGCGGCTGCCTCCAAACGGCAAAGAGAACTGTAATTTCCTGAAACAAAACTCAAGAAAAGGTAAGTGAAAAATAAAGACTCTCCTTCCTTTACCTTACCCCGGTGTTTGCTCTGAGGTGCTCATGAACTAGGGTAAGCACTCTTGCTTTCAGTCCATCCACTCCTATGGCTTGATCTTGAAATGTCCTCGCATTCCTTTCTTTCCATAGTGAATATACTGTTACTAAAAGGATAAGTGGGAAAACATGGGGAGAGAAGGCATTGGAATGTTGAGGTTGGTTCAGCCAAGAAGGTAGAGTGTGGAGGGTAAGCTGTGGAGGAATGTTTTGAAGGAAGTGGGTTAGGCAGAAATCCCAAACTGATTGTGAGAAAGGGCATGTAAAGAAGAGATGATCAATGGACTCATTGGCATTGAGGCAGAGGGAGCAATGATTGGGTGTAAAAAGGAAATGAAGATGGTCTCTAGTTTGCAACTTACAACAAAAGGCCAACTAAAGGATGAAGGAACATTTAGGGCTATTCCTTTTAAACCAAACCAGAGAATGCCAAGGAGTGGAAGGTAGAGGAGGTCTTAAAATATTATAGGCTGAAAAATTAGTGTACACATGTCAGTTCCCCGACCCATCAAGCCACTCCAAACTATCCCGTTGAGAGCTATTGGGATAATAAGGAGGAATGTCCAAGTGGCCCAGTGTAGCATCTACTAACTCTTGCCATTGCCACCTATTGTTCCTGATCACCTCAGAGACAGTCACATTGAATTTTAGGTCAGATCCATTGATGGCCCGGGGAGTAGAGAAATGCTGAAGAATTCCTCTAGGATGCTAGGGGTCCAACCAAAAATAAGTAGAAGCTCCATTGCCAATCCTAATGCGAATTAGGATGTTTGCATTGTTGGGATTCCAGGAATGGGAGGAATTGGGAAGACAACTGTTGCTAGAATTACCTTTGGAAAACTGTCTCGTGTATTCGAAAGTAGCTCTTTCGTTCAAATATAAGGGAAACCAATGAAAAACATGGACTTGTTTATTCACAGGAAAAGATTCTTCATCAAACCTTGTTGGACAAGAATTTGAGAATATGGGATATCAATAAAGGAATGGATGAGATCAGGCACAAACTATGCTCAAGAAGGCTCTTAGTTGTTCTTGATGATATAAATCAACTGGAATAATTAAAATCATTAGCAGGAACAAATGAATGGTTTGGCAATGGAAGTAGGATAATCATAACTAGAGATGAGCATTTATTGATATCCCATGGAGTTGAAAAAATATACAAGGCTAAGATATCGAACGATGAAGAAGCAATCTAGCTTTTGCGCTCAAAAGCTTTTAGGAACTATTGCCCCATGGAAGAGCATTTGGAGCTGTGCGAAGATGTCGTGAAATATGCCAACGGTCTTCCATTAGCTCTTGACATTCTTGGTTGTTTTTTATGTGGAAGATCTATAAATAAATGGAAGATTGAGAATGATAGATTTAGGTTATAGATTGAGGGATGTGATTTTCTGTTGTTGAATCGACATTGAGAATGATAGATTTAGGTTACAGATTGAGGGATATGATTTTCTCTTGTTGAATGGGAAATTGACGATTCGTGACCGATTGGGGCTTGTTTCTGCTATTTTCTCACTACAGACTATAATCGACGAGTTTTTGATGGGAAACTAACAATTTGTGACAGACTGGGGCTTGTTTCTGCTATTTCCCTCTTTAGAGTATGACTGCACATGGCAGTAGCAAGATCCCACGTCCCTGACCGGGCTAACGTAAGGCTAAAATTAAAAAATAGAAAATTTAAATATTTTATTGTTACTTTTTAAAATTAGGGTTATAATAAAAAATCAATAAAAATTTGGATTTTTTTTGGGTAATTAACCCTTATTATTATTTTCTCTTCGTATGAGTTATTTGGAAACAGTTTCTCCACTAATTAGGGGTATGGTTGCAAATTATTGGACTTTTCCAGATTTCGCATGTCAGCGGAATTTCTATTGGGTGTTTGTACATTAGTTGTATTTCTATATTAATATTTTAAATCTTGATATAAAATTCATATCATTTTTCAGTATATACACTTAATACGTATAAAGTGTTTATTTGTAATTTTGACAATTTATGTAAATGTGATAAGGATGTAGCAACTCCTTGTAAAAACATAGTGCAATGATTTTGTCTTCATTTATTTAATTAAATTAAAAAGGCCATATCATCTTTTCATAATATTATTTTATAAATTAGTAACTCACTTAAATTTTATAATAAAAAATTGTAATCGCTGTTTTTAATATACATTGAATAAGTTGTTTAGTGATTAGATCACGGGATTTGATCTTATTTGACAAATGGTAGCATTGTGGAGAAGCACTTAATTGATTTAATCATTTCGTTAATCCGCACACGTCATAAAGACAAAACGACGATTCGCTCCGCAACAAGCGGCACCGCCCTTCTGTCTTCTGACTCTTCTCTTTCAAATCACAACAAAAAGTAAGCCTTTTCGTGTAATTTTGATATTAATTTGATCTGAATAAAACCGCATTAGCACATGTAGAGTACAAGGAAACATGCATGCAAGCGTGGATCAAAAGGACGTGCCTTGCAGATCATAAAATTTAATCAACAACCCACTGCCGCTCGGTTTCGGTGGGAACAAGCAAATGGGCCAAAAGTCTACTCCAGTTATTGGTGCTAAATAAGAACGTTTATGATTGTTCTGGGCCAGTTCTGAGCCTGGATAAAAAATAGTTAATTATAATTTTTTCTTTAAAAAAATTCATCTTTGAAATTTTAAAATTTTTATTTAATTTCAAATTCTAAAAATTCTTTTTTCTTATATTTCGTTTAAAAGATAATAACAGAATATACACCGTATGATTATTAGATATAAACTAATAAAATATTTATATAACAATTTAACCCAACTTTTAAATTTTATTTAGAATATTAAAATTCGACTCAAATTAATAATATAATTAATCAATATCAAGTTTACGAACTGAGTTAGATTATCATGTCAATAATATTCTATTAGTTTATATCTAATATACATATTATATGTATTTTATTAGTGTTTTTAATCGAAGTTTAACAAAACGAGGTTTTATATAAATAAAATTAGAAAGACTTTTTTTAAGAAATTTAAATTTTTTAAAATATATATTTTTTAAATTGCATACAAATTTAGGTCGTTTATTGTAAATGAATTAACATCAACTTCCAGTCATGTTTATTGGAAAATCGTGATGGGATCCGATCCTAACCGCAGCAGAATAATTACGAAACTTTTTTAGTATTTTGATTTCCCAAAAACTAAGATCATTTTAATTATTTGAAATGATCAACGTATAAATCATACAAAGCTAAGCTTAATCATAATCTTATTGTATCCCTTGAATCGTTTCCAAAATCAATTCATCTCAATTACTGTAGCCGCATAAGCATCTGACCTTTAATGGTATCCACAGAACAGGTTGAGAGAACTTTGTAACTCTTACAAAGAGAGTTAAATAAGAAGTGTTAGGTTCATTAGAGCTTAAGCCTGTTTATAATAAGTTTTTAACATTTTAGTAATTTAACTGAAATTAAATTCTAATTTCAGTTAAACTTTAATTATGATTATTTATAATTCTAATTAAATACTGATTATGCCCAAATAAGATCCAATATCTCATATTGGTCTTTATTTATTACATATCTCATATTTAATCATAAAGTTTTCAAACTTTACAATTAAGTCTAACTTGATTAAAATATCTTTGCTCTCTTCAACTCATTCTTTATGTGAGACCTATTAGGTTCCCAAATATGTTGGCAATGATTATAAAATCTAATTCTAATCCTAATTCATAATTATAATAAGATAAATTAAAACTCATTTTAATTTATCTTTAATTCTTCAATTAAACAATCTATAATCACAGATCAAAATAAATGTTTTGTAACGTATCATGACCACCCAAATATTTAGGAATGTCAAACTAGTTTTGATTAATCTTTCCATACATGAATTTTTCATATAATTTAATCATTTCATCATACAATGTTTCGATTAGACATATAGCATTGAACTAACGTCAACTTTATTTTGACTCCAATCATATTAGTTCTCAGTCATTAGCTATTGATTCAATTAATAATATTTGTAAAATATTTACAAAACATCATTCTATTTTGGCCAAGGATTTCCCGAATCAATACTAACTGAGAGCAACAAAACACTCTACCTAATTACTTTAAGATGATGAATCATATCTTAATCACAGTTCATGTTACATCCAATGACTACTGATTGAACGACCCATGATTAATTAGGTTATAAGTAGTATCAAAACATAGCAACCTCTATACACATGGAGATCTTAAGTTAAATGATTACTTATACAATTATCACAGTGAAAATTTCCTTAGATATACAAGTAATATTCCAAATGAATTTCTCATATCGAGTCAGATTAGTAAACTTGTTCTTTAACAAGCACCCACATGTTTGTTTAAGTATCTTCATACTTTAGCCTATGAAATTGACAACTTTCTTCATAAGGAAAAATATAACATATGTTAGTCTTTTTACGTTCTATTAATGTTTAGTCTTAATAGAACAATTTAGGGATAATACATAAATGCAAAAAGAATCTCATAATTATAATCTCATTATAATTTTATTTGCAATATATAATTATCCCATAGACTTTATTATATACATCTAAACATGTACAAGATAAATAATGTCTCTAAATAATTGTCACTAAACTACAACCAAACCAATTGGTTGTAGAGAATAAAATAATAATCTCCCACTTGCAGTAAGCCAATAATTTAAGTATTATATACCATATCATCATATGACGATCATGATACTGTTGGGACAATGGCTTAGTTAAAGAATCTACAAGATTTTCTATTGTAAGCACTTGCTTAAATCTTATAACTTTTATCTTAATTATCATCATAATTAAGAAAATTTACCTAAATACATACTTGGATATTTGATGAAATCTTAGCTCCTTTTGTATGCCCAATGGCTCTAATGTTCTACAGTACTTTACTATCTTGAACAATGCAAGGAACTGTATCAAGTTCATTAAAGAACTTATTGATCCAATTAATCATTTCCACTAAATGAAAAATGTATTAAGGCTTAATTAGCAACCATTGCTACATAGAACAATTCCAATCTTAAAATGATATTGTTATAAGTAAAATAAACCTTAATTAGGATTTATGTCTAAAGTAAATATCCGTATAACCTTAAACTCAAATATCAACTAAAATATAGAATAATTGATACATTAATACTTCATAAGTATCAGATATCTTAAATACTAAACACCTTTAAGACCTTATCTATATACTTGGAGTTAGAATCTATTTCTATAAATCTAATTCCTAAAATTAAGTTGTTACCTTTTCATATCCAACAAGAGTTGTTCTTAGACGATCATATTTTCATTAATTGAAAATTATAATTTTTGTTCTCTATAAGTAATATGCCTCTACATACTCCAATAAAAGAGGGAAACTATACTCCCAATAGCCTTTTTGTAGACATGATAAATTCACAATCATCTCAAAATAAACTATTTGAATTCTTTAAAAAGGTAAATCTTTCAATGTCTTGTAACCTTTGAACTTTGTATCAAATGTATAAATAAAGACATCATTTCCAATTTGATGTATTGTTATGAGATTTGAACTTTTCAAATTTCATCTTACTCACATTACATATCTTGAGAACTATTCTCCTATAATTTTTCATTTAAATGAAAATTTTGTTCAACAGGTCTGTAAGATTATATTTAACCTTTTGGATATCTCATAGCCTTTTATTATTCAATTTAGTTCTAAAGTTAATGGATAACGTATACTTTAACCAATTATCACATCCTTGAGTCATTAACTTTGACTCTTTCAAATACTTAGCTTTTCATATCTAATTTGAAATCTTGCTAATCGATTCACTTGGAACTATTGAAGGTAATTAAGTTATTGTACGAGGCATAGCTATAGAAGAAATAATATTGCATAATACAATATCTCATATTGTATTTTCCTCCTTACATAAATTCATACTCTTATGAAATTTTTTTGTGAAGGTATTCACCAAAGAATCTCATTTCCTATAGATAACTGAAAATTTAAAACTTGCCACAACAATCTCATCAAAGTGTTTTAGCATTCTCAATGTTAAATTTTTACTTAGATTTAAACAATTTAAAATATTCAAAATTTAAATTACTATTTTATTTAATACATATGACTATATCACATAAAGTCATTAATAATTTAATGAAATATAAGTATCATCCTTTTATGAATTATTATTCCATCCAATACATCACATATATAAGATTTAACAATTCATTACCATCATCATCCTTTCACCAAAGGTTGGTTTGGTTATTTTTTTTAACTTGATAAGTTTCACAAGTTTTATATGATTCATAATAAAAAAGATACACATATCCTTGTACGTAACTTTATGATTCTCATTATATTGATTTAAACAACGTGGCATAAAAGGATAATCTCAGTTATCCAACTTTTATTACTGCCACTTATGTTAAGCATATGTCTCATTTGACCCAACACATACAAACTATTTGTGTAAAATTGGTTCAACTACTTTTACTTAATAATCTATTTCTTATCATACTCTGAACATTATAATTGTTGGATCACGTACGGTCCGAGTATTCATAATACATTGTGGAAAAGACCATACAACAACATGAAGTATAATCAAAAATACCAAGGATGTACGAAAATACCTTATTACCGTGAATAGGTTACTTCTTTTTCGGATTCCAAGACACTACAAACGCGAATGCCCTCTACCGATATCCACACGAGTATGTACGATCTAGGCTGCAGCTGTGGTGTGCTAGCATGTCCTGAAACTCTTTCCAAACGCCGCATGATGTTCCTCTCGGATGATGGCTAGGGTTTCGTGACAATTGTGTCTTCCCACTAATGAGACCTAAGCTTCTCTATTTATAGAGAAACCCTAATCCCATTGAAGCCCAATAAGTTTCGGCCCATTATAT
>JANZLC010000006.1:2940772-2955420 GCA_026413385.1 Erythroxylum gracilipes | reverse complement strand
GTGTGTGTGTGTGTGTGTGTGTGTGTGTGTGTGTGTGTGTGTGTGTGTGTGTGTGTGTGTGTGTGTGTGTGTGTGCGCGCGCGCATATTTCTAACTTAAAATTTAAAGATGATTATAGTTTTATTATTTTTTATATAGTAATTTACCAATTTATGTTTATTTTTCTTATTAATGTTTTATGTTATTTATTGCAATTGTGATTTCAAATAAAAAATTGAACAGAAATGTTAAAACTATTAGCAAGCAAACTCTCTTTTTTGGACATTTGGAGATTAACCTGTGAGACTCCAAATATTTGCTTAATAGTTTAGAATTGTACGTGTCAAAGTTTGAGTGTTGTTTGTTTATATCAATACGCATGTCTTAGGAGGTGTCAAAGTTTTAGTGTTAATTTATTATATTTAGGACACATATGGGGGAAATTTGTCATTCCCTCTGTTTAATAATTGTCAAATGTCGGTTTAGGATGCCTATATAAAGGTTAGCTCTCATCTATTGTACTTTATGAATGAAGTGAAATAAAAAAGGTGCAGTAGCATATTGTGTGAAAAAAGGTGTGTGCAATGTGTCAAGAAGAAAAAATAGAGTCATAGCCCTTAAGAAAAGAAGAATTTTTTTTAGTGAATTTTTTTAAGATTTTATTTGGAACCCATTAAGCTTCCAATTAGTGGTATCAGAGCAAAGGCTTGTTTGTTCGTGAATTGGTGAAGCAATGGCCAACATGATCCAGCCTCAAGTTCCAAAATTGCAAAGACAAATTATAGGAATTGGAGCATCCAAATGAGGATGATGCTTGGTTCTTATGATTTATGGGACATTGTTAAAGATGGATATACTGAGCCCGTAGATGCAGTTGCCGAAGAGGCCTTATCGGATGCTGAAAAAAGGACATTGAAAGAAAATCAAAAGAAAGACAAGAAGGCGTTGTTCTTTATCTTTCAAGGTGTTGACGAATCCACATTCGAGAAAATCTCATATGCAAAGGCTTCAAAGGAAGCATAAGAGATTCTGCAGAAATCTTTTTAATGAGTCGAAAAAGCTAAAAAGGTACATCTTTAATCAGTTTGAGCTGAGTTCGAGATGCTAAAAATGCAAAAATAAAAAATATTGGTGATTATGTCACTCGTTTGAAAACGATGGCTAATGAAATGAAAAGAAACGGTGAAACTCTAGATGATGTTTGAGAAATGGAAAAGCTTTTGCGTTCACTTACACGCAAATTTGATTACGTCATCATTGCAATCGAAGAATCGGAAGATTTGTCAAAACTTTCGATCGATGAACTCATTGGTTCTCTCTAAGCACATGAGCAAAGAATGAACCAGAATGATAATACTGGCAACTTGGAGAAAGTCTTGCAAAGCAAACTATCAGTCGGTGAAAATCAAGCAAGCAGTAGCCAAAGACAAGACAAAGGAAGTCAAGGTAGCTACAAAAGTGGCTACCAAATGGAACGTGGTCGATGGAATAACCGAGGTGGACGTGGACATGGATGTGACCGACAATTTTTTGAAAGAGAAAATATAAATGAAGGAAATTTGACATATGGTCGTGGAAGAAGTTATAGAGACAGAGGTCAAGGCAAATTTCAACAAAGAAGAGATAAATCTCAAGTGTAGCGTTATAATTGCAATAAATACGGTCATTTTAGTTACGAGTGTAGATTAAATCCTGAGGTATAAGAAAGAAGTCATTTTGCAGCAGCAGAAGCCAAGAAAGATAACGTTGTTATGCTTCTATCATTACGAGTAAATGAGCAAAGCAATAATGATGTTTAGTATCTGGACACTAGTGCCAGCAACCATATGTGTGGTCATAAAGAGTTGTTTACAAACAAGGATGAGACAGTTCGTGGTGAAGTTATATTCGGTGATTCAACAAAGATTCCGGTCAGAGGCAAAGGTAAAATCACAATTACTTTGAAAAATGGAGAAAAGAAATATATTCCTGATGCTTATTATGTGCCTGCTTTGAAAAGAAACATCATCAGCCTTGGTCAACTCTTAAGAAATAAATACGTCATATTATTGAAAATGGATATCTCATCACCTGGAATAAGAAGGGAGAATTGATAGTAAGGGTAAAGATGATAAAGAATCATCTTTTCACACTTGACGTACAAAATGAGTTGATAAATTACATGAAGTCAGTCATAGAAGATGAATCCTAGTTATGGCATTTGAGGTTTGGTCATCTCAGTTTTACCGGACTAAAATTATTGTCAAAGTCAAAGACGGTGAACGGATTACCAGAAGTTGATCAACCAAAGCAATTGTGTGAAGCCTGTATCAAAGGAAAACAACACAGACAACAGTTTGAAACTGGAAAATCATGGAGAGCCAGAAGGTCGCTAGAGATTGTCTATACAGATATTGTTGGTCCATTTGACGTGCCATCAGTTGCAGGAAACATATACTATTTAACTTTTATTGATGATTTTAGTAGAAAATGTTATGTATATATTTTGAAAGAAAAATCAGAGGCTCTTGATAAGTTCAAAGAGTTCAAAGTGTTGGTCCAAAAAAAAATGGACAGTATCTGAAGATACTCAGATCTGATAGAGGAGGAGAGTACACCTCAAAATTGTTCAAGAATTTTTGTAAGAAGCATGGAGTCATTCATCAACTGATAGTAACATATACACCACAACAAAATGGTGTAGCTGAAAGAAAGATTCATATAATTCTTGATATGGCAAGGAGCATGTTGAAGGAAAAGCATTTACCAAAGATTTTGTAGGCTGAAGTCGTTGTATGTGCAGTTTATTTGCTGAATCGTTTTCCAACAAAAAGTGTCAGATTTATGACACCCAATGAAACATGGAGCGGAAGCAAACCAGGTGTTGGACATCTCAGGATTTTTGGGTGCATTGCATATGCCCATATTCCTGACCAAAAAAGAAAGAAGTTGGATGATAAAGGGGAGAAATGCATTTTCATTTACTACAACAATAGAAGTAAAGCATATAAATTGTACAACCCCTTAACCAAGAAGATGATCATCTCAAGAGATGTTGAGTTCAATAAAGCAGACTACTAAGGATGGAGTAAAGAAGAAAAAAACATTCAAGGAATGTTTTTTGATGATAAAGATGACAATGACTTGGATTTACAAGAACAACAAGATGATTATTCTCCTCCACAAAGTCCACCAACAACACTTACATTGACATCGACAACGCTAAGTAGTAGCAGCAATTCAGGGGGGGCACCAATTAAAATAAGAAATCTTAGTGATCTCTATGATGCTACTGAACGAATAGAATCATTTGACTATTCATTTTTTGTCTAATAGCTGCATATGATCCAGTGACATACAAAGAATCCGCTGGAGACAAAAAGTGGGAAAAAGCAATGGATGAAGAAATTGGTGTCATCCAAAGAAATGATACATGGGAATTGACCAATCTTCCAAAAGGACATAAACCAATTGGAGTTAAGTGGGTATATAAGACAACAATCAATCAAGAAGGAAAGGTGGAAAAATATAAGGCAAGATTAGTCGCGAAAGAATATAAACAGAAATATGGAATTGATTATGAAGAAGTATTTGCTCCAGTTGCAAGAATTGATACAATCAGACTTGTCATAATGCTTGCAGCACAAAATAAATGGAAGATTTACCAGATGGATGTGAAGTTAGCTTTTCTAAATGGCTACTTAGAAGAAGAAGTTTATATTGAGCAACCACCTGGATATGTCAAGGAAGGTCAAGAAGACAAAGTCTACCAACTAAAGAAAGCTCTTTATGGATTGAAGAAAGCTCTGAGGGCTTAGAATACAAGAATAGATGAGTACTTTCAAAAGCACGGATTTGTGAAAAACCCGTATGAGCATGCGTTGTACACGAAGAAAAATAAACAAGGAGATATCATGATCGTGTACTTGTATATGGATAACATTATTTTCACAGGAAAAAATCCAGTTATGTTTGATAATTTCAAGAAAGCCATGACTAAAGACTTTGAGACGACTGATATTGGTGAAATGTCCTACTTCATTAGAGTCGAAGTGAAACAAACAGGAGAAGGAATTTTCATTTCTCAAGTGAAGTATGCAGATGAAGTCTTAAAGAGGTTCAAAATAAAAGATTGCAAGCCAATAGCCACGCCTGTCGAAGCAAACATAAAGTTAAGAATTGATTCAGACAGAAAATCTATAAATCCAACATTATTCAAGAGTTTGGTTGGGAGTTTGAGGTATCTGACCTATACAAGACCAGATATTATGTATGTAGTTGCGCTAGTCAGAAGATATATGGAGAAGTCCAAACAAGATCACTTTGATGCAAAAAAAAAAAGAATTTTGAGACATATTAAAGGTACAATTGACCAAGGTTTATTCTATACACATTCTCAAAATTCGAAATTAATTAGTTATTCAGATAGTGATTATGGTGGAGATGTGGATGATAGAAAAATGACTTCTGGTTATACCTTTCATATTGGGTCAGTAGTATTTTCATGGTCATCAAAGAAGCAACAAACGGTTGCCCTTTCAATATGTGAGGCTGAGTATTTAGCTGCAACAACAAGTTCATGTAAAGCAATGTGGTTGAGATATATTCTAAGTGAGTTGGATCACGTACAAGAAGGCCCAACAAGTATATATGTTAACAACAAGTCTGCCATATCACTTGGAAAAAATCCAAGGGCACATAGTCGAAGCAAACACATAAAATGTCATTTTATTCGGGAGCAGGTGAAAAACAAAATTGTGGAATTGGTGTTCTGCAGAACAGGAGATCAACTGGCAGATATTTTTACAAAACCATTAAACAATGAAATGTTCCGCAGATTGAGAGAAAAGCTTGGTATGCATAGTCAAGTTTGAAGGGAAGTGTTAGAAAGCAAACTCTCTTTTTTGGACATTTGGAGATTAACCTGTGAGGCTCCAAATATTTTCTTAACAGTTTAAAATTGTAGGTGTCAAAGTTTGATTGTTGTTTTGTTTATGTCATTACACATGTATTAGGAGGTGTCAAAGTTTTAATGTTAATTTGTTATATTTAGGACACATATGTGGGACACTTGTCATTCCCTCTATTTACTAATTGTCAAATGTCAATTTAGGATGTCTATATAAAGGCTAGCTCTCATCTATTATACTTTATGAATGAAGTGAAATAAAAAAAAAGGTGCGGTAGCATATTGTGTGAAAAACGTGTGAGGAAGAAAAAATAGAGTCGTAGCCATTGAGAAAAGAAGAAAATTATTTTTGAGTGAATATTTTTCAAATTTTATTTGGAGCCTATCAGGCTTCCAACAAAAACAAGATGTAAGCACCTTCTTCGTAAAATTGAACCTGAAATGTTTAAAAATACAAGTATTTATTTTAGTCATTTTTTGAGGTTGTTAACTATTACGAGGATTTGTTCATTTAATTTTAAATAATTGATTTACGAATAAATCATGATAATTTTTGAACTTTAACCAATGATGAGATTAGAATTATTGAATTTTGTTGTTAATTGTCGGTCTCTTTTAACCTCACAAAATGTTTTAAAAATCAGACCAGAAATTAAATTGATAAGAAAAGAGATTTAAGATTTAAAAGGTTCAACAAGTATTAGACCATGATAAAACTGACTAGAGATTAAATAAAATTTAAAAATTTAAAATATGATTGAAAGATGTTATCTTACTTATTGAAAATTTTGATGTTTAATTAAAAAGATTATTAAATAAAAATTTATTTATTTATTTTACTTTATAAAAATTTATTAATTTATAAAATCGGCCGATTGATAAATTTTTTATAATAAAAGTTATTAAATTCTACAATCTCCCAAAGAAATATAACCTTCATTTACCCACCAGCAAGGTAGGAGGAGCGTTTTACATCTGTATCAGAAACCTGAGGCTGTCTAAAGAAGTACGAAACCTGGTAACATAAAGTAAAATAAAAATGAACGTCATGAGCGTGTGGCAAGCTCTGTCATATAACCTTCATTCTACCCACCAGCAAGGTAGGAGGAGCTTTTTATATGACTGTATCGGAAACCTGAGGCTGTCTAAAGAAGTACGAAACCTGGTAACAGGAAAAAGTAAGATAAAAATGAACGTCACGAGCATGTCGCAAGCTCTGTCATCTCGCTGTAAGGCTAGCACAATGACCCAATTCCAAGTTTCGTCCTTTTGACACACAGAACCCATATTCATAACATGTATGACAATTGTTTTCCTTCTCTGTTAAAATCTTCTCACCGGCATCCAAGTTGACGGAATCGATCTGGCTCAGCTAACGTTGACCGGAACAACAAGCGAACAGTAGTGACGTGACCTTTGCATCCTTAAAACAAATACTATTTATCAATTTTTAGACACGACCCTGAACATGGCCGCCTTCACAAGATCGATTGCATGTTTTCCTTGATAAAAGGCAAAGGCTGTCATTCTTAGTCGTAACAGCACTAGCTTACAATAAGAAATTTTCATTCAAACCTTGTTTCACCATAAGTCCTAGAAACAATGCAAGTTTCACATCTCAGATTTCCTCCTCATGTAAAACTTATATCAAGTTCACTATCAATGCTATTAAAATAATGTAAAGACACTTTATTTTTGTTGTAAAATAACAACAAAAACTTTTATTATTGTTATATTGCACCGTGAGCCTTGAGTCCAATGGAGTTTTGGGCTAGGTCTAAGCCCAACCGGCCCAATGTCATCGCCAACAATACGTGATACAAAACTTAGACATTGGGCCGGTTGTTTAATACAAAGAAGATGATTAATAAATTAATTATCAACGACATCAACCCTAAGTCGATTCGACCGTTTATAGTTATGATAATGGATTTCATATCTTCAAGTTCTATGCATGAGCTGTTGGAAGCGGCCGAGGCATTTTGCAGAAAACACGGCACGAGTGCTTTTATCATCAACTTATCGGCGACATACATAAGCCAGGAAACGATTCAACTTTCGGCTATTGAAATCCTATCTCAGATTATGCTCCTAAGTTTGCTTAACTGAATAAAGTTTCATTATGATCCATTTACCAAAACTTGATTTCTTTCTCCACAGAGACAAGAGTAATAATCGAAAATGATGAAGACATTATCCATGCCCAGGCCCAGCATGCTGTTTGGGGGTTTAATCAGTGGCTTTGTCGTAACACTAACGGTTCAACTTTGGTCAATCATCGCACGCGAGAGGGTTTTGCACGTGGTCGTGTCGGGTAAGGTAAACCTGACATTTTAACCTCTTCCGTCTGTTCCCATCTCTTTGAAAGTTACTGCCACACTCATCCATGCCCTTGTGGGACCTTTCCAAAGATTTTATACAACACACCACCCAAAGCGCGTCTTGCTCACTCTCATCTTCTATTTCTTTTTTTTTAAAATTAATTTTCCCTTTAATTTTTTAAATTATCAAACATTCTCTATACATAATTATATGTCAAATAATTACCTGATTATTTAACAATTTTATTACATTTTATTTTTTAATTATTAATTTAACATTATAATACATTTGGTATTCTTCCCAAATTTCAAATATTTAAAAAATAATTGAACTCCAAGAAAATTTAGGAGAGTTTGGTCCTACTTTTATTTTCTGCTATAATTTTTAATTTTTAATTTTTCTATTTTAAATAAAAATAAAAACATGTTTGATTATTAATGTCAATATAAGAATATTTTTATCATTGATAATAATTGCATAGATAAAACTTAAAGATACATTATTTTTAATTAAATACATTATTTTAATCTCTTAAATATTTTATTTTATTGAATAAATGATTTTTAAAATGATTTTTTGTTTTTAAATTAATATTTATTTTAAATATACTTTAACTATTAAATTAAAATTTATTTGAAATTTATATATTTTGAAGATATTTTAAATTTAATTATATTTGCTAATAATTATTAATTAAATTTATTTAGCTTAATTACAAAAATTAAATTAAATTATTAAGTAAATTAAATTATTCATATTAATAATTATTTAACCTATTCCTATTTCTTTGGACATGTAAACAATATTTCATGTACTAGTACTAGTAGCCAAAACCAAACTTTTTAGATATTCTTAAATAAATAAAAGAGGAACCTTTCGGCTTTAATGAGCTTAAACTTCATCCCTTGTGCCGAGGACGCGCCGATCATTGAACCAATGACTCGAAAGCTTCAAATCCATTTTCAGACAGCCGGAAATTCCGGAACCTGAGCGCGGACCCACTCGAAAAAATTAATATTAATAATTGAAAATGAAATGATTGACGGACTCTTTGACCTACCACGTCACGATAACCATCCGCCCCACTCAAACCCACAGTCACACCATCTCGCACACACACGACACACATGTACTAGAACCATCAATCAATATCATATCCCAAAAAGCATCGTCGAGCCTGATTTTGGGTTCTCAGAAGTTTTCTTTTTTCTCGTCGGACGAGACAGAGGCACACATCACCACCATTCACTCTCAATCCCATTGTGGCCCCCCTGTTAAAGTGAAATCAACGGTCGTGATCGTAATGTGCAAACTTTCATGCTTACTGGTTCATCCACTAGCATTGTCCACATTCCTCTTCAGCTCTCCCACTTTGTCATTAAAGACCCATCCCCTCCGTTTCACTGTCAAAGCGAAAAGCAAAAACAAAGTCCTCTCATTTTATTCCATTATTTAGCTTCAGCATACTCGGAGAGTGACAAGGAAAGAGAGGTTAGAGCAATGGAGGAGAGGCCAGAGACGGAGCTCATATCCATTCCAGCATCCCCACGTGCTTCGACGCCGGAGGTACTAACACCTTCTGGCCAAAGATCGCCGAGACCGGCTTCGAAGGAGGCGAAGTCGTCGACGGCTTGGACGCCAACTTCGTTCATATCGCCGAGGTTTTTGAGCCCCATTGGGACACCAATGAAGAGGGTATTGATAAACATGAAGGGTTACTTAGAGGAAGTTGGCCATCTCACTAAGCTCAACCCACAAGATGCTTGGCTTCCCATCACCGAGTCTCGCAATGGCAATGCTCACTACGCTGCGTTTCACAACCTCAACGCTGGTATCGGGTTCCAAGCTCTCGTTTTGCCTGTTGCCTTCGCATTCCTTGGCTGGTAACCATCTGCTACAGTCTGTTACTTTTCTACTTCATTTAAATGCATTTTGTTTGATATTTGAGCCTCTGATTTAGTCAAATACAGCATTATAAAAGAAAATATGATGAGCTAATAAATCCATTCTGTTCTTACATGTTTTCATAGATTATCAAATTTAACTATCATATTCTAGCCTCAGAAAACATCATAGTTTCTCTCTTTTTTTTTAACCTCCAAATGTCCTAGTTTCTAAAGTTGTATCGTATCTTCTAACATGATGACATAGGGATTTTGTTGTCTGTTCCATTTGCTTCGAATTCCTATGTAATGTATTTATGGCCTCTTTACTGTACAAAGAATATATATGTTCCGACTCTTTTTAAACATGCGAAGCAATATTGAATTTTGAGCCCGGCACCAAAAACCCATCGCACTTCTCTTGCTCAAAGCAATTCAAAGATTCTAATTTCACCACAAAAGAAAATGACGTCTTTGTGTTATAAAGAAAAGAAGAGTTTTGACAGGGAGTGAAGCTTTAGGGAATGTAGGGTCTATCCAGTGACCTTTCCCATCAACTCAAAATAAGGGTTATCTTAAATTCGCTTAGAAATAGAAGAAGAAGCAGAGCAGAAGCATGCTTTGCACTAGCTGTTACATCTTTTGCCTTTATTATCCAAAAGGTCAATTATATGTACCAAAGAGGATACTCCTTTAGTTGGGGCCCTTTGTTTTTCTGCTTTCACTTTATATAGAGGGCTGCCTTGTAATTGACTAAATGCTTTAGTGTTGCCTTTTTCCTCGTTGGTGATAGATTCATGGACATCTTCATGACTTTAGCTGGCAACTCAGAATCACACTTTTGCCAGTGTTTTGTTTCTTCTACAGCTTTTGAAATGCATGAACATTAATTCGTATTTCCGACAGCAATCCATTTACCGATTGATGTATGAGCAATCAAACGATTGAAGTGCCAGATTTGTCTAAATCTTTTGGTTCTGACATGAAGCTGGACATGCCATGTGATATGTTTTGACCCTGACCATATGACTTCCTAAAATGTCTCAAATTTGGGGTGTGATAATTTTCTACGGTAGTTGTGATGGTACTATCGTGAAGCCTTTGTTTATTCTCATTGAAACTCGCAATTGTTGACAAATTGGGCCACGGATTTTCTTGGAAAGCAGAAATTTTTTTGGTGAATCTCTGTCACAGACCTCAGTCCTCTGTTTTTCCTTTTCCCTTCTCTTTATCATGGTTTGGTCTTCCCTAGGATAGGAAGATACAAAAGAAGAAAAAGAGAGGAAAGTGATAACCGTCAAAAGGTCGATTAACGTCTGGATGTCATGAACTATGAGACCTCTTCTTTATGTATAAGAGGGATGTTTCCATTGCTGTGGAAGAAAACTTAAGAATGAAGAATGGAAAACAATACCTATTCTGTTGGATTAAGTTATTGGAAATTCTATTACAATTAAGCAAATGGTAAACACAACACCCAAATTCTGTGGTTTTTGCAGGAGTTGGGGCATCCTGTCTTTGACCATTGCTTACTGCTGGCAACTTTATACGTTGTGGGTTTTGGTTCAGCTTCATGAAGCAGTTCCTGGAAAGCGGTACAACAGATATGTGGAGCTTGCACAGGCTGCATTTGGTGAGAATACTTCCCAAACACTGAGTAATTCATTCAAAGGAATTGGACCTCTATTATTATGTCTTCCTTCAACTAACAAAAAAATCATAGAATCAGAAATTGACAAAGTCCTTTAAACATTATGTATCAAGGAACATTTTCGATAATGGTAAAAGTAATTTCCTGTGATTTGACACTTCAAAGTGTTGATATGGTCCCTACTCTTTTACAGGAGAAAAATTAGGACTTTGGCTGGCTCTCTTCCCAACTGTTTATCTATCTGCTGGAACGGCAACTGCTTTGATTTTAATAGGAGGGGAGACCATGAAACTATTCTTCCAAATAGTTTGTGGACCTCTGTGTTCATCGAATCCCCTGACAACAGTAGAGTGGTACCTTGTGTTCACTTCCCTATGCATTGTTCTATCTCAGCTCCCAAACCTTAACTCAATAGCAGGACTGTCACTTATCGGTGCCATAACAGCTATCACCTACTGCACCATGGTATGGGTGCTCTCTGTTAGCCAACAAAGACCACCTTCAATCTCATATGAACCCATGTCTTTGCCATCCTCTACTGCTACTGTCTTCTCAGTATTGAACGCACTTGGAATCGTAGCTTTTGCTTTCAGGGGCCACAATCTAGCTCTGGAGATTCAGGTGTGAACTTTGGAACATCTTGCATTACTATCTATTCACACTTGAATGTGTTTCTTTCAGTGTTGCTTAATGCAAAGGTTTTTATTTGTGCACTTTAGGCAACTATGCCATCTACCTTTAAGCACCCAGCTCATGTGCCCATGTGGAAAGGAGCCAAAATTGCGTACTTTTTCATTGCATTGTGCTTGTTCCCGGTTGCTATAGGAGGCTATTGGGCATATGGAAACCTTGTAAGTTCTTGCAATGCCTCTACAATCACTGTTGCTACAAAATTTAAATTTTATTACTATATCAAGTCTGCTAACTTGTCATAATTTAGTTACAAATAAGAGGGTTTACTAACTTGTTATAACTTTACCATTAGGCAACTTGAAGATGATAGGAAAAAGTTAGGTACAACTGTCTGTTATTGCTTATAACATGGTTAGAAGATGTTGAACATTGATTGGTAAGGATTAAGCTTTTCTCATTCTTTTTGATTTACTATGATCTCTTCACTTGTTGTTGTAGATGCCTTCAGGAGGTATTCTTGGTGCCTTGTATGGGTTCCACAGTCACGATATTCCGCGAGGACTTCTTGCATTAACTTTTCTTCTAGTTGTGTTCAACTGCCTGAGCAGCTTCCAAATATATTCCATGCCTGTATTTGACAGCTTTGAAGCCAGCTACACAACCAGAACCAACCGGCCATGCTCGATATGGGTTCGGTCTGGTTTTCGGGTTTTCTACGGGTTTATCTCTTTCTTCATAGGAATTGCTCTCCCTTTCCTGTCCAGTCTTGCAGGGCTCTTAGGAGGACTTACTCTTCCAGTCACATTTGCTTACCCTTGCTTTATGTGGGTACTTATAAAGAAACCCAGCAAGTACAGCTTCAACTGGTACTTCAACTGGATCCTGGGGTGGCTTGGTGTTGCATTTAGCTTGGCCTTTTCTATTGGAGGCATATGGAGTATGGTGAACAGTGGACTAAAGTTGAAATTTTTCAAGCCCAATTAAGATCAGCTAAAACCTAGCCTAAAGTGGCCTATTCAATACATGCATGTAGATTTGAGTTATTGTGTCTGTTTGTGTACTTCTTCACAAGTAAAACAATATTTGGTATTGAATGGATGAGTTTATACCCTTAATTATCCAGCTTCTGGAGCTTATCTTATTCCAATACTATATATAGTCTTAGAGAAATGAAGAAGAAGATCCATCGAGACATGGTTGAATTATGTTGTAATGACCCATAGAGCTGATGATCAGTTCCTATGTTTTGGTAGATTGTATTACCCATGGATGTATCAATATTAAGTTATAAAAGGAGAGGAATTAAATCTTGTTGAAGTGAATACTATATGTTCAAGAGGAAAGGTTCCACGAGTCAATGAGATTAAACGGATAAGTATGCTTATAAAAAAGATTATCATTAACTAATTTTAAATATGTAATTGATTAAATTCTTGAATTATATAATAATTTATTAATTTAGGCAACATAGTGTATCATATTTATAAACGGTACCAAAAGCTACAAAATTTAAAGATAGTACTTAAAAAGTATTGAAACTCTTAACAAATTATTAAATTAAGTGTAAGGGATCAAAATTTAAAAAGTAAATTTTAAATTTTATTTAAATTCCTAATAATTTATTAAATTAAGCTATAAAATTTAAAGATAATCTTTAATTAATAATTCAAAATCAAATCACAAATTTGATATCAGAAAGTTGTTGGAAAGGGAATGATTCTGCATAATATTGGTACTGTAAATTGTATCATGATTGCTTTTCCATATAGCAAAAAGAAATGAAACTATCATCATCACAAATGTGTGATGATCAGATAAATCTAAATCCTCGTTAGGCCATCTTCAATGAAGGCACCAAAACACTAAATTCACTCTAAGAAAGCCACTAAAATTTAACAGCATTTGATATTTTGGTGCAATGAATTCAGTTCAATGAAGGCTCCAAAATTCAACACTAAAATAGTGCAATGAATATTAATACACTAAATTTGGTGTGTTACTATTCATGCATCAAAAATTGTAAAAAGATAATTTTGTCTATTTTCTTTTTAATATATCCCTTTGATGTATTTCTCACAATTTGATTTATTTACATAATTTACTAAGTAATTAAATTTAAAATATATATTACTTTATACAAAATATATCATTACAGAGGTCTCATTGAGGCATTTAAAATGATACTAATATTGAATATAATATTAAATTTATTTATAATATTTATTTATAATTCTTATTTATAAGTGTGCTAAATTTATTAATAAAATATGTATTTATCCAAAATAGACTACCGTCGTACAAACTATTTATGATCCTCGAGGCCCAAAAACGAAGTTATTCGTGAAGATGCATGAAACATGTAAGAAGGATGTCGAGCGTGCATTTGGAGTTCTTAATCACGATTTGCAATTATCAAAGGACTGACACGTTTTTGGAAAAAAAAATCCATATTACATGAGGACGAACATGATACTCAAGCGGTCATACAAGATTGGAGTGAAACGTTATCCCTTGAAATTAATATTAATAGAGATGATACAATTATATTTCAATAATTTCTTGCTAGACATAAGTAAATTAAAGATAAAAAAACTCATTATAAACTTCGTAATGTATTGATTGGACATTTGTAGGAACGATATGATAATTCAAAGGATTAGAGGTTAAATGTGTAATAAAAATATTATATTTGTGTATGTTATTAATTTGTTATTGTAATAATATTAATTATATTTGTTAAATAATATTAATTTAATATAAGGATTATATTAATTAATTAAGAATAATAATTTTATTATAATTTTATAAATAAATAAAAATGTGATGTAGAGTGTTTGGAATAACACCAAATTTGGTGTCAAAAAATTGTTATAATATTCTCCTTTACACAAAATTTTGGTGTCAAATTTGAGTAGAATGATTGGAGATTGCCTTAAGAAAGTAACGGTGTTGAGGAACGAGCAAGAAACACCTGTTTGGTTGAGCTTTTTGAAGGATAGAAAAGTACTTTTTTTTACCGCAAAAGTTATTTTTTAAAAAAATTAGTATTTAGCTGTCAAATTTAAAAGTGCTTTTCTAATAAAATAGCTTTTTTAGAAGCTAAAATATAACTTTTTAGAAAGCTCAAATTTGGAGCTTTTCAAAAAATCTCCTATTTGAGCTTTTTCGGGTAGACGTTAACCTGTATAATTCGCGTCATTTACGTTTATAACATTCGACGTTTTAAAAAACTCTCTCTTCTCTCTGTCTCCGCTATACAGTCTCGTCTATTCTCTCTTCTCTCTGCCTCTGC
>JANZLC010000006.1:2929461-2940672 GCA_026413385.1 Erythroxylum gracilipes | reverse complement strand
ACTTTAATTAATGAATAATTTTATTTTAATTAGTTATATTTTAATAAATAATAATATTTTAATTAATTAATTAATTATAATATTTTAATTAATGAATGAATTATATTTTAACTAATTATAGTAATTAATTAATTAATTATATTAATTAAATATATTTTCATTGATTAATTAATTAATTACTATATGTTAATTAATAAATAAATTATATTTTAATTAATTACTATATTTTAAGTAATGAATAAATTATATTTTAATTAATTCTATTGTAATTAATTATAATGTATTTAATTAATTAATATTAAATTTATAATTTTTATTATAAAATTGTTATTTGGAGACTATTTAAATTAGTAACTTGTTGTGCACCACCTTAAAAACCTGACTTTCCACGTAATGAAATACCGACAAACTAACCATACTTGGAGCCCAAACTGAAGTTTTGTGTTCACATGAATCCTCGACAAGCGAGTTCAGTGCAGTCCAGAGTCCGGAAATTCTTCGAAAAGCGCAACTTGGTTTCATCGGTGATTGGATTTTTCCTGCTCACTACTCCCCAGAATCATACCAACAAACAAACCTTTCATCAGTAACGCATCCCAAACGCCACAACCTACTAAAATATCAAAAACACCTTTCTTTCTCTTGCTCATTTTTTTCTATAATCCTTCTTCCGATTACATGAAGTACCCGTAACACCAAAAGCTTTACATTGCAGCCACCAGAACAGGACCCTCTACTCAAAACTCTGAAACCCTAAGAGGTGAAACCAAATTCGATGTTTCCCTCTCATCTTTTGTTTCTTAAACTATGACTATACCATATACTAGAAGTGAAAGACGACTGAAACTAAAAACAAAGCGACCGGTAATTATATAGGTGAATATGAGAACAACCAAGACTAAGACAAGCTGAAGACTAATCACCACTTCAAAGTTTTTCAAGGAGGTGAAATCGTAACTCCGGGCCATCCAAAACAATCCATACGAACATTATCTAACGGATAATCACCACCAATTAGCTCAACATTACCAAGCTGCTGCCATGTGTTGTTGTAACGTGGAGTACCAACAAGCCAAGCTTCACCATTACTGCCATCAGCCAAACTCATACCCTGGTACGGCCAAACTCCTCTCCCACCATAACCCAACCCCATATCGCAAAACCCGAACCCGAACCCTAACCCAGACGGCATGTATCCGCCCAACCCTAAGAACTCGTCAAGGCTTCCATTTTCTGTTGGACCGGGAAGGTTCTCGTTCAGGAAGAATTCTTTCAAAACATGGGTCGTAGTCTTCACAGTAGTTGAACATGAATCCAGGTTATTAGCAGATAAGGTTACTGGTATCGACACAGAAGTTGACAAGGGCGAGGAGGAGGAATTAGTAGTGGAGGCGATGGAGGAAGAGGACGAGCGAGCTCTTCTTGATTTCTTGCGAGTCGTACCACCAACGGGGACGTTCCGGAGGGCCCCACCTTTTGTCCAGTATCGGCGACAGCCTTTGCAGTAGTAGCGAGGCTGAGATAGGCTGTAGTTATTATAGTAACAGAACTTGGTGTTGTTAGACTCACACCTCGGACACCGAAGATGTGGGTGGCCGGAGCTCGACCTCAGTTGTCCTATTGGCACAGACTCAATAGTAACAGTGTTATGGACTCGGATTACGCGCTTCTTGCTGGGATCGGAGGGCATTTTGAGGTGGGTTTGTACTGTTACTTGGGGCTTAAGGAGACAGAGCAGGGTTTATATAGGGCGGGACGAAGTCGAGGTTCGGGTTTGGTATTAAAGAGGGAAGAAAGAGAGTGTCACTGCAGGGTTTTAGAAAGCACTTATGTAGAGAAGTACAGGCGGTGTGTTCGCACCCCTGTTCGATGCTAACGACGGCTTACAATGCGTGGCTTAACTTGAGTCTCTCGTTTGTGTTTACCTTTGAACTCTTGGGAGGGGGATTGGGATTGGGATTTTTGGTGTTCGCTTCGATGCATGATTGCTGAGGTGGCGAAATTAGGATTGTACGGAGGGGTGGTGGGTTGTGTCTTTTCTGTGATGGACGAATCTGATTGATGAGAAATTGGGTTATATAGAACAGTGGAAATTCGTGATTCGTTTGATATTCCATGCAACCACAGCTTAGGATAGGAATGAATGATGGTGATGCTGGATTACTTCAACCAAAACCATTAGGCAAGGGAACGCCAAATCAGGATATATAAATCTTATTCTAACTCCTCCTTAGGGGCTAGTCTTTGTTCCTTAAATCTAGTAAGTAGAATAGTGTATTACCACATAAACTTGGAGAAGATTGATTGAAGTCTTCTTGGTTATTTTTAGTATAAAAAAGAGCCGACAAACATAATGATGTTCGGTAGCGTGGAAGGCAATAATTGCCGTCTATTTTGCCTTAGTTTAGTCCAGACTGACAAAACATGCACATCGAAAGGATTCTGCTTTGGATTTTACTTTCCCTGACTTCCTTAGTTCCTTTCTGTTGCCCTGTTTCTCGGTAACCGTGACCCGTGTGCTATTGCTATAGCTATAGCGTCTTCCTACCTTGCTAAGTTTTGTTCTCCCATGTGCACCACACCAACCCATGAAACTTGTCAGTACATCCTACCATGCAGGACTCAGTAGGGGAGGTCATGTCCTTTCCCGTTAAGTAATGTACTCGGAATTAGGTAATTTGTACGCTAATGTTATATAATTTGTTTAATCATCTGAAATGGACCCATATCGGAGTGACCATCTATCGTAGCACTAGAATTCATACTTGGAGACTACGAAACCGGGCAGACCTCTTTGGTTTAGGTTCCATGCTTGCGCTCGAAATTTCTTCGGACGGACAGAGAGAGAATCAACATGGATGACGTGTCATTCTTTGACAGGTTGTTGGCTGTATACCCACTAGATATGGAACAGATCATATCTTCTAGATAATCAATTTTTATGTTATTCTATTAAATCTATATATATATATATATATATATTACATAAATATGTATCTAAAATTGATTAGAACACTATTTTTAGCAATGAAAATTTGGTGCCCTAAGCATGTGGTTGAATTTCATTAATTTTAAGGGGATTCCATTGATAGGTTCAGTGTCCCATATAATGAGATTAATTAGAGATATTTATATTTATAATAATGGATTATCAATAACTAGTTTAAATATGCATTGAATAAAGTCCGGAATTATATATAATTTATTAATTAAGTAACAGAGTTTGTTCTCATAATTTACTTTGATTAAATCCTATTTAGTTTAACACACAATCATAGACCACAAAATTGGCACACAGTCAGAGCCCCGAGCTCCTCCCATAGCTTGAAAACTTATGATTTTATGTTCTATTTCGCTCTTTAATAGAGGTTCTTTTCATCCTTTCCTCACAGTACTACTTCGTTATCGGACATACGGGAGTATTTAGTCTTACAAGGTGTTACTGATTCACATAGAATTTTACGTACCCCATGCTACTTGGTTCAGAATGTAAGTTAGTGATACTTTTAACTACTAGACTTTCGCCAAATTCTTTTTCAATTTATCAAAAGCAGGAAAAATGGGTCATCAAAAAAAAGTTCTTTATAAAAGAAATAATAAACTAACTTTCACAATAAAATTGAAATACAATTCTTTTATTTCAATTTAGAGACAAATATGACTTTAATAAACTAAAACTAAAATTAAAAAAGAACAAGATTCGATAATTAAGAATAAGACAATTTATAAAATTTATAGTCAAATTTCATATATAGAGTGGACAAATTATTCATTGACAAAAAAGAAGAAGAAGAAGAAGAAGAAGAAGAAGAAAGGTTTAGCCACTAAAACAAGTAAGTATTATTGAAATTCTTAACTTTAAGGAGATGAAAATTATATTAAAAGTCCTTCAAACTTATTAAACCACTTCCTAAAACATTGTAAAAATTATTATTTAATTTCTATTTAAGCATATGGTAAAAGTAAGGGATTTAGGGTATAGATAAAATAAGATCAAGTGAAATTGATAGTTAGGCATAAGAGGATTACACGGAAAGGTATATAATAGAATAAGAATAAACAAAAAGGATTATGATCGAATAATCCTACCTACTTAATACTTGAAGATTTTTAAAGACTCCTAGCTACTTAAACCATTGTTTAATCGTGAATTTTGAACATGACTAAGATTTAGATTCGACTATATGTTTGAGCTACCAAATTTCAACTCTTCTTGGTGTAAAACTTCTCCAACGTCACATCTCAGGAACGGGAACCTCGTGCTTTGACTATACGGGTGTGTTCACTATTTAATGCTTGTCGATAGTCGCGTCGGTCCAAAATGAAAGCGGAAGATGGGCATATGTTTCTTCAGAGTTGGGTTTGGCCTTTGAAAATGTGAGAAGTATGGGTACGGCTTGTTGTCTATGGCGGCTTCCAATTTCCTCCCGGTTAATGAACCTGTTACATTGATTTGCGAGAAGAAATATGGCTGGAACGGGTTGGGCGGTTTGCCTAAAGACCATTTTGTCGCTTGCCTCTCCACGCGGTGGTAGCGGTTCCGGCCCTTGCGGGTTGCGGCCACACCATGTCCCTGTAAAGCCGACGCTTTGCAGGAGAGTTCACTTTCGGGAACAGAACGCGACAGGGTCGTGACAGTGACGTCACACCTTAAATCAACTTAATACAATTAAAACATTCTATTCATTTCATGCAGGACACGGATTATTGTACGAGATTCTTGATGTAATTTCGTTTCAATTTATTATATTTAAAATTCGGTGGAAATTTTTATTCAATTCGATTTTTTCATAAAATAAAAATGAATTAATCTAAAAACTTATTTCATAAAAAACTCAGAATTTATGGCGTAATTTATTTTTATCTAAAACTATTTTTAAAAAAGTATTTAAAATTTTAATTTTAATTAGAATAATTGAGTCTCGAGTTAATCTGGGTCTGAATTGACCCATAGACCGATCCATTAAAAATACCTTAATCGTAAGCCATTACTATCAAATTCTTAATTTTAATAAAGTAAAAGTTGTAAAAAAAGATTCAAACTTCAAATTTTAAAGAGATGAAAGTTCTTTTAGAAGTAATTCACACTTATTATCTAAACTATTGTAAAAAATATTATTTAATTAAATTCAAATATACGATGAAAATAAAAAATTTTGTTTTTTTTTTTTAAATTTAGTTGAGATATAAAATAATCTTGTTACACATCTTATGGGAGAACCAACCCCAAAAGTTAGCTTGAAGGGTAGGAGAGCCCATGAACCTATATATCCCACATCAGTCTCTTTTATTATCAACGTGGGATAATTAGACCGTAACATCCCACCACGCTTCGCAGCCTAGGCATCGGCGGGCTGGCTGTGCGCTAGACCTTTTTTAACCCTGGGCGAATACTGATATACCATCGTCACCACTCACGTACCCACTGGCTGGTTGTGCGCTAGACCTTTTCTAATCCCGAGCGAACACTGCAATGTCGGCATCACCACCCTGGGTGTGGCACGAGGACTTAAAGGAGTAGTGTTAGCTCTGATACCAATTGTTACAGGTCTTATGGGAGAACCAACCCTAAAAGCTAAATTGATGAGTAATTTTCAAAAGAACAGAAGACGGAATAGTATAAGAAATAGCAGGGGAAGGAAAAGTTCTCAAAATATTTATTATCTTTTATTTCATGTACTGCAGTGGCATTTATAGTCGATTACAATTAGAAAGTGAATCAAAAAGTAACATAAATTGCTAGACATTATTTTGACTAAATCCTCCACCAAAGTAGGATTACATAACTGGAAGGAAATCACATAATAATAGGAGTACATCAGCAGCAAACCAGGAAGAATATCTGAGCAGTAGTTTGACAGGGTCTTGTGTCTTCAGTTGTGAGGTTTAGGATTGTAACATGCCCCCCACTAACAACATCCTTGTCCGCAAGGATGAACTCAGGATACTACTTTGCAAAGCACCATAAATTTTCCCATGTTGTGTCTTCAGGTCTGGTGCCTTTCCATTGTACGAGCACTTTCGTTTTGGGACGATACTTCCTTTTTTTTTTTAAATAATTTGCCTATCCAGGACACGTTCTGGTTGTGGCATAATGGTTGCATTTTCGGACATTGGAGGAAGAGTAGGGAATACAACAGGAGAGGAGCCCAGTGACCGTTGCAAGGGACTAACATGAAATACGTCATGAATTTTAGAACTCGAAGGTAATTCCAGTCGATAGGCTACAAGACCAATCTTCTCAATGATTTTATATGGTCCAAAAAATCAAGGGGCCAATTTTAAGGAGCTTCGAAAAGCAACGAAAGTCTGACGATATGAGTGCATTTTTAATAAACAAAGTCACCAACCTGAAAACTAACACCTCTGCATTTCTGATCTGCATGTAGTTTCATACGATGTAGAGCTAGCTGTAGATTATGTTGCAAGTCACGTAGTATGACAGTACGCTCTCTTAAGTGTGTGTCAACAGCCTGCACTTATGAAGTACCTGGAACATATGGAACTAAGGTAGGAGGAGGAATACCATACACTGCTTCAAAGGGTGTAGTTTTGGTTGCAAAATGTTCACCAGTGTTGTAACTATATTCGGCCTAAGGTATCCATTCTACCCAAGTACGAGGCTGATCTCCTGCAAAGCATCAAAGGTATCGTTCCAAAATTCGGTTTATGACTTTAGTTTGACCATCTGACTGAGGATGATAACTAGAACTCATAATGAGGGTTGTACCATGCAACTTGAATAGAGATCTCCAAAAGTTGCTCATAAAAACTCGATCCCTGTCACTGACAATAGATTTAGGAAATCCATGTAATTTGACAATATTATAGACAATATCTTTGCGACATCAAAAGCAGTGAATGGATTCTTAATTGGGATGAAGTGGTTATATTTGGACAAGCGATCCACAAATATTAAGATGGCGGTATACCCTTTTGAATGTGGCAAGTCTTCGATGAAGTCCATGGAAATCTCAGTCCAGATGGTAATGGGAATAGGGAGAGGTTGAAGTAAGCATTCCTAGAGAATTTTTTTTAATAGAAGTACGCATACCCGGCCATTCAAATGATTGTTTTATGCGACTCAGAGTTTTGGTGTAGCCGAAATGTCCTCCAACTACTGAGGCGTGAGCTTCTTGCAAAATTATAGGAATTAGTTTTGAGGTAGGACTTGAATAAACATGAACTTCTTTAAACCAAACTCCATTCCTTTTTATTAGTTGACTGTTGGAAGTCTCTTTATGCTGTAAGTTTTCATAAAATTGATCCTGGGCCACTTCAACTTGTAACTGCGCCCACCAATTCGTTTCTGGTAGTGGCAACACCAAAAAAATCTCTCCTCTTGCTTAAAGCATCAGCACCTGAGTTGTCTCTTCCTTGTTTATATTCAATAATATAATCGTAACACATTAGTTTTGGTAGCCATCGTGCTTAAGCTGGGGTTGTGATTCTTTGCTCCATCAGAAACTTCAAACTCTTTTAATCAGTCTTCACCACGAAAGGTTTCCTAAGTAAATAAGGCCTCCACTTCCTTACTGCGTTTACTATCGCTAGCATCTCTTTTTCGTAGGTGGATAAAAGCAAGGTAGAGCCTTTTAATGCTTCACTAAAGAAAGATATGGGATGCCTATTTTACAGGAGTATCACTCCGATTCTTGTGCCACATGCATCACATTCAACTACAAAGGATTGTGAGAAATTTGGTAATTGAAGAACTGGAGGTGAAGACAAAGCTTTCTTAAGGGAATTGAAAGCTTCTTCGGCCTGTGAGTTCCACTGGAAACCTTCTTTAGTCAGCAGTTGGGTTAAAGGTGCTACAATTTGACCAAACTTACTGATGAACTTCCTGTAGTAACCAGCTAACCCAAGAAAACCTTTAACCTATTCTTGCAGATGTTGGCGTGGGCCATTCTAGAATTGCATGGATTTTTTTTGGATCTACTTCAACCCCCTTTTCTAAAATAAGGTGCCCAAGATACTCTACCTATGAATCTCCAAAATGACATTTTGATTTTTTTTCATATAACTGATTGTTTCTCAGAACTTCCAATATGATTCGCAAGTGTGATAAATGCTCATGCCATAATCTACTATAAACTAGTATATCATTAAAAAAAAATATGAACTTACGCAAGTACAGACGAAAAAGATCATTCATTAGGCTTTGAAAAGTTGCTGGAGCGTCAGTGAGCCCAAAGGGCATAACCAGAAATTCATAATGGCCTTCGTGTGTTCTGAACGTCGTTTTAGAAATGTCTTCTTCACAGACTCTTATTTGATGATATCCTGAGCGTAAGTCTAATTTGGAAAAATATTTGGAACCATGCAGCTCATCAAGGAGTTTATCAATCACTGGTATCAGAAACTTATCTTTAATGGTGATTTCCTTTAATGCCCGATAGTCTACATAGAATCTCCAACTTCCGTCTGCCTTTTTGACCTAAAGTACTGGAGATGAGAAAGGACTTCGACTGGGGCAAATTAATCCAAATTGCAATAACTCCTGCACTAACTTCTCTTTTTGAGTTTTTTTGTAATACGGATACCAATATGGTCGGATGTTGATGGGTCTAGTTTGTGGCAACAGGGGAATTTGGTGGTCATGCTCCCTCTTAGGCAGTAGCACTGTGGTGGCTGCAAAAATATTCTCAAGTTCTGCTAGGAGGGTAGTGAGATCAGCTAGCGGCATTGTTGGGGACTTCTAATCAGTGGCTGCCAACGTGAGATGAAGAAAGAGGCCTGAATTCAATATATGGTTCATCATAGTTCAGAGCTCTTTAAATATACTCACTAGCGAACATCTCTGAGAAGATATAAACCCACTTATTAATTGATGGATAAATAATTAAAAAAACATCATCATGTCATATCATTTTAATTGAAACTAATACGACACCTAATTATACGACGTACGACTGAAAAGTTTTTGTCATATCATTATAAAACTAATCTTTTTCTTTTTACTGTATACTTTAGCACACAATATCTGGGTTTTTTTTTTCTCGAGTGTCTTTCTTTTTTCTGTGAAGGTTCGACGTTTAATAAATAACCATTGGTAAAATTTTACTGCATTGAATGATTTAGCAAGTGGTGGTTGATATATGATATAAAGAAATAGTGAAATGCAGGTGGCAATCATTTCATTTCAATAAGGGTCCTTTAAATGAATGATAATAGAAGCATCAATTGAAAAGAAAGAGTGCATTTAAAAACTAATGTAATCTTGACAGCTACTGTATGACGGTTTTAAAACGACGGCTTACGAGATTGGTCTTTTGTAATGCATTTATTGCCTTAGTAAGTAAGATTAATAATTGGTCAAAAGAAACAGTCAGGTGCAATCATAATGAAGGCATGTGAGTATTTGGTGTGGTCGTCCTAAAGAAACCATTTATATTCAAGTTGAAACTAACTAGAGTCAGAGATTGATCAAAAGTGTTAGCTAAGTAGGGGAGTTTCGAGTTCTCTACATACGTAACCTTCTTCTGTTAAACAAATTAATTGGCTTTTCTGTATCTATTTTTTATCTTGATTTTCTTAAATGATCCGGTTATATTTGTTCTTCCCAAGTTCACTATCCATAATACTTACAATAAATGAGTGAACTATTGCCATAATTTTAATTAATTCATTAATTAATTATATTTTTAATATGTGTTAATTATATTTTTACCAATCAATCAATTTAATATATTTTAATTAGTCAATCAATAAATAATATTTGAATTTATTAAATATATTTTTATTATATTTAAAAGTTGTAAGAATTTAAAAATGTTTACTATATAAAACAATTATGAAGTTAAACATATTAAGAACTGCACAATTTTTTAAAGGTGTTCGTATTTTCATTTTATTAAATAATAAATTTTATAAGTAGTAAAAATATAGTATATGACATATTGTAGTAGTTAACGATAACAACAATAACACTCAGTTGGAGTCCTACTGAAGTCCGAGATTTTGGGAGGTTTAGTAGTATATAGCTTTATCCCTACCCGATAAAGAAGTTATTTCAGATGATTATACTAGTCATTTAACAAAAATACTAATTTGACGTAACTCATTATATGTTATTTATATTAACAAAAACTTTAATATTAGACAATTTTCCTAAAAATTAAAAATTAGGGTACTTTAGCGTCACTTTTTAAAATTCGAGTTAATATTACAAAATTAACTAAAATTTAATTTTTTATATTAACCCTTACATGTAAGTAAACCTTTTTTTTAATCAAAATTAACAACATTTTATATAAGAAAAGGGAATAAAATATTCTTTTTACCTACAAAATCATTACTATGATGTTGTTAAAATTCTCCCTTATTAGATTACAATTATGCGTATTATTTTCAACTTGATTTTAAATCACTTTTTGCGACTTATCATATGCATAAGTATTATTTTTTAGTCCTCCTAATACATTTAATCAAAAGACCTACAAGTTACTAAATCAGCGGAAAACATAAAAGAAGCTTTTCTTCTTCACTAAATCTCAAATCATGATGAAGTTTTTGGTTGCTAATGATCTAAACTCTTCGCTTAAAACCATTGTGATATTGACACTTGGTGTCCTTTGAGATAAGGTGGTACAATAGAGACGAGACCACCAAGTGGGGAACGCATTCTTGACTTGTAAGGGATTTCGTCATAGGGCCTCCTATAGAATCTCAGGAACAATAAGAAAGACTTACGAGCCTTATCAATCTTATAGTTCTTTTTGAAAAACATGGCTAGTGATTGGAGGAAAGAAGGCCATGGAGTATGTGGTTAGCTAATTTTAACTTGCTCACTTGTGGTCACATGGTGCGGCATCGAAGTCGAGCCGAACAAATTTTTGTTGATAGGCCTTATGTAACCATTGATGCTTCAACATGATGTTACAACAATCGTTGATGTGAAAGAGATGCACCTCGCATTAAGTGGGGAGATTTGTGTCGAGCCTAAAGTAGATTTGCTGGTGGCTCGCACTTTCAAAGCAGTTGGGTTAGTCAAGGTAAGGTACAATGGTTTGAGTGAGTTAAAATGTTTTGAAACAACAAATGAAAACCTTGAAGAAGAGCATAAGCCATCCTTAGTTGTTGATTTGATCAACGAAGGCTCAAATCGGAGGGAAGAGACTTGTGAGTTACTAGACTTCGGTCTCTCATGTGACACTTCGGTGTCGAGACTTCGGTCTCTCCTGAGACACTTCGGTGTCGAGACTTCGG
>JANZLC010000006.1:2906430-2921921 GCA_026413385.1 Erythroxylum gracilipes | reverse complement strand
GAGCATTCTGATGTATTTTGTTTAAGCATGAATTGTATGACACTTGTAAACTTTGATGGTATGAAATCTGTCTGACTAATTTTGCTTGTGAATGAGGATGTATGATTGATGAATGTAATGCTTCCGCATTTCCATTCTTTCGTCAGCCCCGACGAGTCATCCGGGGTTCAGTCTCGGGAGTCGAGACTCGGGCCCAACGGTCTTCGGTTGTGTTTCAGTTCTGGATAGTTGAGCTCCGGGAATGGGGTCCGGCACCGATGGTTGGACTCCGAGAACGGGGTCCAACACCTTAGGCTAAAATCCAAAGAGGTAGTATTTCCTATTTACAATTGTATGCTAACTATAAAAGAAAAGAGTTAAAAGGCTTACGAGAACTAAAAAGATCTCTTTACAAGAGATTCTTTATCTGAATTATAATATGTTAAAAGTGTTCTTTTGCGAGTCATGTCTTCGGTATTAAAAACAATTATGATATTAAAAGCAATTAGTTATATAATAATTTATGTCAAAATAAATTTATAAAAACTTGATAAAATGAAAAGTTTAAGAATTTTTAAGATCACAAAATATTTTTGTACTTTAAAATAATAATTATATTTTTGAAAATAAGTAAAACAATATAAAAGATTCATATCATTTACAGGTTACTCCAATTGCTGCTAAAACGCCTCTTCCAGTGAGGTGTTGAATCTCTTGTTGTTGGCTTATGCATTTCCGTCTTAAAATTGTCAGATTATTTAACTAAATCTTTTATTTTTGATAATTAATGTCCATTCGTAGGCGTGTTATGCTCATAAACTTGTGATTTGAAACTTTAAGAAATTTTTTCTTACTATTATTTTGTAAATTTTACTTACAAAATAAACTTTAATACACAAATTTAACGGGATTAGAAGTTATGATAATTATCTTTAACATGTTGAATACGTACGTTATTTTATATTGTATTATCTTTTTTATGAATACTTATTTATATTTTTATAATATTTATTTTATATTGTATTATTTTTTATGAATATTTATTTATAATTTTATAATATTTTAATGTCGCATTGTATGCGAATTTATCTAAAACAACTTTTCCATTAAATAGGGGTAAGGATGTATATTATTAAACTTTCCAAGATCTCATGTCTGAGTGGGACTCCCACTTGTTTTTTTAAAAGTTATGATGATTAAAAATATTAACATAATGACTTTAAAATATTATAATTTATATTCTTTAAAATATTAAAATTTATTTATAAAATTTTCGGTAAAATACTAAAATTTGCCTTTTTTTAAAATCTCAATACAGATTTTGATTTAAGAAGTGATTTAACTAATAAACTATATTTTAAATGAAAAGGTTACGTGTAAGTGTCTTGATTAAGTTTTTAGAATTATCTAAAAGCTCAAGACCTCGTGCTATTTAATGCAAATACTTATTTAATAAGTTGTTATACTATTCTTAACCAATGTCAATATAAATAATAAAAAATAAGGCGGGCTTTGTTATTTATCAAAGTTTAAACTAGCTGATTCGACTAAAAATAGTTTGAATTAGTTATTTGTTTGGGTCGATTTTAACAAAAAAATTTATTAATATAAAAACCGACCGATTCATTAAAGAACCGACTAGTTTGTTGTATCTGAATCTATTTGTAAATGGATTCAGTAAAAGTATTCCTTCTAACTAATGCTAGTCATATTGACTTGAGTTAAAATATGCTTGCAAGTTCTAAATCGCAGATGATATTGCCTGATCTTTTTGATAGTGTTAAGGTCCTAAACTTTATTCATTTATTATATACCCGTTAAACATTAAACTTTTCTTTCGATTCTTTCGGTTGGTTGAATGTTTGATCTGATTTTTAAAATATTGTTATTTATTAAAAAAAAAAAGGACAGAAAGAGGGGAGAGTATTTAAAAGCGCGTGGGGCTAAACTTGTAATGAAAATGGTCACCAGAGAGAGTGGCGTGTGGGTCAGCGGTCCTGGTGTCACCGGACGCTCAAACCAGTCAGCCACTCCTCCTCATATAACGCTTGCAGATATATATATATATATACACGCTCTTCTCCCATTCGCCCTTCTGCATACAACGTCGTTTCATTGCAAAAGCAATAAAAATAAAACCCCTTATTATAGGAGCTCTGTTTGACTTGACTTTAGCTGGCATCAAATCAAATGGTCGGTTTAGGAAACTGTTTAAGGTTGCACTACTCGTACTCAATTCCAACGTTATCATATATACAATAAGGTTACCTTAATCATAATCTTATGCTACAAGAATGAGAATGTAAGCAAGAGCCTCTCCACCGCGAGAAGAAGAAGAGGTTGAATTACTACTCAATACATCAAATTTGTTGTTAATTTATTGCACACCTGATTCCATTTCTTTTTTCCCGTGTTTTTTTTTTAATTTTCAAACTTAAGGAAAAAAAAAACTTTTCTAGTTGAATGTTAGTTTATGTTTTTAGTTTTTAGTTTTTAGTTTTTAATTTTGATTTTTTTCTTTTTTATTTATTATGATTTTATTAAAAAGAGCCGCAATCATCTGTACATAATTTTTTTTACATTTTACAAAGAAACTATTTCAGTGACTAAAATTCGTGACCTTCCGATCATAAAATAATAACTTTACTAGTTGCTTTTCTTGACATGCTACTTCAACAACTCCATTTAGAGAACCGTCTGTGCCATATATTCTTGGTCTGATTCAGGCCGGAGATTATGGATATCACAAATTATCTCTCTTCACATGCAGCTTCTAACAAACCATTCAAGATTATTGTCTTAAGCGTTTGTCTATATTAGCTTTGGAGAGAATGAAATTTTCGACGCTTTCAGAACAAATCCTCTACAAAAGAGAGTTTGATCTCCTTGATAATGTCTGACATTCGGGCGATTGTTTTGACAAAGAAACTAACTTGTAGCTCTATTGTTTGCCCTGCTTTACGTCTATAGCAGCATATGACGTAAAGCACTTCAAGTCCCCTTCTATCGTATGTTATCGTAGATTTTTATTGGCAAATCACATAAAAGAGCTCTTGTGATATACTTGATTATTCATCTTAGCCCTTGTGTTTTTAATTCGTTCACTTTAACCCCTGTGTTTTTTATTCTCATTCAAGATACCCCATTGGGTATTTTCGGACAAATTTGCCCTTAGTTTGTCCGAAAATACCCAATTGGGATATCTTGAATGAGAATAAAAAACATAGGGACTAAGGTAAATGAATTAAAAACACAGGGACTAAGGTGAACGAATTAAAAACACAGGGGTTAAGATGAATAATCAAGTATATCACATGGGCTGTTTTATATGATTTACCATTTTATTGCTGAACAAGATGATCTATTGTTCTGTTCGGATCTCTTATGTTATCTTGTATGCTAAGGGTATTCCCTTATTAATGACTTTGTCATTTTTCCCTTTCCTTTGTTAATTCAATTTTTCATTTTCAAAAAAAAAAAAAACTTTACTAGTTGTTTCAAGAGTCTCCCTCATTATTAACTAGATAAATACTAATTGGTAATTTAATATTAACTTCTAATACAACCTAACTAATCAATTTATTTTTTAATTAAAATTTTGTAATTATTTGTTTAAAATTGAGAATTATTTATTAAACATAGTTTACAAATACAATTTTATTACTTATGTAATTGTTTATTTTTATTATTTTGACTACACTTAAGTAATACTTGATATGTATTGTTATTATATTATGTAATGTGAGAAAAAAAGGAGATATTTATTGTTTTGTTTAATAAAAGCAAAAGCCTAGAAATCACAGTGACTATTAAAAAAAAATCTAACGAATAAAGAAGAAATATTAGGGAGTCCAAAAGGGTCACCATCCACCAGCGTAGATGGGGTTTTGGAAAGTACCACATTTGTTTTCTCGAATTCCAGCCATTCCCTGCAAAAACACTCCCATTATAATCTCTCTGCAACCTCTCCTTTTTCATTCTCCATTAATACCGAGATAAAGAAATTAAAAGCAGACATAGCTCTCACTGTCCAAGTCTCTGATCATTCTGCAATCTTAAATTCAACTTACCCTTTTCACTAACTTTTGATCTAAACCATCATCCCCAGAAAAAAGCTTGTTTGCTATCTTTTATTACCTTCCTTTTTTATATATAAAACCTGACTGGTATTCCCTCTGCAATTCCTTAGCCTTTCTTTAACATTTTCCTCTGATCTTCTATCTACTAACTCTATAGCTATACTATTAAAAGGCACCTAGCTATGGCTTCTTTCTACTTTACTCTTTTCTATCTATCTCTTACTCTCTCTCAAACTCCATGCAAATCATAAGGCACTCATGATATAATCATACAATTACAGCTCTGCTCCTTTTCAGCTATATACTCCCATAGCTAGCTCTCCCTTCAAAGTTCTAACTAGTTCTTGGCTTTCTATTTCAGTTTCCTAATTTGTACCCTTTAAACCTCTTCTTTTCCTTTTACTTTCATTTTGTTTCATCCTCTAGACTACTTCGAAGCTTGACTAAATTAAATCTCCTCATGTTTTCGAGCTCCAACCCCGTAATGAGAACTACATCATCAGCTTTTCCTGATCTCTCGTTGCAGATCAGCCTGCCATCAGTTTCAGATTGTGAAGCAAAGGATGTGGGCTATGCTGGAGAAGGATTAATCAGAAAAGCACTGCGTAGTGATGGAAGCTCAACTACAGATTCTGGTAGCAGTGGAAGCGATTTGAGTCATGAAAATGGCTTTTTTAACCAAGAAAGAAGTCCTACTGTTATTGGTCGAAATGAGCCAACTTTGAGCTTAGGATTTGAAATGGCTGATTCAGGTCCTCCATCACTGCAAGCTCCGAGAAATATTAACCACCATCGCCACCACCATCAACCTCAAATCTATGGCCGTGAGTTCAAGAGAAATGCTAGAACGATCAATTGTGTTAAAAGAAGCATAAGGGCTCCGAGAATGAGATGGACCACAACTCTTCATGCTCATTTTGTTCACGCCGTCCAGCTTCTTGGTGGTCATGAAAGTAAATACAAAACAAAATCTACGTTTCCGTATAGTTCAATTTCCTTCTACTAAGAATAGAAGCATCTTTGTTGTTCTTTGTTATGTTAAATGCTAACAGCTGACTCCTTTCCCTTGTCGTACGTCACAGGAGCAACGCCAAAGTCAGTCTTAGAGCTAATGAATGTGAAGGATCTAACCCTAGCTCACGTGAAGAGTCACTTGCAGGTGGGGTTTACCGTGTTCAATCTTCGCCCTATTTTAACCTGCGTGTAGATAGACAGTTTTTAAGATTCCTGTAGTTAGATTTTCCACTATTTTCCACTTCTCTGAATTTATCTTTATGCATTCCACAATTAAGAAGCTCCGGGACTGTGGAATGGTAAACCATGGTTCAAGGACAAAAGGTTATCTTTAATCTTTAGCATTATTCACCTTACCTTATACATTCATTTCTAATTTTTTTTTTTTTTTTTTGCTTTGGGTATTCATGCAGATGTATAGAACAGTGAAGAGCACTGACAAAGGATCAGGTAAAAGATTTAGAATCTTGTCCTTCAAGTGCTATTCTTTTTCACTCTCTTATATTATTCTCTTTGCTTGGGTAGAGCTTTCATACAGGTGTGAACAAAACTTACGAACCCATTTACTGTTTTTGTCTGCAACTTGGATTGTCCTGATCAGTCCAGTTGAATTATTTTCTGGGATTCTAATAAGCGATGACTCATCAAAACTATGATTGTATAATTTGTAGGTCAGTCCCGCACAGATGTGGGTATGAACCAGCAAAGGGATGGGATTATTGATGTGAATGCAGGATCACTATATTGTGGAAAAGCTGATACCACTTCTTCTTCTCTCATCCCACCACCAACTTCTCCACCACTACCGACCGTGCAGGAAAACCAAATGTGAGTGCTTCGCATGCTTTCCCTCTACTACTATTCCCTCTTGTTTCTTGTTGTCAGGATGTGCAATCTTATTCTCTCCATCAACTCGGTATCTATTAAAAATTCCCAACTTAAAATGAATACGTTAAACCATTGCAAACATACACACGCATTAATTTACAGTAGTTCATGCCTTGGCTTTAGCGTCGAAGACAACAGGTTTGACTAGTAAAAATCTCTTGCTTTACATTGATCTTAATGGTTTAGGGTTTCTAGGGCAGTGGTGGAACAGTGATTTACGGTGTTGTCTTTTAACAGATATATTAGATTGTCATCGTGACTTCATCCCCATATGTATGCGGGTACGTTAAGGTCTTGGTTCAAATCTCAATGTCATATTTTAATCCCACCCTTCAAAGAGTCGTGTCTTTAGTTGATGGAGTCATTAATGCTTTCTTGGCTTGGCTGGATTTCGTTGACTTTATACCTCTATACTATATGATCAAACCAGAAGGTGAGAGCCTTATTTTAATTTTGGATCATAACCATCATATTTAAGCTCAAAACGGAGATATGTTCTAGCGTTTGTATGATCCAACTTCTTGTAAAACAGAGGGGATTTGAAGGTCTAACTAGTATAACTTCCTCCAGATGCTTATGCACTTGCGGTTTCCATCGTTTTTTCTTTTTTATTTTTACATTGATAGCTTGTCAATATCATGAACAGAGGTTCGTGGTCATCATCATCAGATAGAAATGATAAAAATCGATCAAGTCCTGATGAAGCTTTGACGTATTCTCACTTTAAGGTACTAACTTCATCAATATAAACAAAAGTCTTTCACATAGATTGAGATCGATCTAGCTAATTTGTACTTAAGTTGCATGACCTATTTGTTTTCTATAATCAGGAGGACGGTCCCAAGGAAGCCCTCCATGTGTCTGATAGAGAGAAGGACAGGTTGGACTGTAGCTCCTTGTCACCACCACCAGCTGTGTTGCTTAACCTGGAGTTTACCCTTGGAAGGCCGAGTTATTGGCAAGCGGACTATGCTGAGTCGTCTACCGAGTTAACTCTTCTCAAGTGTTGATCACTAACTAATTACACACACCTTTTAAATATCTAATTCTACTTTAGCCATTGTCCATGGAACAAAAATCTAATTTTTTTATGAGTCCATTTCATGTTCTTAATTGCAAAATTATCTCGGCTCTGCATAAATCAAAAGCTTGACGGTAGCTATATATATGATGGATTCTTAACTAGGCAACGTTTTGACGGGTGAAACTGGTGAAGTGTCATGGAATTATGTAACTTATGCTTCAGTTTATAAAACTTAGCTTTCATTATTAGTAATAAAGAAAGAAAATATACAGAACTACGTGAAGTAAATTGGATCTCAAGTTTTCATTAACAAGCTGCTTGAAGTTGGATATTAGATTGTATACAAATAAAATCTCTGGTGCAATTTGATTTGTTGAAGAACATCAATAAAAAAGTTGATGACCCGATTCTAGCAGGAAGGGACCGAGCGTCATGATTTTGCCTTCCCTCCATGAATGAAAACCTGCAAGTAAGTGGAAGTCTGTCACTGACAAAGGCCAGACTAGCTAGAAGATTGAGTAACTCGTCCACAAGAAATAAATTTTTAAGCAAACCTTGCGATGATAATAAATAAATTCTTAAAATAATATAATAACGTATACTAAGTTGAGCAATGGATTAAGCTTAAGAAACTGTAAAAGCCTCTAATTCAAAAATTCAGAACGTCCAATAATAAGTCTCATCTTACTATTTGAACCACCTTTTGAAAAAGCAGGTTGAAGTAAATCTGCTCTGCTGAATAGGAGAACTGACCTTTTTGTTCATAATGGGTCATAACTGAGATAAGGCCCTTTCTTCATCATCCTATTTAATCAGGGCCTGAGGTTGGTAATATGAGTATTAATAAGAGGCTCGAGGGTCCAATATTACCAACTAAAATAGGTCTATTGTATCAGGGACCTAAATCATACCACAACGTCCAATAGCAACAGTTGAAATGGTTCTAATTTTGTGTTGGGTGAAGAAAGTGTCCAGTTTTGTACAATAATCGTTTTCGGCTGACATAATTTAATCGGACCACACTCGATTCAGGCTCAAGATTGCCGCAGACAATCCAGAATTTTAGGTACATTTCCGCAATCCTCATGATTGTGGGATCTCTTGTCATAGATTTGTGATGAACAATGTCGGTCGCAACCTCATGATGGCATGTCCTGTGTCCCACGTCTTCCACTATCATCTGTTTCCACTTTGATTTACGTACGAACTGGTCCCGGGGAAGAGAATGAAAGCAAGAAAAAGAGAGCTTCGATCCATTTCTTTTCAGCTTGTATGGCAGTGTAGTTGTTTCAACATATACACGAAGTTGCTAAAACTCTTGAGATAATACATTTTTTAAAAAAACTCATATAAAAAATACTTTTAAATTATTTATACTTAAATTAATCTCCGCTTAAATTAGATAGATTCTTTGTGAGAGGCAAAACTCTAACTCTAAATTTTAAACTTAACTATATACATAAAAGCGGAATTGAATCCAGGACTTCACTTAAATCAAAAGAGTTCTTTATCAACGATCGCCCGGACTATAGAATTGATAATACAACATTTTAATCACAAGGTATTACGTCCGGCATTCTAAGTGTAATTTTTTATAACATGATTAAGGGATTGTGATTCTTTCATACAATTGGGCATTCAATCACACTCCTCATCAAACCCCCAGCATTGAAGAAGGAGAATGAACTTAAAAGACAAACATGTGCATGCATAATGAGTCCCCCGTACATACACTCTCCTCATAATTTAAGTCATCCGTTGATAAAACTCTAATAATCTTTTTATTCAGTCTTAACGAATTTGTGGTTTGGTTCTTCTTTTATTTTTTTATTATAATTTTTAATTTTGATTTCTATTTTTTTCCTAAAAAAGACAATAATATGTTTAGTTAAAATTTATAATATAAAAAATAAAAATAAAAATATGTTTAGTTGAGATATATAATAAAAAAATAAAACCAAAAACATGTTTAATTTTATCATCATATTTTTATTTTTGTAATTATATTCTTATGCTAATAAATTTAACATAGTATATTATATTTTTAAATTAATTAATTATTATTATTATAGAAAATTTTAAAATATATGTAAATTAAATATAATTTAAAAAATTAAGTATAATATCATTTACTACTAATTTTGAATAATTTTTATTGATAATCAAATCACTCTAACCAGAAAAGTGGCGTCGTCTGCATTAATAAACTTATTGTAAGTGCAAGACATATTGCTGCCTCTGCTACTCCATGCCTGTTGCTTTATTCCTTAGATATAAAAATCATTTCTTGTACTCCAAAATTCGAAGCATCATCTTCAAGCATTCTCAACACAACATCCCTATTTGTTAAACTGAAATACCTCTCTCTCTTATGGCAACACTCCTCGTAACCATTCTTACAACCTCCTGCAATCAAATAATCTCCAATCAACCATGTACGCCACCCCCCTTAGTGTCTTCTCTAAAACCCAATTTTGCGTTGTCCAAAGCATGTCACCTTAGAGTCCAAAGCAGCGATTTGGTCTTTTTTTTATAAAAATCACAACAAGAAATAACAAAAAATAAAAACAAACAGTCCCTCAATTTTTCCCTCAGCTTTTCGCCCCTTTTCACAATTTCTATTGTAGGATAGAATGTACTGGTGGCTGATGCCTGGCTCTCACTTTGTGTCTATATAATTGGGTTGTCACGTCCCAAATCTGAACAAACTAGGTTGGTGGTCTCATCATCATTATAAGACTTACAATTTATAAAAAATATATAGTCTTTTTCTTTATCTAGAAATCCTTCTAAATCTAATTCTACAAAACTATGCTCTCGTTACAAATTTTGATTGTAAAAAAAAAAACACGAAATCGAAAGGTACATATAACTTAAATAAAAAGTATAATAATATAAACATAAGATTACTTCATTTTATTTTACAATTATATTTATACGGGACAACCAATTTTTTTTTAAATACATATTAATGAAATTTAAGTTTGTGATGTCAAACTTTAATTGTGATATTTACTTATTCATACAAACATGCCTCAATTTAGTACTGCCAATGATATCTGACATATTTTGGTGTTGGCTAATTTGCATGAGCGATATAATTATATATACCCCCGTGAGATGTTGATTGACAAGTCACACGCATGCACAATAACTACCTTTTAGGATCTCAAATCATATCAACAACACAATACATCATTTAATACGTTCAAAATGCATATGAGACAACTAACTATATAAATGCATCTACAATTAAATTTCTAACTAGTTATAAGTGTTAACCAACATATCTTAAATCATAAGTCAATTTTGATGATTACAAAATACATATAATTGACACAAACTCAACCCTTATGATAAAATTTTAATTATTTCGAACACCTCAAATTATAATTATCAACTAATCTACTTAAAAATAAAAATTAAATGATAGAGTTTAATTTTTCGAGCCAATAAAAATTGAAAAAGGGACTCAACTAAATGGTTTGAAGGTGGTAATCTCCAAAACACACGGATTTTATAATATATCCTTTAGTTTTTAATCCAATGATATTTTGACTAGCTAGTTAGCTACAATCCTACGACTTTTTTTATTATTTTTGAAATAAGAAATAATTTCATTACAATGTAGAGCTATAAAAAGGAAAAAGGTACTAAAAATACAACAAAAATAACATTACATGTTAAGTCACGAGACTACTTAAATGACAACAGCTATTCAACTTAAGTTCCATATTCTTTGAAGAGAGGAGCTCAATTTTTGTGTAAAGGTTAGGAGCCACTATAATTTTTTGATCCAACAATTTACTCTATGAGCAAGAACATATTTTTCGTATTTAAAATTCCTGAAAATTCTTGACTTCTTTTTATTCTAGAATAAAATTTATTCTAATTATTCTAATTATTGTAGAGATGATCCAAGTTTAAGTAGTGAAGCATTCTGACTCAAATGGAAGATGAGTAGCCACATTGAAAGAAAAATGAGAGGTAGTATCAGGAACCAAATTACACAGGCAACAAACCTAACTACAATTGAAATCTTTAGTCTATCTGTGGTAAAGGAGGTTTTAGACATCAATGATCCTTTTTAAATAATGTTATACCAAGGAACATAAGTAAGATGAGTTCTAATAGCATCTGGACACGAGGAATTGGAGAACTTCCCGTTGCTTCTACGAATAAAAGGCCAAGAATGCTACTGGCCTATAGGGATTTGTCACGATTAAGTTGACCTAAGCCAACAGTTCCTGGTAGCAACTTATAAACCGGTTGGGTTCTGTCACATACTGTTCCTCTCCAGGAAAAAAAAAATGGTTCCATATCTGCTACTGATTCTAATTTCTGGGATTTTTCCTCTAACCGTCATCTACTTTGCGTTGGTTAGGAAGAGGCGGAGTCCTGAGAAGAGCACGACTAAAAAAGCTCCAGAACCGGCAGGAGCATGGCCGATCATCGGCCACCTCCACTTACTGGCCCGCGCCGATCAGCTTATTCACCACACACTTGGAGAGATGGCTGATAAATATGGATCAGTGTTCAACGTCAGACTTGGCAGTCATCGTATTCTTGTTGTCGCCGACAGAGAAGCAGCCAAAGAGTGCTTTACAACTAATGACAAAGCTCTGTCTTCTCGTCCCACCACAACAGCCACAAAGCATATGTGCTATAACCATGCAGTCTTTGGTTTTGCACCCTATAGCTCCCATTGGCGAGAGATGCGAAAGATAGTCATGCTTGAAGTTCTTTCAAACCGTAGGCTTGATATGCTCATCAGGGTTCAAGCTGATGAAGTTGACAAGAGGGTAAAGAAGATTTATGGTCTATGGTCTGATAACAACGGCCTTCCATTGCTTGTCAAGCTTAACCAGTTGTTCGAGGACCTATTCATTAGTGTGGTCGCTCAATTAGTGGCTGGAAAAGCTGCTATTGCGGGAGACACAAGATGGTATAAACAAGTGATTGGTCGTTTTTTTCACTTCATGGGCGTTTTTGTGGTCTCAGATGCCCTCCCTTTTCTATGGTGGTTGGATTTGCAGGGGCGCGAGACAGCAATTAAGATGACAGGCAAGGACTTAGATGCAGTCCTGGGAGGTTGGTTGCAAGAACATCGCCGTATAAGAGTTTCAGGAGAGGTCAAGACCGATAGTGATCAAGACTTTATGGACCTGATGTTAACTCTTGAGGAAAAGGGACAACTCTCTGGTTTTCCGTTTGATTCAGATACTAGTATCAAGTCAACCTGTCTGGTATGCTTATATACAATTGAAATGAAAACCAAAAGGTTGTTGTTCGGCCAGTGACTATTGTTTTGATATGAAGTTTTTATTTGTTTGCAGGCTCTAATTGCTGGTGGCGGTGACACCTCCTCACATACACTGTCATGGGCCATCTCCTTGCTTTTGAACAATCCCCCCACTTTGAAGAAGGTCCAAGAAGAATTAAACCTCCATGTTGGTGACAAACGTCAAGTAAAGGAAGAAGACATTAAAAACCTTGTGTATCTCAAAGCTACAGTCAAGGAGACCCTTCGTTTATACCCTGTTGCCCCAGTAACACATCGGGTAGCTATAGAAGATTGCGTTGTAGCTGGCTATCATGTCCCAGCAGGCTCACGTTTGGCTATACATATATGGAAAATTCAAAGGGATCCAAAATTTTGGCCAAATCCGTTAGTTTTCAAACCGGAGAGATTTCTCACGAGCCATGCGGAGATTGATGTTAGAGGACAACATTTCGAGCTGATTCCATTTGGTTCTGGTCGTCGATCCTGCCCAGGTTCATCATTTGCCCTCGAATCCCTCCACCTGACACTTGCTAGAGTCCTTCATGCCTTTGATTTTGCGACGCCGATGAATAAGCCTGTTGATATGACTGAAGGACCAGGAATCACTACACCAAGAGCAACCCCATTAGAGGTTCTCCTTTATCCACGCCTCCCTGCTGAACTCTATAATAGTTGAAGTATGGAGGCTTAATGAATATTGTGTTCTTCAGGTTGCTCTCTGTGGGATGTACCCTGAATTGTACTTTTGTATAAATTTCTAGATCTTTAAGGTTATGATATTAAGGTTGTGGACATATTTATGAGATGAATTTAAGTTCAAGACCACTTCTGACTTCTGGTTCATAACGTTAGGCTCTTATTCATTTCTTTTAAAAGATAGGTAATATCTCCACTAGTGCAAAGAACTGTTAAGAGCTTAGAATTTTATGTAGATAAATAAGAATCAGTGCAATGTTTTACTTATCAGAAATCTGGAGGCATGGATTCAACTCTTCGTACAGCTGGTATATAAACTCATCTTATGCTTACTCTGGGAAAAGGAAAAGTGGCATAAATCTCATATATTAGGAGCATTGATCTCCTGCTTCTTACTTAAATTTCAACTCATTTTCTCCATCGTGGATATCAAAGTACGTAATGTTTAGGATTTCACGAGCTATAGATTCTTCACTTTCACTCATTCCTACAGGGCAAAATTGTACAAGTCAATGCTCCTGTAATTCATCCAATACTCATCTATTCTGAGGTTTTAGGATAAGCTTGGTTCACAAGAAAACAGAAGTTCTGGCTTCTTGTTTGATGTGCACGTCCTCTTCTTGACTTTATGTCTACCTATAATCCACAATATAGTATATTTTGATAGGTTAGAGGGTGTATGTCGTGGAGGATAGATCAAGTTTGAACGCGAAACAGCTATTACTCCTCGAGTGGTTTTGTCCTGGAAGAAAGAGACTTGAAAGTTACATCCTTTCTCGACTAGTGCACAAATTTGGTATAAAATAAAAAAGTAAGAATCCCTTGTTTACAAACCCAAATTGTTCAAGTCTCTCTCGATGATAGCAATTCATTATAAGATCGATTACAAGTCAGTCAACAGGTTGAGCTGGACTTTGGTGCAGAATCAGTGGATATGCTCTAACACAGGCCTTCGCTTTTCTTATACCATACCTGACAGGTATCGGTACCAATATTTGTTGACTAATTCAAGTCTTTTTTTATTACTTTCTCGACATGCGTTCCATTTTTATTTTTTCGTTGCTTTTGTTTAGTGATATTTTATGTTAGTGCTTTGATTTGTTTGACCCGTAAATCAATACAGGGCTATGTGTTCCCCATTTGTAAGGACCACGTGTATATATATATATTGTCAGTGTGTTGAAGTAGCTAGAGTGAATACAAAATGATAATTTATTCTCCACTCAAAGTGTTTTTTTCTCTTTCTACAATTGGGATCGGAGTCCACGTCGTTGTGGTCTGTGGGAAAGAAGTTAGAGTGAAAACAAGAGAGTGAGAGTTTCAGTTCTAGTATGTAAAAATGTAGGCATTATTCAAGTCACACGAATTATGAGATTTGATAGAAAATGGTTTTGGTGAACTTGCAAATTTAGATTAAGCTACACAATTGACAATAGTCCTAAAAAAGGAGTTGAAGGAAAAACAGAAGAAAGCTGCGAAGACCCTATTTTTCATCCAACAAAGTATAGATGAAGTTTTATTTCCACTAGTGATGGGAGCAACCACCTCAAAGGAGACTATAAACATTAGTGACTTTACCAGCACCAAAAAGTTACGTACCTATGCATGTGATGACTATATGCTATTCTTTTCCAAAGTACAAAGAATTTCATGCCAACATTTGACATATATGCCTTTCCATGGTCTTTGTTTATTTACTTAAGAGCTTCTGAATCATTTACTATTTTTAGCCTCTTAAGACAATTTTGGTCATGTTTTGTTGTCATGACTCTTGGTGTCCAATTGCTACTGTGCATTGGTCCAATTTATATTAGTGAGACATTTATTATTTTCATTTTGTTGAGTAATTGTTGGAGGTTTTGTGCTATGGGTGATCCTATTATTGGATTCCAAATATTTCTGTATTTGGAAGTTCTTTCAATCTTAATCTAATGGTGTCATTTGTGCTATGGGTGATCCTATTATTGGACCTGAATATTTCTGTGCTTGAAAGTTCTTTCAATCTTAATCTAATGGTGTCATTTGGTAATGGGTTGCTATGCTTCTTACAGTATTTGTGGTTAGAGTGATTACAACAGGTGATATTGTTTAACATTTTTCAACTTCATATATGCTATTAGCAGAACTAGATGGCGAAACATTATCTTTTGTTCATATTTATACTTGTTTAAATATTGTATGCAGTGGCAATATCATTTGTATGTGGAATTTTGTTATCTGTCTATCCATTGGTAGTTTCCTTCTTGAGATTACAATATTTTGTAATGTTTGTTTCATTGCTATAGCTCATAATCAGTTGGTGTTTTTGCAGAACTACAGACTGACCCTCTTAAGGATTCCAGAGGAAAAATCTTGAAGTAAATTGAGTGCCCTAACATATTTCCTGCAGAAGTAGTGGATCTGGTATGAAAATTCTGCATTTTTTATTATGCAATTCCAATGACTTGTACTCTTCTCTTGTGTGGCAAAATGCCTGGTTTTGTTGTAGTGTAAACTTTACTATTATGTGAATACTATTAACTTTTAC
>JANZLC010000006.1:2877373-2895692 GCA_026413385.1 Erythroxylum gracilipes | reverse complement strand
TATAGCAACCATTCTAACATTACAGCGACCATGAAATTTTACATTAGCAAGTATAAATTTGGTCGCTAATAATTCTATTTTTAGTGACCAATTTTAAATGGTTGTTAATAATGCATTTTTAACGACCAACGTAATAACTTGTCACTTAGCACTTTTAGTAACAACCCTATAGTGACCACCTGTGACCAACCCGATTTTAGTCGCTATAACTTTTAACTACCATTTTCTTACTTTTAGCAATCATTAATAATAGTAGCTGAAACTAATTTTTCATGTAGTGAGATGATCCATTACCCTACATAACATGCAACATTTGTTGTAACTGTAATTCAGTTAATCCATTCATAACGGACTAAATATGTTGCATCGTTGTAGCCTCTTTGACATTGTTAATCGAAGATTGAGATTTCCATTATGCCTGGAATAAGTGTTCTTAGCTGATGTATGCTTGGGATGTCCAAGTGGATAACCATGTAACTTCCACTATGTTTCTCTTGTATGATGATCTATGTCATAGTAAGAACAATGAAGTGGCTTGCAATTGGATGAATTAGGACAAGAAGAAGACAAACCATATTTGTCCCAAATAGCAAGGGATATTGGTTCATCTTTATGAACAGTCATGGCTGAAGCCTCTATTGTCTCATGTGTTGTACTCAAATTTCATTGCTTTCTTCTTGAATGATTGAAGAATAGGCCTATGCAACATCAGGTAATGGATGCATTAAAAGGAGTTAACCATGAACTGCACTATAAGACTCATTTAACCCTATAATAAGCTGCATCAGTTTATGCCTTTTATTATCTGCTCCACATGTGGCATCATTATAAGAGCCTAACTCATCCCATAATTTTTAGTCTAAAATCAGATCAATCCGACATTGTTTGTGAAAGTTATGGAAATCGCGTCAAAATAGGTTCATTTTGATTGAGGTCATAAACATAGTTGCTTCTTTTGACTATAACTTCTTCACTAGACCTCCAAATGACTTGATTCTTGAACCATTGGATTCATAAGACTTTGCTTTACATCTCCAAGAAAAATAAAAGCTATCTGAAATGAAAGAAGAGATATTGAGTGAAAAATATGGTACAGGTACAGTGAGTGTGCTCTTAAAGGATATGAACTGGTGTTATTCTACTGAACTTATATTAGTATTTCAATGATTTCTGGAGCTCTACTGATCCAAATGAGATCAATTTTGTGACGGATAGTACCCGAGAATATCATAAACATGCATTGTACATAATTGATGCCATATATATGCATTTTCGAATACTTATGATTGTGCAAATTGTGATATTGTGTATATTATTTGTCATAGAGTAGCAACTGGAACCTCAACCTCCAGACGTTGCCGGATCTTCCAGGCATTACCTTCGAGAGCAACTTGTGAGTCAATCTAGATGTTTTCCTAGGATTGATTTATTCTGAATAGTCTAGATTTGTTTAAACTTCCATATTATTGAAATGTTTGTGATCTGATTCTGAATTCTGGACTTGAAGTCCGAGGAGTATCATAGTTGGACATGTATTGGAAGTGTTTTGATCCGCTGTGAAATTCTGTATGTTGTGTGTATTCTCATGAAAGTTGAATGTTGGACTCAGGTCCGATGAATGTGAGTTTCTGATTTAACATCATATATGATATGACATTATCAGTGTGTGATGCATTTAATAAAATGCATGCTTAGATAAAGGTGTTGTGACTTAAGTAGCCAGTTTGAAGAGATTCCACGTAGAGCTTTGCTCCGTGAATTCTGATTCTGCACATAGAGCTTTGCTCTGTGAACTCTGTTCTAATGGAGTCTTATAGGCCAGTATTTTTGTAAGTGATTGGCACTCAGTTACAACAATAAGAATGAACATGAGTCTCATGCATATAATATTATAAGACTAAAGATCATGAATATTTTGCAAGGTGATATTGAATAACTATGTGAAATGCCATGATATGTGAGTATCTGAACAATAAATGTATGCTTAAAATGAGTAATTATGAAAAATGTGATATGTGTATAAGATCCGGTGAATTTATCAATGATGGTTCACTTATTGAGTTCGCAAAACTCATCAAAATTGCAATGTTGTCTTTTCAGGACCGAGAGACGACTCTAGCTACTAAGGGGCTCTACTGCCTTGTAGATTGTGTTTTGGCAAGAGAAGTCATGGCTCAAAAGTCGATTAGCTGGGAATTTTGTGAATGTACATATAGAACTTATTGAAAGACACAATGTAGACATTCGGTGGTTATGAAATGAAGTGAAAAAAAAGAATTGTAGATTTCTTATAATGCTTTACAAGTGATTATAATACCATGCCATGTGAAGTGAGTGTAGTAATCGCACGTAGCTCGCCCTTATCATAGGATATGTACCGGAATCACCTCCGGGCGTTCTGGTGCATAACCTGCAGTAAGGGGGTGCTACAGTAAGTAACCTATTAATTATATGGATAGCAATGGAGACACATTTTTCCCAAAAGTGTAAAGGAAGGTGAGCTTGAAAATGAAGAGCTCTTGCTAACTTAAGGATATGTCTATGTTTGTGTTCGATAACCCCATTTTGTTGAGGTGTCTAAGTGCAACAATGTTGGTAAGTGGTGCCTTTTTGTTTTAAAAATTCTCGTATAGCGAAATTTCCATTCCATTATCAACTTGAATATTAGCTATAGTAGTGTTGAATTGGGTTTTCACAAAAGAGAAAAAAATTGGCACGTAGGTGTCTTGTTTCACTTTTATAATGCATGAAAAAACACCTACATAAAACGAGAGTAGTCACCCACAATAATCAAAAAATATTTAGCACTAAAAAGAGAAGGAATTTTGTATGGCCCCCAAATTTTACAATGGATTAATTTAAAGAGATTAATAGAAGAAATTGAACTAATGGAAAAAAGGAAACTTTGTCTACTTGGTAAGAGCACAAACATCGCAAGTATTATTTGACTTTAAAGGAAAATATAACAAAGTTTTGGCCATGAAATCTAATCTAAAAGAGGATAAGTGCCCTAATCATCGATTCCACATGATTGTAGTAGTGTTTTGAGAAGAAGAAGGTTTGATGGTATGGCCTGTTGCAGAATGAATAGAATGGTGTGACTTATTTGCTGCCATTACAACCAAGTAATAGAGTCCATTTCATTGTTTACCCAATCCAATCGTCATCCCCATCATCAAATCTTGTAAAATACACCAATAAGGAAGAATGTTACTGAACAATTTAAATCTCTTGTGATTCGAATCACAGACATCAAATCCAGTTTGCAAGATGGTACCCCAAGCACATTTTTTAAATAGATAATTAGACTCAAAGGTAAATTTCTAGTAGAGATAATTAGAGTTTTGTCTCCATTTAGAATAACAATCGTTGGTAAATAAGTGTTCTCTTTATTGTTGATAAGCAAAGCTGGAGAGGGAGTAATGTGATATGTTGCACCATTATCGATTATGAGTTCACGTGGTGACAAACTTAAAGAAGCATTAGCATTGTTTGCTTTAAGAGGAACTGATGAAGATGATCCATTACCCTACATAACAGACAATATTTCTTGTAGCTGTAATTTAATTAATCCATTCATAACGGACTAAATCCGTTGCATCGTTATAGCCTCTTTGACATTGTTAACCGAAGATTAAGATTTTCGTTATGCTTGGAATGAGTGTTCTTAGCTGATGTATGCTTGGGATGTCCAATTGGATAACCATGTAACTTCCAGTATGTCTCTCTCGTATGATGTTCTCTATCATAGTAAGAATAATGTAGTGGCTTGCGATTAAATGAGTTAGGACGAGAAGAAGACAAACTAGATTTGTGTTAAACAGCAAGGGCTATTGGTTAATATTTACAACAGCCATGACTGAAGCTTCTATTTTGTCATGTGTTATACTTAAAATTCATTGCTTTCATCTTGAATGATGGAAGAATAAGCCTATGCAACATCAGGTAATGGATACATTAAAAGGAGTTGACCACAAACTACACCATAAGAGTCATTCAACCCTATAATCAGCTGTATCAGTTTATGCCTTTTATTATCTACTCCACAGGTGGCATCATTATAAGATCCTAACTCATCCCATAATTTTTTTAACTTTGTGTAATAAGCCGCAACGAGCATATGATCTTGAGTCAGATAGGAAATATCTCTCTCAATCTCAAAAATTAGTGGTGAATTGCTTTGAGAGAAGCAGTTGCCAAGATCTTCCCAAACTTTATGAGAATGTTATAAAAAACACTATTTACAATATCAGACGTCAAAAAATTAAGGATTCGAGATAATACCATAGCATTGCATTTTTTCCATTCCACATAGTCTTTTGTTGTGGCAGACGGTTCCTTGAGAGTTCCATCAATAAAACCTAATTTAGATTTTGCATTCAAAGAGATGACCATAGCTCTTTGCCAAGTCAAATAATTGTCTCCATTAAAAGGTTTGGAAACAAGAATCATTCCAGGATGATCAGAATGATGAAGATAATAAGAATTGCTTGAATCTAGTCAATAGCATGATGACGAGAGAAGTGAATATAAGGCACAAGAAAAAAAAGGTTGAGCAGAGGCATTGTCACTGCTCTGATACCATAAAAAGGAAGATGAAAAAAATATATTCTACTCATTATTTGATGAAAACAAAGAACCAATATTCGTAAATAGAGAATCCCTATAATTTATCTATTCTACTTTTACAATTTAGCTATTCTAATATTTACAATTATAATATTTACTCCATCAATCTTGGGATATGATAAGATTTCACAGTAGCAGGGCCTTACATAGATGTGTATAAATCTTACACGATACTATATCTTCAGGAATCAACCTCTTCATCTGCACAGATTTAAGTTAGGCACACGGCTAAGGGCATGTGTAGGTAAGTACACAAATGTGTGAGATCTCATACAATCATGTATCTTCAGGAGTCAAGTTATCCATTTTCATATGTTCACAGTTTAGTACATAGGTAGAGGTTTTACTTACCTTTTGGACCAAAAAGGGGAGGAATCCAGATGGATCAAGAAAGAAATCCAAGGAATGCAAGATGCCTTGAAGATACACGAGCATGTGAGATCTCATTAAGTGAGTCTATGTTTTTGTAGGTTTTTCTCTTGTAAATTCAAAGTTTGAAAATTGTTGTTTTCACTAGGTTTGTCTATACTTAGGTCATACTATTTTTCTAGATATCACTTGGATTCGTATAATCTAATCAAAATAAAATATTTTGTTAGCCCAAATCTCTTTCATTCATCATTGGTTATTAGTAATATTACCTATTTATTTCCAACTTACAAATTCAAATTAATATTCAATTATTTAAAATATTAAATTTTAACACATTAAAATAAGATTATAAAGAATTTTGAACATAAAAATTAGACAAAATTATAACATATCATCCATCCTCGAAATAGTATACTTAGATATCAATCATTATTCATCATAAGACTAGCTACAAAAAGCAGTCAACTGGATAAGCTAGACTTTTATGCTTTAACACTGTTACTATATGGTTAACATGTAACACGTAACAGTACCTTAGTTACGTGTCCTAGATCAAATGTGAAAGGACAAGAAATGAAAATTTGTGAAAAATACCTAATTTCGGTCTTCGTGACTTCAAACGAGCTTCTCGAAGCCGAAACGAGCATGAATCCATTGTCGTTTGTAGCATGAAAAATGGAGCACGGCAAACTAGGATTATACCTTTACGATCTAAATTATATCATCTTTGTTTGTAGGCCTAGATTTCTCCAACTTTATGCTAAACCGCATATGCTAAACTGTATTAGAGAAATCATGTTTTCTCTCACCAAATGCTAAACAACATTAGAGAACTTGTTTCCCCTTACCGAATGCTAAATAGCATTAGAAAAAACCTTTATGTTCTCCATTTGAATGCTAAACTGCATAAGAGAACCTTTATGGGATTAAAAACTTATATCCCCTATGTCATGTCAAACTTTATGGATATTCGTATAAAACTGTATACGTCTAAATAACATAGGCACAAGGTCAATCTATATATATGTCCAATGACCTTTAAATGCTTAAGATTGACACAAATCTTAAGAATTTCATACATATAATGACAATATATGATAACATGTATTACTGAGGATAAATGATGACCATCTTTATCAATGAACCATCATACTATCATAATACATCAAAATGTACAAATGTATATGGAGCAAACATAATGATCCTTTAACTAACAGTGTTAAAGGACTTCAAAACACCCATACTATATACTTGTGTCACAAACACAAGTGGGCGAAGTCCTCTAGTTAAAAGATCAACTAACATTTCCTCAGTCCTTAAATGCTCCAAAACTTAATGTCACCTTTTTGTATCAACACCTTTATAGCCAAATAAGTGAACTTTAAATGCTAAGACCCTGTGATAATCAATGTTGTTTCTAAACAACAAAGCAGCAAGATTATCATAATACAACCAAATGGTCTAGTCACTGAATCAACCACAGACAACTTAGAAATTAATTTTCTGAGTTAAACCGTCTATAAAGCATCCCCATAGCATGCACTCTGCATGCATAATCGAGGAAGTTACCTGTGTCTACTTGACACACTTCCACAACATTATACCATCTGTAAACTTAAAACTGTAACCTTAAGTGGACTTTCGATCATTCGGACACATGGCTAAAATCTGAATCTAATTTCCCTACTAGGTTTAGTTTGTTGACTTTTCTATATGTCAACATAAAATCCTTAATTCCCTTTAATATCTCAATACTCAGTTTACTGCATTTCAATGGTCTACACCTGGGTTAACCAGATATTAACCAAACAGTCTAATAGTAAATGCAATGTCCCACCTAGTACTTAACCAAGCATACATCAGGCTATCAACTATACTAGTATATAGAACATTCCTCATAACCTCTCTCTTTATTTTATTCTTTGGATATTGTGCCAAAAATTATCTTTCACTATGAGAGATAGGTGCTACGACAAGTTTACAGTTAACCGTATTAAACCTTTGTAATACATACTCAATATATGCATTCTGTGAGAGGTCTGATGAGGGTTGAGATCTGTCCCGATGAATCCGAATACTTAGGACAGAAGATGCCACACTAAGGTCCTTCATGTCAAAGTTCTTGACCAAAAGTTGCTTAACCTCATACATCATGGTCAAGTAATTTGACGTGAGCAATATATCATCCACATCTAGTAATAGGAAGATAACTTTGCTCGCTCTGACCTCATAGTATAAGCATCTTCTTAACTTTATTTTCCACAAAGTCAAAAGAGGTCACAACCTCATAAAATGTAAGGTATCACCTTTAGGAGGTTTGATGTAAGATATATATTGATCTGCATAACATACAAATCATGTTAGTCCCATCTGGATTCTGAAATCCTTCAGATTGTACCATATAGACTCCTCCAAAAAGGTCTTTGTTCAGGAAATCGATTTTGACAGCCATATGATGTAACTCTATATCATTATGCGCTACAATTGCTATAATTACTCAAAATGTATCCTATAAGGATACGGGAGAAAATTACATAAATTTTCTCCCTGAGTGAACCATTAGGCAACTAAGTGAGCCCATAAACTATTGAACTCTGTCCTGAAATCCTTTAGATACAAAACTTCATTTACAACTGATGGATTTGTAGTTCCACTGTAAATCAACTAGCTCCCAAGCCTTACTATACTTCATGACTTGCATCTCATTAGTCACTGCATCCCAGCACAAATCTACAATGGGTCCAAAAACAACTTCTATAAAAGTAACTAGATTCATAACATGTCTAATATCATAGTTCTGTTCACCTAACATACTATGTAAGTAGATGGGATAACAGGTCGTCTCATTATAGTGGATTTACATAACTGCATTAGATCTTGTAGCCCCAAGAATTACTGTGTGTACAGGTATGGGTTCCTGTTCTTGTACAGACACGGTACAAAGACTTAGATCCATTGGATCTAACTGTATGAGTAGCGGGTACATAATAGCTGTAGTATCTTCCTTGTTGTCATATGAAGGGTCAACGAGCCCACCATCAACATAGACATCATATTCTAGAAACATAACTATTTATGATTCTACTATTCCGGTCCCTCCTTCTTTCCAGTAAAAGCTATAGCTTTAAAGTGGTAAGGATATCTTACTAAATAGCAATGAGCACAACAAGCATGCTTTTTATCTTTATGAGGATTATACTACCTTAGTAGGGCAACCTCATACACTAATGTGTGCAAAGTTGGGTTTTCACACTTTTAAATGATTAGGTAGATTAGTCCTATTCTACATCTACTTCTTCAAGTCCTTTAGGGTACTTTTATGCCTTTTGGCAACACACCATTTTGCTCAGAACTATTCGGTATAGTGAACTTAATCACTATTCTAACTGATTCCATATATTTGGCAAACGGACCTTTTCAAGTCCTAAAACACCATATTTTCCATGATATTCTCCTCTATAGTCAAATCTGACTATCTTGATGAATTTTTCCAATTGGTTCTCAACCTTCAGTCTTTAAGTAAGAAAACATAATTGTAATAGGAATAATTATCAACAAATGTCATAATACATTTTGCATCGCACAATGCAACTGTATAAGGACTACTGATATCTTTATGTATCAGTCTCAACAAATCAAAAGCATGAGTTGACCTTAATATCCTTATTAGTTAAATTACCCCAGCAATAGTTAACATATATTCTCAGATCATCATAATCTATAATTGAGAGAATGCTTTCCTTAATCAATCTCTCAACCCTAGCTCTGGAAATATGGCCTAAACTTTTATGCTACACCATGTATGATTTTTCATTCATCAAGGTCCTACATTTCATGAATGGTTTAGCAAGATACAAAGAAGCATATATCTAATTCGGGGTAAAACATATTCTATACTAACCATATGATAAGTACCATTATGTTTTGCATTAAACACAACTATACAATAGAAGTATTAAATAGAAAACATCAACCTTCTTTGTCCAAAATTGATCCAAAGATCACATATAAAATGTTTCATGTAACAACCGAAATGAACCTTACAACAAGGTTCAGTATATACATCCCCTATAGATATTACTTCCACTTCTTCATTGCTGTGAACCATTAGTTCCTCCTTCTCTTTATTTGGCTTTATCTTGGATATGAACCCTTGCATTATGGAAGCACCTTGATCAGATACTCCACTATCTAGCCACCAAGTACTTAATGCGATTATTGCAAATTACATTCATAAATTGATAAGCCAAGGAGTTACTTGATGGTCACACTCTTTCTTTCTAGACCTCATACTGCTCGCTTCTTTATGTCAAGTGGACCTTTACTAGCACTGGATTGACTAGCATCAAAATGTGGAGAAATTTAGTCTTTATATTTTTGAATTTAGCAGGTTTCGTACTGGCCTTCCCTTTAGTTGCTTCAAGGGCTGTAAGAGTAGCAACCTTGAGTTTCTCCTCCTCGGCAATGAAATTTCCAATCAAAGCTTTTAAGTCCCATTCCTCACCCTACGAATAATATGTCATCACCAGATTACTAAACTTTGAAGGGAGTGTGTTCAAAGTCTGGTGAACTATGAAGACATCAGGAAGAGGAATGTTTAACAACTTCAGTCTACTGTGAAGATAGATCATTCTCCATATGTTCTCCATGACTCCCCTTTCTCCCGTATACCTCATGGAGAATAGTTTTTTCATTAAGGCACTTGTGTCAACATTAGGGGAGACTGTGTAACTCTAGGAGACAATTCTAAGAAAGTCCTTCGCTATGTCTGTGTCTAGAAGTCCACTAAGCAGATGGTAAGCTATGGATCTATTAATGGCCATGAGACATAATCTGTTAGACCGAAAAGGTGACTGTAAAAGGATAATGTTTAAATCAGCACAAACATAGGACAACAATGATACTCAGAGCCATTAAATAGTATCTTTACCAAAAATCCTATCACACATATTATGAAACACTTTTGGGCTGAATACATAATATATGCAATTAGACCTCCACATAAAAGCAATAAGAGTACAAACTATTAACTTTTATGACACTACTACCTTTGGACGAATAGATCACTTAAGCAACAACTTTCCTCCATCTAATGCCTTTATGCACATCTCAAAATATTATGTAAGGCCAACACCTTTAAGCAGAATAACTAAATATAAAATTAGAGACATCACAACATGTAAGCAGAATAATTCAAAATACCGACTTGAAAGGCCACTTTGGTGACTCCATTCTCATCAACACTCAAAAAGTCCACAAACACAAGAGATACATCTTTTTGTCATCCTCACATTCTTTATGGGCATATGGTATGAGACAATGTAACATCAATAAATGCAAAACCTAAATGCATAGTCTCATTGTCACACACTCGTGCTGAAGACATTATCAGAAAACTTCATTTGAGACTTTTCTTAGTAAAGTGACTATTGTGCATCACCGGACATTGAACCGACCACTCGAGACACAAGAACCTCATGTATCTCCTCATGGCAAGTTCATTGCATGAAAATTCACTCAAAAATATCTTTAGAATGTCTTAATTTCTTTTTCCCGAGTGATTATCATGCAATCTCGAGCACTGAACATAAGACTCGAGACACAAAAACTTGAAATATCTCCCTCATGTGATATCCGAAGCATGAAAATTCACTTGAAATTGGATTTATAATACCTTATTTCCTTTTCTGAAGTTAAACTTTAATTTACTACTAATGTAATAAATCCAAAAAAATGGAAATTTTCACTTTACAAATTTCCTGGACCCAGAAATTGACCCAAAATACCCCGAGGCACCCATATGAGAAATCTGAAATTTTTGTGTTTTAATAATTACTATAGAAATTCCATACGGTTGATGTCATACACATCAGCCTTGAGTTAGCGCACTGGAGCACTGACATAATCCGCTAACTTTTGTGATGACGTCAGCTGCACACACGTTGCCTAGCGACGTGCCTAAACAGTGAATAGCACGTGCATAACACCCGCCAAACGTGCGCCACGCTAGCTTATCCGATGGCACATGCATTGCACGGGTCGACACGTGGATGGAAAGTCTGCATGCGTCAGACGTACAGTCCCTTAGGGCGGTACCGTGAGTTGTCAGGCGTTTCTGCCACATGCACCCGAGGGTCTCTGTCGTTCCCATAAAAAATGGAGATTTTTGGAGAGTTTCGGGCAGATTTTTTGTGCTCCCGAGCTCATTTTCACCCATTTTCTCAAGACTAAACACATGTATACTACTTTCATGTAATGAAAAGCAAGAAAAAATCGAGAAACATAAGTTAAATCTCTGAAAACCTTATGAAGAGAAAATTGAAAAGTCTTCGTTTTTAACTACCCGATCACATCACCACTCTGATACCATGTGTAACAAGTAACGATACCTTAGTTACGTATCCCAGATCGAACGTGAAAGGGCAAGACATGAAGAAATGCGAAAAATACCTGATTTTAGTCTCCATAACTTCAAACAAGCTTTCCAAAGTCGAAACAAGTGTGAGTCCACCACCGTCTTCATGGGAATTGCTCACCGGGTCACGGGTAAGGTATTTCTACAGTTTTCTCAAAACGTAGGCTCTCTTAATGGGTCAGAGAATCCTTATGCTTACAATTGATATGAGCAACCGTAGGATACCTTAACCATTATATATTAGCTTCCAAATTGGGCTTCCCCATCACAGACTCGATATGAGGTCCACACTGATCGGAATTTATTTTTCATACGAACTTCAACTCATTGATTTAGATAATTTATTGGGCCACTTTATTATCTTTATCTCGATCAAATTACGTAACTTAACCGATAAGTTATTAAAAAATCGAAAAATGTAATTAATAATTATCCAAATTTATAAGAAAGGACAAAATTGTCCAAGATAATGGTAATCAGATGATTCCAAGTTCGATGTGTAATTTATGACTAAAGAAGCTAAAAGCATAATCTGGACTTTAGGTGTAAAATCAGTGGATAAGCTTCAACACTGTCATGGCTTTTCTTCTTCCTTACCTAAATGGTGTGATACTTGGAGTCGTTACCATACTTCTGTTTTCCTATTACTATCAAAGGAGATTCAAATCTGTTAATACCAAATCAGCTCCAGTAGCTAGTGGTGCATGGCCCTTAATAGGCCACCTACCCTTGTTGTCAGGTCCTGTGCTTCCCCACATACGACTGGGGGATTTAGCTGACAGATACGGACCTATCTTCACTATCAGGATTGGCATCTACCCAGCTTTGGTGGTCAGTAGCTGGGAAATTGCTAAGGAACTATTCACGGCCAACGATGCGAAAGTCTCTTCTCGTCCCCAACTCACAGGTATGAAACTTTTGAGCTACAACTTTGCCGGTTTTGGTTTCACCCCATATGGTCAATTCTGGAGAGAAATGCGCAAAATAACGGCCGCAGAGCTAATGTCCAACCGCAGACTCGAGCAACTAAAACACGTTAGAACTTCTGAGGTAGAAAGCTCAATTAAAGATCTTTACAAATTATGGGTACGGAGCAAAGATGAGGCAGACCAGGTTTTGGTTGAGATGAAACAATGGTTTGGTAAAATAAACATGAACGTGATTCTTAGGATGATCGTGGGGAAGAGATATTCTGATGCTAATACTACTGGTGACAATGAAGATGGTCAGAAATTCAAGAAGACAATGAGAGAGTTCTTTCATTTATCAGGTTTGTATGTCTTGAGGGATGCAATTCCATTACTTGGGTGGCTAGATTTGGGTGGCTATGAAAAGGCCATGGAGAAAACTGCTAAAGAATTCGATGCCATCACTACTAAATGGTTAGAGGAACATCGTCGGAGAAGAGACACCGGACAAGTGGCAAGTGAAGATGAAGATTTCATGGACGTTTTGCTCTCTGTTGTTGATGGTGTTGACCTTGCAGGTTATGACGCTGATACAGTCAGAAAAGCAACAGCTGTGGTACAAAACATCATCTTATTCGTCTTGTTGAGATTTATGTTACCTTCTATTTCTTGTTTTAATATTTGTTCGATTTTAACTAACCTATGCATGGTGTAGACTCTTCTTGCAGGTGGTACTGATACAACAACTGTCAGTATAACTTGGGTATTGGCACTCCTCTTGAACCATCCCTTTGCAGTAAAAAAGGTCCAAGAAGAGTTGGACCTTCACGTTGGCCGAGAAAGACTTGTGGATGAATCAGACATTTATGAGCTGGTCTATCTTCAAGCTGTTGTGAAAGAATCATTCCGATTGTACCCAGCTGCTCCACTCGGAGGACCCAGGGAATTTACATCAGATTGCACCGTAGCTGGCTACCATATTCCGGCAAGAACACGTCTAATGGTGAACATTCATAAAATACAGAGGGATCCGCGAGTATGGCCTAACCCAAACGAGTTCAAGCCAGAGAGGTTCCTGAGTCGTAATTACAAGGATATGGACGTCAAGGGTCAGCATTTTGAACTCATCCCATTTGGTGCTGGTAGGAGAGCTTGTCCTGGAATGGCTTTAAGCCTGAAAATGACTCATCTGATGCTGGCTAGTTTACTGCAAGCGTTCAATGTCTCAACTCCATCAAATTCACCAATTGACATGGCTGGATCTGCTGGACTTACGAACAACATAGCCACCCCTGTCGAGATTGTTGTCACGCCTCGCCTGCCTCCAACTGTCTATCAATAGATATCCTATTAATTTGCAGTTGGTCTGTTGTAATCAAATGTTCTTCAGTATCTAAAATCATGAATATTTCATAAATAATATGTATAAATAACTAGACCAATACTAAATAATAAGTTGTTTGAAGAAACATAAGCTAGAATTAGAACTTTTAAAGGTGCTGGGTTTGTGTAATAGTGGAACTATGGAAGTCTGCATTTAAAAAAAAAAACTTTTTTCCTATGCACGTTGAATGTGAAATTAGTGCTTTGTTCCACCTGCTTTCCCTTTTTCTTTAAAGCATATGCAAACTATTTCTTATTTTAGTCTTTTAACAATTAAATCTTTTAATTTAAGCTTTAAATTTATTTAATCAATTTATATTGAGACTTTTGTTAACATTTTTGACAAAAATTTTATGTAACATTAATGAAATTCAAGTTGAATATAAATATGGAAATAGTTTAACAAACATTAATAAAAGTTTCAATATGGAATGATTAACAAAATTCAAGAAATAAATTAATAATTAGAGGACTAAAAAAACAATTGGCTGTTAATTGGTTATTAACCTGATTAGGAATAAAGAATAACGATTACATATTTTCTCTTAATAATATGAAAATTTCTCTTAAAATGTCATTGAAAATTTGAACACTAAATTAATTTTTTTAAAAAATCGAGTACTATATGATTGATTTTTATAATAAGTTGAAATTCCTTCCGGTCAAACATAAGATGTCTATATACCATATAACCTAGGAGTATCATAGAACCAAGGACTATCATAGAACCGATGAAAAAAAATTGTCTGTATAGAATTTTGAACTCTTATTAATGGTTGGAGCCAAAAATTTGTCCTTAAAGTAGCTAGTTGATCGACTACTATTAGCATATATCCACATCAAGCCTTGTCCTTGCATGCTCAAATGGTCTCACTAAAATCCAACTCGATAACAAATTGTGACTTCTTACGCCATAGGACCAATCAAGTTCCGTTTACAACACGGCTAGAGTGAGTCGTCGCTTTCTGATAAGATGCGAAAATTATTTCCGTTTACTTTGATTTATTAATGTTCAATCTTGTCACCATTGAATTCGTTGATGTTAAAGTTTATTGTCACAAAACTAATTTGTTATAAATATATAATTCTAAATGTAAAAAAAGTTCACTAAGATCAAGTACTAGCTTAAAAAGATATTTAATAAAGTTCACAAATGTTTTAAAAACCGAACCGGACATCGAACCGGTCGAAGGAAAGGTTTACGGTTTAGAGGTTCAATCGGTAATAAACTACTATAAAACCGATATATAATAAATAAGAAATAAAACTTATAAGAATAAGTAAAAATAAAAAATGTTGGGTCCCGTTTCTAAAACCCAACTCTTACTCGCTCTGATACCAATAATGTTAGACCCCGTTTTCGGAGCCCAAATATTAGGAGACAAAACAGAACCCGTCATCCTATAATGGTAGCATGCCCCTAATAGTTGAACATCGAACAATTAAAATTTAGAGAGTCACAAGCCAAAAATCCAATCATATTTCCTAATTGAATTCTAAAAGAGTTTATACAAGCTCATTTCAAAATACCAAAAGTACAAAAATATGAAATATGAAATATGAAATACACACCATACAATTTGAATGCTTATGCTTAAAATGATTCTAAATTACAAAATTTCCTGAACTAACTTCAGTACAAAAGTTTTTATTCTCACTGTTTGTCGAGCTTTGCAAGGATCACAAATTTTCTCCTTTTTCACCTGAGGAGGAAAGCATGGGGTGAGCTACACAGCTCAGTGGCTAATACGTTTATATATATTGGCAACGAGCCACACAATCAAACATATATACACATATGACTAGCAATTCAAATAATTCATAATTCAGCTCACAACTCATAATTCAACATATCATCACATAGAAAGCTAAACATGTCAAGTATAGATAACCATCAAAACATAACACTCAATCTTGCATCATAACATTACATATCAAAATGCAAATGCACACATAAATGGCTCGAGAATTCCGTAGAGCGAAACGGATAAATCAAAGTTTAAACCGTGAACAAAACAAGTCCGATTTTTCAGGATCTCATGGCCTCAAGCGGGTAGCCGGGATAAGGCTATACGTCAACGTGCACGTGACTAACAAAACGTTCCTTTCTTGCCCAAATACAATCAAATTTATGCTCAGTTTAGTCAATCGCAAATTTACATTCTCATGCTTCTTTCATTTTATCAAATTCTCATATCTTCATACTTTTCATTTATTTCAAAGAAAACATGTCATATTTTCTCATGCATTTTCAAATATTTACCACAATTCAATATTTATGCAATTTAAGCAATAACACACTCATAGGGCATTTTTCCATCACACAACAACTATTAACTTATTACCCACCTCTTTACTCTTGGAAATCCAAACTCAAGATTGCCTTTCCTTTTGCTCTTGGATTGTCATTCTTTGGTCTCCTTCAAACAACTAAGTTGTCATTCAACACAACATTCCTATAGAAATTTATAAAACTTCAAAAATCAAAAAAATGAAATAAATGCTAAAATTGGGTTTAGGCTTAACCTACTTATAGTCTATCCAGGTTGGAAAAACCAAAACCTAGTTTAGAAATCCATAAAAAAATCCATCTAGGGTTTCTCCTCTTTCTTCCTAAACAACTCATTCTCTTCTCTAATCCCTTTTTGTTTTTCTACTAAGCAAGAAGAAAGATGATGCTTACCTTAGGTTTAGCCCAAATCTTCTTCTTTCTCCTTCTTTCTCTTTTTTTTCCTAGCTTCCACGCACTCTTCTTCCTTTTCTCTTCTCTTCTTCTATTTCACTTTTTTCCCTCTTTTCTAAATCCTACGATCTGCCTCATCTTCTTTTAAACAAAACCACACTTTACTTGTTCTTCCCTTTTACCCTTCATTTAATTGGTTCTTCCAATTTTTCCCCTTTTTGTCCATCAACTACTAACATTTTAACTCCTTATTTTGATTAGGTAAATGAAGATATTTGATAACACTTCCTTCTAGAGAAATGTTCCTCTATGTCGTATGTTTCCAATGACACCAACATCATTCAATTTTGTTCAGTAATTTAAAAGTTATGGCCCAAAGACTTTCAGACTATTACTAAATCGAGACTGTACACTATACCCAATCTCACTCCAGAAATTGAAAGTCCTAAAGACTGAATTAAAATTCGATTCCTTTTGATAACTTGTAGCTCCATGTCTCTAGTTTAGTTAGAAACAAGAATCAGCTCATTCGGAGATCTACAGATCAAGATATCACTAAAATACTGAACTATGTTCAGTAAAAATATGCAACTCATACTCTTTCAACCAATCTTCTCACTTTGATTCCATCAAACTTTTTTAAATTAATTCCAAAAGCTCTAACTTTTTATGGAGACGTAGAGAAATGTGTTACAAATATAATGCTTTAAATATCAGGTCATTTGGAGGTCAGACGAAAACGTTATGGCCAAAAGAGTGGAGAGAGGTCGCAGTAGGGGAAGAAGTCCAGCCGCGTCGCACTCGTGACGCCTCGCGACCGCGAGGTGCGTGTGCGCTTGCCCTTGCGACGCATCGCCCTCGCGAGGCACGCACGAGGGAGGCCTGCCTACTGGATCTTTCTTCTTCTGACATCCTAACTTCCAAAATTCATATCTTTTGACCCGGAGCTCCAAAATTTGCAAATTTGGTATCAATGGAAAGCTAAAAGAAGTTCACATCAAAGTGGTTGTCCGACAATTTCATCCTAAACAGCATCCTAACTTCTAAAAATCTTATCTTCTAGCCTCGATATCGAAAAATGTCATAATTTATAGCGTTAGAAAGCTAGAAAGATAAGCTACAACTTTTATGAAGACAATTTTATCAAAATCTCTCCAGATCAACCCAGAAAATTTATGCAAGTTCACATCAAAATTTCAACTCTCTCCTACTATTCATTCCCAAAATTTTCAGACTTCAAATTTTCAAAAAACCAACATTTCAACTTTTTATTCTAATCATTTCCAATCCATTCTACCAACTTATTCATCATAAATTTCATACTACTCCAAAATATGCAAGTTTAGTCAAAAATCATCAAAAACTAAGAATTCATAATCAACATATTCATGCTATGTTACTTTTCTGTATTTTCAACTTTCATGCTCAATCACTATTCTTCCTCTCAAATTCCATTTAAACTCAATATCATCCATAAAGAAATTATAGTCCATGATTGATCATGAACATTAATAACAGAACATACACACATATACCCACTCTTCATCAACTTACTACATTCACTACCTAAATCTTGTATATCCTTTCAAATTCAAGAATTTTCCTTTTTCTTCACTCATGACTAATCACTAACAATTTCTCATTTAATAGTTCTAACTTCCAAGAAAAGTTCGGGGTCCAACAGGAAACCTAACATATCCTACTTCCATCCATTTGGTTGCAAGTGCTCTATATTGAATACAAAGGAGATTCTGGATAAATTCAATTCTAAGACCTATTTCGAAATCTTTCTAGGCTATTCATTATCATCGAAAGCTTATAAGGTTTACAACCTTACCTCTAAGACTGTTGGGGAGACTATTCATGTCAAGTTTGATGATAGTTCTCAACCAAGTAAGAGAGATGATACTGATAATGAAACCCTATCAG
>JANZLC010000006.1:2858528-2870019 GCA_026413385.1 Erythroxylum gracilipes | reverse complement strand
TTATAAAGTATATAGTATAATATATTAATGACCTATTTTTTTAATTTTTAAAAATTATTTTTATAAATTTAAAAAATTATCCAAATTATACTTGAGCGGATATAATATTATACCAAAATTCGACTTCGGTTCCGAAGTCGAATTTGACTTTTTATGCCACCAAAATCTCTTATTCTCTTTTTCACATTCCCAACCTCCCATAATCCGGATTTCTGCAGACAGCAGACGTGCTATCCTTGTGTTTTTCCTCGTGAATCAGCTGAAGTATTATGCTTTTCACGTGATTGGTATTGATTGAAGTCAGTCTAGGGATAGTGGCATAACCCAAAAGTAAACATCATCAGTAATTAGGACACGAGTCTTCAAATGATAATCGATCTTATCTTTTTTCACAAGCAATATCCCAAAAAGAAGATAGATGAGAACTTGTTAGAAAAGGACTTTTATCTGATTATAAGTATCTTTTCTTACTGCAATTGCATCCTCCATGCTGACAAATTTCTGCGCACTGATCAGTCCTTGCGTTGAAGCCGTAACCTACTATAGTTGAATTAAGGTCAATAACTTGCATTGCTTATTTTCAAAATCCTCGCCAATACTAAGCCACGATTAATTAATTATATGACCATTACTTAGAAGTTTTCTTGTTAAATGAAGAAATTTTATTTATTTATTTTCATAATATTAATGATTATCAATATATATACCTACTAATTACAGATGAGTTTTTTTTTAGTTATACATATGAGGGGAATGAATTAGTATCCGTTGTATATACGCCTTAAATTATGATGTCTTGTATTTCTTGAGTTACTATTTGAACTATAATAATCAGTAAATTGGAAACAACAATAATATCTTATAGGTCCAACTAATAAAAATATGCCAAAACAAAAATAAGTAGATATATATTATATATCTAACAATCTCACTCTTTTTAGCATTATTGTCACAACTATAAAGCTCCCCTTAAATAACATAATTGGACAGATAGATATTGAATCTACAATGTTCCCCCTCAAGTCAAGATCCAATAGGCAACACAATCACAAGTCAACCATAAACAACAAATCACAAAAGATCAAATAAAACTTCAGTCAAGTCTTATCTTCTCCCCCTTTAGGAGAACATATGCCAAAAAGACGAACTCAAGGAGCGCTGGGAAATCGTAAAACTTGCTGCTTTAAGTGACGAAGAGCGTCATTATCCACTTGAATAATGCCTTCAATCATCTCCATTTTAGTAAAGAGAGATGCATAAAGATTGACAAAAGTTGTCCCCTAGACATCCAAGGGGCCAGATGTGGTGTACGGCAAATCCACTACCTATGGACAGAAGTCGTCTCTAAGACATCCGAGGGGCTAGATATAATATACAACAAATTCACTACCCATGGTTGTTGAAAAATTCTTGGGGAGATGTTCATCAAGGCCACCAACTCAAGTATACTCGACTCCATCTTGGGAACTTTGTTGGCATATAAAAATTGAGAGATTAAGTATGGAAAGTATAGTGGCTTACTCTCAGTGGCCAACATAGCTTCAATAATGAGACGTCCAAGATTAAATCGCACCTCAGTACCGATTGCATAAATCAATTTGGCCTGCACCAAGTAGACAAAGACAACATGTGTGCTCAGCATCCAGTTGGTCACTACTAACTTGAAGAGCACGAAATACTTTTGGGTAAGTATTGAAGAACAAAGTACAAAGCTAGACGACCATGCAGTCAATTTTCCACTAATCAATACCGTAGCAATTAAATTGTTAGACATATTCCAATCATCATCATAAGTTGATCACCAATCAGATTTATCAAATCCCATAAATAAATTTAAACGATCAGAATCAAAATGGACTACTTGGCCCTGCACATATACTGCTCTATAACTCATAGCAGTCTCATTCAGAATATCACAAGATAAATTGCAGTAAAATTCTTTTACCAGATCTGAGTCATAGTGCTGCGGAAGCAATGAGACTTGCAGTAAATGTCTCTTTGATAATAAAGTGTCTAGACCATATTGTTGAAACTCCCCTAAATTGATTGGATGATCAAGAACAAACCTGACAGTGTTAAGAGTCGCCCATTTCTGTTTAGTCGTGGAGAAGTAGAACTTAAAGGAAATTGCATTATCCATTTTCAGACGGACAGAAGAAATGCATCAAGGTAGTCGGACTATTTTCTGAGCCTGCTCCTTTGTACATTTCTAATTAAGGAGCCATAAGAGCTACAGTTGGTAGAGCAGTTGTTGCGAGAGTCTCATCCGAATCTGAAGTAGAGTCTTCAACCATGGATAATATGACCTGAGTAACATTGTCATCTAGATTTGGTACTTTATCCCGAACAGAAATAGTGTCAAGAATATCAATGGGAGCCGCCAAAGATGACCCAGCCCTGATGAATCTCCTTCCAAGTGTTGGGTTGAGCATTAATCGACTTGAGCGATATAATGGAGCTGCTGTCTTCTTTTCAAACACCAAAGGGGACATTTTGTTTTTGTTCTTGCCCATATTTTCAGAAGAAAAAAATAGCTAAGACCCAAACAAAATCAATAAATTGGAGCAACCTTGAAGTGAAAAGAAGCAATACCGTAGAGAGAAGATATGGATCTTCAATGGAGGTTCACAAATTCCACATATACACTGAGTTCACAGTGGAAAAAGCTTCAACCCAATGTCGTGGGTGCCTTGAGAGCCAACACAAATGAGAAATAGATGAAGCATCAATGGTGATGTCCCTTTAAATCTAACATAAATACAATGCCCAAGATTAAGAGATCTTCAACGCAACCAAGTGAGTGATATGGAGCTTTGGAGTGGACGGATAGAGAGGTGGAAGAGGGGCATTGGTGAGAAGAGAAAGACACCTAGGGATTTTTAATCCCTTGGATGAAAAATGCAACGTTTTTCCTTTTTATTGGCTTTTCTTTTTTGAATTTTTTAAACATATAAATAATAATAATACATCAATAATGTAAAGCACAAAGTCCTAAAGGCCCTCGAAGAAGTTCAAACCTTACTGCATCAAGAGGTTTCATAAAGATATCCACCAACTGCTTTTCTGTAGATACATGTGACGAAGTGACTATTTTGCTTTCCACAAGCTCTCAAATAAAGTGGCACCTCATATCAATGTGTTTCGTTCTTAAATGCTGAATTGGATTCTTAGAGATGTCTATGGTACTCTTATTATCACATAAGATTGTCAACACATTTAGATCAATCCCATAATTTTCTAGCATCTGTTTCATCCAAAGAAGTTGTCAACAATAACTACCTGCAACGATATATTTGGCCTCTACGGTCGAAAGTGAAATTGATTTATGCTTCTTGCTATACTAAGAGGTCAAATTATTTCCTAAGAAGAAATAAATTCCAGAGTTTTTTCTTCCGATCATTTACGATTCCAGCCCAATCCGCATCACTATATCTAGCTAGATAAGATGTCGAGTTAGTTGTGTATCATATCCCCAAATCAGATGTTCCGCTTACATACCTGATAATCCTCTTGACTACTTTCAAATGTGTTTTTTTCGAGTTGGCTTGATAGCAAGTACATACGCTAATGTTGTAACAGATATCTGGGCTACTTGTAGTGGAATATAACAAACTTCCAATCATGCTCCAATATTGATTGACATCAATGCTTTTACCATTCTCATCTCTGTTTAGCTTCGTTGAGACACTCATAGGTGTTCTTGTATGTCTGGCATTCTCAAGATCGAACTTATTTATTAAACTATCGCTTATTTGGTTTGTGATATAAAAATTCCAATCATTCACTTGTTTAACTTGTAAACCCAAAAGGAAATTTAGCTCACCTACCAATCTCATTTCAAATTTAAATGTCATTAATTCAACAAATTCATCTACCATCTTCGAATATGTGGCACCAAACACAATATCATCAACATAGATTTGGGCAATCACAAAATTAGATTTAAAATTTTTAATAAACAGAGTTTTGTCAACACTACCTCATTTATATCCATTCCTGATGAGATATTGTGTGAGTCTTTCGTACCAAGCCTTTGGTGCTTGTTTGAGATAGTAAAGAGTCTTTAGCTTAAAAATGTGATCAGCATGGGTTGAATCAATAAATCCTTTTGGTTGCTCGACATATACTTTTTCCTGTATGAACGCATTCAAAAAAGCACTCTTTACATCCATCTGATAAAGCTTAAACCCCTTCACGCATGCTATGCCCAATAATAGTCTGATAGACTCAAGTCGTGCCACTGGTGCAAAAGTTTCATTAAAGTCTATTTCTTTAACCTAAGAATATCCCTGAGCTACTAACCTTACTTTATTTCTAGTTACATTACCCTTTTCATCTTTCTTTTAAAGATCCATTTTGTTCCAATCACATTAGCATCTAATGGTCTTGGCACCAATTCCCATACATCATTTCGTGCAAATTGAATCAATTTATCTTGCATAGTTGTTGTCCAGAACTCATCTTGTAAGGCTTTTTTAACGTTCTTTGGCTCAAAAGAAGAAGTGTAGCATAAGTAACCCACAAGTTCTCGATAATCAACCCTTCTACCTTTTCTTGTTTTTCTTCTTTCATTAACATCTCCAATAATGTTCTCTACGAGATGACTTCTTATTTGGGAGGGTGGATCCCGATTCAAGTAAGCTTCTCTCAAATTTTGAACATTTACGAGAACAATTTCTGCATCGAGTGTTTTGGTTGATTCATCATCCGAAGTAACTGACAGCTCTTCAATTTGCGCAGTTACTTCCTCAGTAGCAACTAATTGCAAATATGACGAATTCTTCAATATTGTCTAGTTGTTTGTTTGAGCTAATTTTGAGGGTCGGTTATGTGGATTTTCTTTTGCCACTTAATCATTCAACAAAGATACATCGTCTATCACAACATTTATGGATTCTAGCACTTTCTTTATTCTTTGATTATACACTCGGTAGGCTTTACTGTGAGTTAAATAACCAATGAAGATTCCTTCATCACTTTTGCTCTTGAATTTTCCAAGTTATTCTCAATCTCTAAGAATGTAGCACTTACTGCCAAAGACATAAAAGTAACTCATATCTAGTTTTTTTCCCTTCCAAAGTTCATATGAAGTCTTATTTAAGATGCTTCGAAGGTAAACTTTGTTACATATGTAACATGTTGTATTAACTGCTTCAGCCCAAAAATGCATAGATAATTTTCTTCCATTCAACATTGATCTAACCATTTCTTGAAGAGTTTTATTTTTCCTTTCAACAACTCCATTTTATTGTGGAGTTTTAGGTGCTGAAAATTCATGTATGATACCATACTCCTCACAAAAGTCATTAAAGCTTGTATTCTCAAATTCCCTTTTATGATCCAACTGAATTCTTAACACAACCATATTTTTCAGATTCATAACCTGCACACATAGGCTTCTAAAAGCATTGAAAGAATATGATTTTTCTTTTAAAAAAGATACCCAAGTATATCTCGAATAATCATTAACACAAGTTAGAAAATATCTCATTCCACTAATACTATCTTATTATGTTGGACCAATCAAATCCATGTGAATCAATTCAAGTATGCGTGATGATGTAACATGTCTAATCTTTTTATGTGGCACTTTCATATGCTTACCCATTTGACATGCACTGTAGATTGACGTATCTTCTTTGTTCATTGTGGGTAGTCCCTTCACAACTTCCAATTTCTTCAATATGCTAATAAGTTCATTGTTTACGTTACCAAGCTTTTGATGCCACAAATCTATGTTACTGTCATATGAGGTTGAATTATAGGTGTTTGTGACCTGTAACATGTAGCAGTTGTCAACTAATTGCTTTCTGCTCACAATGCATTCTCCTTGTTTGGTTAATACCCTGCATTCATCACTTGTAAATTTAACTATCAAATCATCATCACAAAGTTGGCTTATACTTACCAAATTATCTTTTAACCCATCGACATGGAGCACATTCTTAAGGGGAGGCAATCCATTCACGCATAATATTCCTCTACCAATCACCGAAGCCTTCTTTCCATCTCTAAAAGTCACATGCCCATCCATACAACTCTAATAATTAGTTAGGTAATTCTTTTCCCTTGTCATGTGACGTGAACATTCACTATCAAAATAACAACCATTATACGAAGTTGCCTTCATCGAATTAAGAACCATGAGAGCTTGCAATTGACCCTTTTTAACCAAAGTGGATTCCAGTACTAAAGGTTGATTCTGAAATTTATGTGAGGGATATGGGGTCCTTCGTTTTTTGCTTCTTTGAAACAATTTCTGTAATAACTTATAGCATTTTGGCCTTATGTGCCTGATAACTCCGCAAAAATGTTGGGAACAAATCTTCTATTCTTCCTCGATGTTTCCTCTTGGACAGATCTGGTAGATCAATTTTCTCATCATTCACCTTGGAACACTCACCTTTGTAACCAATGCCTTGAAGATCCCCTTTAACCTTATTTGGATCAGTAGAACTCCAGAAATCATCAAAATACCGAAGTATGTTCAGTAGAATAACACCAGTTCATATTACTTAAGAGCACACTCACTGTACCTGTCCCACTCTTTTCACTTAATCTTTCTTACTTCACTTTAGATAGATTCAATTTTTTAGTGGTGATGTAGAGCAAAGTCTTACAAATCCAGTGGTTCAAGAATCAAGTCATTTAGAAGTCTAGTGAAGAAGTTATGGTCAAAAGAAGCAAACATGTTTATGACCTCAATCAAAATGAACCTATTTGGCAAGATTTTCATAACTTTCACAAACAATGTCAGATTGATCTCGTTTTTAGACTATTAGAAAGAGGACTTCGAGATCCACAACTTTTATGAAGACCTCGAAGACCAATTCTATCTTCTGACTTTTGTATCATCTCACTTTTGCTTCATCTTACTTTGCTTTGTCTTACTTTTTCTTCGTCTTACTTTTACTTCGTCTTAGAATTTCGTCTTAGAAATTCGTCTTAGAAATTCATCTTACTTTTGCTCTCTCTAGAATATCTCCACTTATAAAGATTATAACTTTAACTCCGATGTCCAAAAATTTCATACTATATACCGTTGGAAAGATAAAAGAAAGATCTATAACTTTCCAGAAGGAAACTTTGCTAAAACCTATTTATATCAATCTTGAATTTGCCCCTAAATTCTGAAAATGAATTTTCCATTCATACACCAACGTACTGCACTCAATTTTTAACTTCATGACAAATTTTGAGATTCTTAGAGATAGAATTAAAATTTGATTTCTTCATAAGAAATGTATCCATACGTTTATAGTTTAATCCAAATCAAGAATCATCTCATTTAGATTACTAAAGAAAAAGTTATGGCTAACAGACCAAAGCACACTTAGTGAACATTTCACAGATCACTACCAATCTTGATTCTAAATCTTTCCTGATCACACTTATACCAAGAATCACTCTTTCAACTCCCCTACTTCTCATTTTCAATAAAATAATATTTAGCATCAATTATACCCGAAAGTTATCAATGAATGCATGTACCACTTTTTATGCAAAAACATTCAATATTTATGTGCATATGTGCTAACATGATGCATGAGCAAGCAAATGCATTTCCTTAATCTCTCTTTGAGCTCCCAAGTACTAAAATTTCGGGTCCTAACCCTTAATATGGGGACGGGATGTTACAATACAGATTTATGCCTCATATACCACATTATTCATCATGCTTCAATAAGCACCTTAGAATATTTCACTCTTTTATCACAATTCTTCATATCACCATCAAGTTCATAGGCATTTCGCAATGTTATCTCAATATAATTCAACATTCATTTGTAAACAATGACATAAATACATGTAAAGATATAAATGTAAATGTAAATGAGACTCACTTCTATTTTAACTTTTTTATTACCGAGCACCTATTTATTAGTTATCGATCTCGTATTTGTTATAGATACCGGGCTCATTTCAGTATTGTTCGTATCTGTTGTAGATACCAGATTCATTAAACGTTGAGCCTGAAGCTCTGTGTGCACATATATGAGCTTAACAGTCTTTTTACGTTGGCTGCTCCAGTCACAACTCCTTTATGTGAACATGCATATTCATGTAATGAAGTGCAACATTTTAACATAATATATCATCAATCACTTTTCAGGCAAGAAATACATTCAATTACCACAATTCATTGGATCTATGTCCGACATTCAACATATAGTTGAGAATTCATTTTCCTTATTCATATTTAAATCACAAACACTCCTAATACAGTTCCGAATATCAAACTCCTTGGACAATCAATTGTCTGGTATCATCAATGTCATAATTATATCAATATCGACTCAATATAGAGAAATCAAGTTTAATCAAAACAATATGAACAAAACACGTTTCTAATCAAGGTCACATATCTAGGTTACTCACAATACACTCTAGTTAGCTATTGCCTCGATGAACTGACAATGTCTGGATGGTGTCAGTCGATTTATGCGTCTAAATCAAGCAATACACACATGTACAAATCATTACTTGATCAATAAGATAAATACTCAAACTTACACATGTATATGTGTCATGTTCAATATATGCTCAATTGATCATTCCGGGTATGTAACCTTATTCACAAATCTTAATCATTTATACATCATGACTTGAACATCATTTAGTTTGCAATTAGGTTTATTCCTTAAGTAAACTTGATCACTTTCCATTCATCATTCATAAATTCATCAATTATTATACATTAACACAATTTTCCTAATTCTTATTCAATCATACCTAATTCACTATACTCATATTCTTTGGATCTCATTTTCATTCATAAAAACATATTTATACTATTAACAACTCATATTTTATATTTATCCTTAAATATTTTCATGATCAAAAACCTCTTATAACACACACACAATTGTTACTTTAAATTTGAAATTTCAGCAAGTTAAATCTATACATTCACCAAACTTTTTCTAGCAATATATTTTCATACATTTACTCAATTCTCATTTATAATTACTCCATATTCTTCAATGCTCATTCATCCATACCTTATACACATTTTTCATGTTCTTATGATCATGTTTGCAAAATTTTTAACTTTTTCTTAATTTAATTCTATCATTTGATGTAAATTTGATAGAATTTAAAATGTAAACGAGCATGCCAAAATTTAGAATTATTCATGAAGTTGTTAAGTAATTATTAAGTGATTATTAGCTTTTTTTAATTGTGTAAATATTTGAAAGAAGCGAGTATATAATCGTTAAATTGTTGATATTAATAATTATTATGATTAATATAAAAAATTAATAATGTATCTTTTTGTAATATTTAAGAATATTTTAATTTAGGGTAAAAGATTTAAACCTCCTTGTAATTTAAGAAATATTAGAAAAAAACTCTGATATTGAAATTCTTAAAAAATTTCAATTTTCTAAGAAAACCTCTATTTTTAGATTTTGATTAAAAGATAACGATGAAATACATATAATATGAACATCAGACGTGAACTAATCAACTATTACTAATATGATAATTCAACTCAGCTCTTAAACTTGATTCCAACAAATTAAATATGAGTTAAATTAATAATTTAAGATAATTATAAATTAATAATTTGAGTTAGATTTAATTAGTTACTTCAATAATAAGAGTTAAATTAAATTTTCATATAAATATTATTTGATTAGTTTATGTTTGATATTCATATTGTGTATGTTTCATCATTATTTGAATTGAAGTCTAACAAAAATGATTTTTTAAATTATTAATTATTAAGAATTTTTAAGAATCTTAAAGATTAAGAAATTTTTATATTAAAGATTAAGAAATTTTTATAAATTTTTTAAACGTATAAGGCGAGTTTGTGTATTTTGCACTTTAGTTTATAATAGTAATAAGGACTATGAATCTCATGACTTTCTGTCTTTTTCCAAGCATGAATGGATATAAGTTTCAATACTAAGGTGGCAGCAAGGAATTCAAGTCGGTCAATACTATCTAGTATCTACACGTTGCACAAGCAGAAGCGCAATACTAGCGGTGCATTTCTTCTCAACATTTTTCTCGTATGAAATACAACGTTGTTGGTCGCTAGCTATATATATATATATATATATGTTCCTCAAGCCAAGAAACCAGACTCCAAAACTAAGCGACTATGGAGTTACTAGCTTTATATTTAGTAGCGGCTGCAGTTATCATATTTGTTCTAACTACACTGCATTTCAACTTCTTGCTTTGGAAATCAAATATTGCACGCAAGAACAGAACACCACCTGAAGTTAAAGGTGGGTGGCCTGTTATCGGTCACCTTTCTCTCCTAGCAGGACCAGACCCAGCTCACGTAACCTTGGGAAAGTTGGCTGACAAGTACGGACCAATATTCACCATCAAACTTGGTTTACGTCGAACTCTGGTCGTCAGCAGTTGGGAAATAGCTAAGGAGTGCCTTACTTTCAACGATAAAGCTTTCGCTAGTCGAACTCATTCTCTCGCCTGGGAAATTCTAGGGTACAATTACTCCATGTTTGCCTTCAGCCCTTACGGTTCCTACTGGCGCCAAATGCGCAAGTTAGTAACACTCGAACTTCTGTCTAACCATCGGCTCGCTACTTTTAAACATGTACGGGAAGCGGAAGTAAAGGCAGCGATGGAAGGGTTGTACCAGCAGTGGAGCAATAACACAAGTAGTTCAAGTCATAAGCTTCCGGTGGAGTTGAAGAAATTGTTTTGGAACATAAACTTGAACCTGATTCTGAAGATAATTGTAGGAAAGCGATATGCAGAGTATACATGTTGTAGTGTCGGTGAGAAAAGAGGCAAATGGAGAGAAACAGTGAATTTATTCTCGGAATTAGCAGGAAAGTTTGTCCTGTCAGATTCTCTTCCGTTTCTGAGGTTCTTGGATATAGGTGGATGCGAAAGGGCAATGAAGAAGTGCATGAAAGAACTTGACGAGGTTGTTCAAGGATGGTTAGAAGAGCACAAACAGAATAGGAAAGTTTCCAATGCTTCAAAACGTCAGGAAGATTTCATGGACATTACGTTATCAACGCTGGACAATTCTCAAGCACTCGATCCTGATACTATCATCAAAGCCACCTGCATGGTAAGTCTTTATTAATTAATTTACCTTGAAACTTGGGGCCTCGAACATTTAAGGTTTTGAACCCTGACACGTTTCCTACTCATCACAGGTTCTCTTCTTAGCTGCCTCAGATACCACAACAATCACGTTAACTTGGACGCTGTCTTTACTGCTAAACAACAGAGATGCGCTAAGAAAAGCTCAACAGGAATTGGACATCCAAGTCGGTAGAGAAAGGCAAGTACAAGAATCAGACGTCAAGAATTTGGTCTACCTCCAAGCAATCCTGAAGGAATCCTTTAGACTATACCCTGCAGCTCCACTCCTGGTTCCACATGAGTCCGTTGAGGACTGTACCGTAAGTGGATACTGTTGATCTATGTTGTTTAATGCAGCCAGTTATGCTGAAATTTGTGGAAGAATTTGCAAGTTCAGTGAAAGTGAAGA
>JANZLC010000006.1:2821535-2833695 GCA_026413385.1 Erythroxylum gracilipes | reverse complement strand
GAACTTATTTGGTTTTCCCTTCAGCTTTCTTTTCTTCACTTTCACTCTCATTGTTGGCTCCTCCACTAGTTTCATTATAGCAGGTTGCATAAAACAACTCAATTCAACAAGAAGTATGAGAGTGTCATACTTCATTATATAGCTCTATATAGGTAGGTTGCGCTTTCAGTGAAGCTAAAAGAATAGCTGCGGTTACATTTACAGAACGTGGAACAACAACAGTAAGCCCAGATTCATCGAGAGGAGTCTCGGATAAATCTGATAGCCAGTTTCAGTTCAGGTTCAGTTTCAGGGCGACAAACTCCACCGCATACTGCGGCTATGGTGCTGGAGATAGCATACGAAAAAAAAACTCTTCTCGAAGGGCCTCTTTTAACATTATCTGATCTCATTATGATGCCCCTCCATGTGGCCCTTCAAGCAGAATGCAACGATCTTCAGAAAGAAGAGCATTAGCAGCAGGTAACACACACGTAGTGGCTCAAATGACTGCTTCAGCATTAGAGGCTGCCAAGGTTATTGCAACAGCCATACAATCTGTAAAGCCAACTAATGAGCTCAGAATTGCTTGCAAAGATACGAAGCCCCCAAACACCAAAGCTACAGCTGAAGAATAATGGAAAATAGCTCATGGGTTTTTTGGAAGTTAAATAGTTGATGGCTTGTTATGTTATCGTTTTGTAATCCTGGATTGTATCTACATATTATTCATTAATAAGATAGATTGTATTTGTTTAGTTCACCTTAAAGATCCACCGAGGATTCAACAGATCAGGCAAAGATATATGAAACAGAAATGTTTGGCAACATTAATTTTGATAGAATCCAATTTTCGTCTGCAAAATAAGATCCAGGAACCTCTTGCTCTTTGCCAAGTGAATGCCACTGCAAGCCAGCAATTTTCGTAATTTCCACCAACATTCAGAATTCAGGTGAAAAATCAGAAATAAAGGAAAACAATTAGTAAATCAAATATACAAAAGAAGAAGGATATTGACTGCATACCATTACAAGGTCGAAGATAACATTGGAAGTGATAACAAAAGGCACACAGGGCTCGACCAAGACTTCCAACGTTCCAAATATAATCTACCAGTATTAAAGATAGCACCTTTCTTTTCTAATCTTAGATAACATCTTTCTTTTCTAATCTTAGAGCTCAACCTAAAAGGCAATTTAGAATTTGGGGAAAGCCCATTTGGTGCTGCCCTCCCTGAAATTTTAGAAGGAAGACTAGTAGCTTTATAGTGAAAAGAGGAGAGTAACGGCTGTCTAGTTCTGTTCCGTTCCGTCTCCAGATTTTTTGTACTGTTCTGTCTCCAACTACAGGAGACGCTAACCAAACGCAACGTTAAGGTTATCTTTATGTCTCTGACTGTTTGTTCCTATCTACATATTTGGACTCATTTACCGTGAAAACCTTAGGAAGGGTGAAAACTGACGCAATGACTGCATCAAAGTTTGTGCTAATATGAAACTAATGTCGAGCGCGTTTGCTTGAAATCACCCCAGATCCTCTGTCCAAGTTCCTGTGTACCAACTCTGTCCAATGCCATCTTAGCCATCCACTCATGTGGGTCCCTTAGACAGAGGATCACCTCTCGCTTGAAATTGCTTCACAAAACATTTTTCGATAAGGCTTAGTCCAACTCTCTACTCAGGTCCTGCCACCTCTCTCAGTTGTCTTTCATTGCTTGTCTGTATCTATCTGTATCTTCACATAATCCCCGTTTTCATCTCACTACCAGAAAAATTCATAACGTTCTCTGGTTTTAATCCTATCCCTTAGGCATTTTACCAAAAACTCATTAATTGCTACTAAGTAAAAAGAAATAAAAATGTAGTGCCTAAGAAAAGCTAATTTCCTTGTCTAAAAAAATCTTAACCTATCGGCCACGTCCATAGCAGTTCATATATGAAAAACAATATAGAGCCATATCAAGACAACAGATTCGTAAATATACTTGCCAATTGGAAAAAGAATTTTGAAGTTCTTTTTTTTTGGCATTTTATGTGAGCTACCTTGATTATCTTGTGTTAATTGTATAACCTGATTTTACAATAAGGCATTATATAAGTATTTTGTTAAAAGAATTTCAGGCGAGCAAAATCTTTTTCTGCTAAATTTCTCTGGTATAATAGACTAACGAACTATATATATATATATGGTCTGAGTGGTTTGAAACATGAAATGAGAGAGGACATCCATCGACGCACAACGCCGCAAGGTGACGGGAACAAAAGCAACTCGGAGGTTGTAGTTCTGCAATAAATGTATTATGCTACAATTGTTTTAAAGTGAACCTGACGAGTGCTTAATAGAAAGTAATTATGTTAGCAACTGTCAACTTTTCCAGCATTAAAACGCAAGCAGAAAAATCAAATATGCAACAAGTAAATTAACAACTAAATTTAGTAACAAAGTTCAGTATATTCGGCTTACGTTTATGAGGCTCTCTCTAAGCTTAATCAACTTTTACCGAAGTACAATAGTTTTATACAAGGTTATACTGAGCCTACATCACTTAACCCTTGACATTATCCACTTGTACTCACATTTTGTGAAAGTATTTCACTCTCAATAACACAACAAACTCGTGTTAACCTTCAAACAGAGGATTTTTGCAATACTGAAAGAAGATAAAGATAAAAATAAATCTCAAGTTATTAAAACAAGAATAAGGTAAACAAAGTGACACTTGAGTCAAAAGACACTCACCTATATGTACAGCCTCAACCCCAAATCATGAGAAATTGTTCAACAAGAATTCTCTTATGAACGTTCGAAATAATTACTAAAGCATCCTACGCATAGTAGTCACAAAAATCATCAAACAAATATGTTTCGTTACTGAAATATCACCAAAAAGTACAAATACATGATTGATTAGTTTTTTTGGATGTTTTTTACTCACGAAAACAATGAAGTGATAGTCCAAATCATCAACCAATTTTCCAATAAAAGCTTATGAATAACATAATATTTTTGAGACAAATCGGGAGCACGAAATGTAGCACTAGACGACCAAGAAGACACATTTTCACCCGTCAAAATAGTGGCCAACATGTCATTTGTCATAATAAAATCATTCGCATATAACTAATCTCCAATTAGATTAACAAAACCCAAAAACTCATTCAGCAAATTCAGATCAAATTGAATCAATTTTCCCCGCACATAAATCAAATGAAAACTCATAGCAGATGCATCCAAATTAAACGATTGATATTAAGCCAAATACATATAATGGTCAAGAACAAACCCGATATTGGAGATAGAGTCTCATTTCTGTTCTGCTGCCGAAGAGTAAAATTTATGGGACAGGGCTTGCTCCACTGTAATCTGAGTTGGAGTTGTTGAAGTTTGATTCAAAGTTTGACCGAGTATTACTCTAGTCTGTTAGTTTGTTTCCTTTATTTAAGCAAGTTTCTTATTGTTAAGAATAAATAGCAGAGTCATGGGATTTAAGTAGTAGTGTCAGTTTTCTATAAGCCTATATATAGAGGCACTTCTTATTTGTAATTATATTATGCATCAGATTAAATAAAAGCTTTAAAGTCTTTTGTCTTTATATGCTCAGTCTATCTCTGTTTCATTTTTGAAGAGCTAGTCTATCTCTGTTTCTTATTCATCGTTTTCCAATAGGAGTCTGTCGGTGAGGTGACCAAACTGATTTTCGAACAATGTGTTTCATAAGACATCGGGAAGCAGAGGGACAAGCTTTTGGTTTGGAGACAACCGAAGGTATTGGAGCAAGAGCCTCGACGAGAGCATCCTTTAAGGCAGAGGAAGACTTGTCAATAGATGATTTCTTAATCATGTGAGACAGTACCATTGTACATCAACATCAATAAACGATACCTAAATGGAGGAAGGATCGGGAATGTTAATGGGCTCCACTGACGATGACCCAGTAGCGGCAGTAGGTGTCATTCAAGGTGGATGTTCCTGTAGGCGACTGGAGCAACGAGGTGGTCTGGTGACAGGCAATGGCATAGGTCGGTCTCGTGAAGGAGAAGCTTCGGATGACCTCTCCAAAAGATGAGATGAAGCTGGATGTTTGGACTTTCCTATTTGTGTTTTGGGAGAAGAAGAATGCCGATGGAGGTGGTGAACGACGAGAGGAAGTGCGGCAGTGGAGATGATAGTGAGATGGTGACAGTGGCAATCGACGACGAGAGAGACAACTGAGAGAGAGAAGATGAGGTAGTGAGATATTCAAAGATGTCGAAAATGGAGGAAAATATCAAAATCAAAGAGAGTGGGGTAGGTAGGTGTGCAGCGAGTCCAGATCCTCTGTCCATTGTTACCCTGTTTTATTCTGTCTCATAGAATCTCAGCCATTTATTTTGCGGGACCCACGCAGGACTCATATAGGACCTATATAAATAAATGGCTATGATTTATTGGATACAATAAGATACTATAATATTGAACAGAGAATCTGGACTCGTGTGCAGCGGTAAGTGAAAAGAATAAGAACAAAAATTAATGATTTAAATTCCATTTTAATTTTATTTTTTATTTTTTTAAACTTCATAAAATACATCAAAATTGTAAAGCACACAATTTCAGAGCCTCTCGAAAAGATTCAAACATAATTGAATCAAGAGGTTTTGTAAAAATGTCAATTAATTTCTTCTCAATTGTTACATAAGAAATAACTGCAACTTTGGTCTCCAAAAACTCTCAAATGAAATGGTACTTAAAGTCAATGCGTTTGGTTCGTGAATGTTGAACTAGGTTTTTTGAGATGTTTATGGTGCACTTATTGTTACACATAACCATCAAAACATATTGAGCGACTCCATAGTCTTCCAACATTTTCTTCATCCATAAGAGTTGAGAATAACAACTCCCAGCTGCAATATATTCTACTTTCGTTGTCTATAACGAGATGGAGTTTTGTTTCTTATTATACCATGAAATCAAATTATAATTAATAAAGAAATAACCCCTTAATGTACTTTTTATGTCATCTAAATTTTCAACCAATTCACATCACTATAACCAGCTAGATAAAAAGTAGAAGCACATGATTACCATAATCCAAACAAGGAAGTACCACTTACGTACCTGATGATTCTCTTTACCGCTATCAAGTGAGACTTTTTAGGGTTGGATTGATAATGTGCACATACTCCCACGTTATAATAAATATCATATTGACTCGCGATTAGATAAAGTAAACTCCCAATAATGCTTTTATACAAACTCACATCAAAACCTTTGCCATGATCATCTTTATTCAACTTTGTTGACACACTCATTGATGTTCTAGCATGACATGCATTCTCAAGGCTGAATTTCTTCACCAAATTTGGTTTGTGATATGAAGATACCATCTTTCACTTGCTTGATTTGTAATCTTTCTCCCACCATACTCATCTTAAACTCACATGTCATCATTTTTACAAAGCCATCTACCATCTTCGAATGAGTAGAGCCAAACACATTATCATCAACATATATTTGTGCAATCATTAAATCAAATCTGAATTTTTTAAGAAATAAAGTCTATCTCGTTCATATCCTTGATTGAGTAGTTGTTAGGCGAGTCTCTCATACCAAGCCTTTGGCGCTTGCTTGAAACTGCAAAGAGCCTTTTTGAGCTTCAATATGTGATCAACATGCAACAAATCAATGAATCCCTTTAGTTGTTCAATGCACTCTTCATATCCATTTGGTAAAGTTTGAACCTTTTCACACATGCTATAGACCAAAGAAGTCTAATTGACTCAATCCTTGCTACTGAAGCAAATGTTTCCTCAAAATCAATTCCTTCAATTTGAGAATATTCCTGAGTAACTAACCCGACCTTGTTTCTTCTCACATTACCTTTGTCATCGGTTTTGTTACAAAATACTCATTTTGTTCCAATCACGTTCACATTCGATGACCTTGGTACCAATTCCTTTACATCATTTCGAGTAAATTGTGTTAACTCTTCTTGCATTGCCGTTGTCTAAAATTCATCTTTCAATGCTTCTTTCACATTCATTGGTTCGAATGAAGAAGTGGAACATATAAGCCCTACAAGTTCCCAGTAATCTATCCTTTTTCCTCCTTTTATTTTCCTTCTATCACTAACTTCACCAATTACATTCTCAATAGGATGACTTCTGTTGTGTATAATTTTGTTAAATTTTGCTTGCATTCATACCTTGATTTTTTTTTTACAAATTTTTGTATTTGTAATCCCAAATTATAGTGAATTGAGTGAAAATGGTGTGAATATTGTATGAATGTTAATTTGATTGTCTTGTGAATGTTGCAGGAAAATCAGAAGAATTTTGCATGAAAATGTGTGTGACACGTTAATTGCATGTCACACACATTAATTGCATAGTCTTACATTTACTTACATGGTCACGGGTCACGGGTGTGACACGTGAATTACATGGTCACACATTGTGACCTCCGTGCAGCCATGGTAACGGGTAACCCATTGTCACACCCGTGAGTTACATGGTCACACTCACCCCCGTGATAAGTTTTTCCGTCTAATTATTACATGGAATCTGCAGGTTGAAGGCTCAAAAACCTAGACTTAAAATGAGACTACAAATAGAAAGAAGAGAGGAGGGTGGTGGCTCATTCTATCATTCTACACATTCCACATTCTACACAATCAAGAGACATTTGGGGACAAAAACAGAGAGAAGGAAAGAAGGCAGAGAAGAAAGGAGATAAAGCAAAGACCAATTGGTTGAGGAGAAGAAGAAGAACAACAAAGAGTGGAAATAGCTTGAGCATCCGATCATCTAGGTGAGAAACAAGTAGGAGTAAAAAGTGAGAGCCAATGTAGAGAGTTTAAGAGTTCAGGAGACCATTGTAACTCCCTCATTCGATCTTTGTTTGCTTGTTCTATTTTTTATTTGTTGCATTACGTCTCTGTGTTTTACTTTTTTGTTGTTTACTAAACTTACTATGCTGCTAACTTAACCGACTGATACTCTATTATCTTTTGATAGTTCATTTGGTTATTTACTTGGTTCATTGCTTAACAACTTCTCTTATACTGATAAAGATGAGATTGAAGTATTTGAATTGGTTATAATGAATCTTGTTATTTCCGTGATGGGCTGATCTCTTTTTCTTGAGGATTAATGTAGCTATTTTAGTTAAATATGCATGATTGAGGGATTGTGTTGTTATCTTATGTTTGCTATAGTTTCTGAACTGAATGGAAGTAATAACATAACCAAACTTTGCATCATTTTGGTATTAAACGAAGGATCGAGAGATGAAGTTCAATATGGAATGAGAAATTATAGATGATCAGGTTAGGAATCAGAAATATATTAACTTAAGTGGTAATTAGTAGTTGGGTTTCTATAATTAATTCGAATGATAACTTGTCTAATATGAAAGTTAGACTTGTTTTATTATTTGAGTTGATCTTAGAACCTAAATGTTAATTTTAGTAAGACGACTACCCAATTATTTCCCCTTAGTCATTTATAGGAGATTAAATTAGTGAATTAATTCTCAAGAGTTTTCCATTTCGATTAATCTATTCGTTTTTGCTTCCGGTTAAATCAGTTACTTTTCAATATAATTTTGTGATTTTCTTTAAAGCCTTAACTCAATAAATAGGATAGAATGTTTAGGATTGCATTTATTTTTATTTTTATTCAAGATTAATTTGAGTGGAACAATTTCATCTCCATGGGAGATGACCTTAGATAATAAACTACAACAACCTCGTACACTTGCGAGTAGGATAACCTAGGTATTTATAGATATTTTAGGCATAACAACTTCGTCTGATTCATAATGGAGGATCTTTGTTCAAATCACCTTCCCTTGAGTCTTTGTTATTTACAAAATTGTTTCTACATCAGTTGTCTGATTGGTTCCTTCCTTAGAAGCAACTAACTAGTCCTCTGTTTGATTAGTTTCCTTTCCAGCAACAACTAACTGTGAATTTGGACAGTTTCTAGTTTTATCTTCATTGCATCTCTGTTATAATTTGTGAGGCTGATTTCAAAGGTTTTCTTCTATCACTCTATCAATTATGTGATGCACATCATTTACAACAACATTCACGAATTCCATCACTATCTTAGTTCTTCGGTTAAACGCACAATATGCCTTACTGTGTATCCAGAAAGATGCCTTCATTACTCTTACTTTCAAACTTCCCAAGCTATTCTCAATCTCTGAGAATGTAACACTTACTATCGAATACATGAAAGTAGCCAATATTTGATTTCTTTCCCTTCCATAGTTCACAAGGTGTCTTGTTCAAGATGTTTCTAAGATGAACTCTGTTGCATATGTAACATGTCGTGTTTATTGCTTCAGCTCAAAACCTCATTGATATTTTTCTTCCATTCAACATAGATTTGGCCATTTCATGAAGAGTTTGATTCTTCCTTTCTGTAACTCCATTTTGTTGTGGAGTTTTAGGTGTTGAAAACTCTTGCTTGATACCATGTTTATCATAAAAGTCGTTAAAACTTGCATTTTTCAAACTCTCTTCTATAATCAAATATTATTCTTAAAACTGTCATATTTTTCTGATTTGTAATCGTCATACATAAGCTTCTAAATGCATCTAATTTTCTTTCAAGAAAGCTACCCAAGTATATCTAGAGGAATCATCAACACATGTCAAGAAATACCTCATTCCACTAATACTAGCATATTGTGTTGGACAGACCAAATCTATATATCCAATATACAAGAAGATGTAACATGTCTAACCTTTTTGTGTGGTACTCTTGTTTGTTTTCCCATTTGACATGCATTACAAATAGTCTTGTAATCATCATTCATCATAGGTAAGCCTCTCATCACTTTAAACTTTCTCAACTTGTTGATGAGATCATAGTTGGCATGGCCAAGCGTTTTGTGCCATAAATTCATATTATTATCATATGTAGCTAAATTGCAAGAGGTAATGAACTGCAACATATAATAATTATTTGTTGATCTTCTGCCACTCACTAAACATTCTCCTTGTTTGGTTAGCACTCTGCATTCATCACTGATAAATTTAACTAATAATCCATCATCACAAAGATGACTAATACTCACCAAGTTTGCTTTTAAACCTTCCACATGAAGCACATTTTTGAAGTGAGGTACTTCATCCATGCAAAGGTTTCCTCTCCCAATTACCGTAACTTTCTTTCCATCACCAAAAGTAACATGGTCATTCATACAACTTTGATAATCCATCAAATAGCTTCTTTCACCTGTCATATGTCGTGAACACCCACTGTCAAAGTACCATCCATTATGAGAAGTAGCGTGTATGGATTTAAGAGCCACAGTGCTTGTGGTTGATTCTTTCTAACCCAAGTTTGCTTTGGTAACATTAGCTGCTGCTGAAAATTCTTCAAAGATTGTTTGAAAATTTTGTTTTGAGCCATCTGAAACAACATTTGTAACAACTTGTAGCAATTTGGCCTTATATAACTGTTTACACCATAAAAGTGACATGTAGGGACAAAATTTTGGTTCCTCTTTGAAGTTTCTCCTTTAACAAATCTAGCTTCATCATTTTGCCCATTATTCAACTTAGAACATTCACCTTTATAACCAACACCTTGAAAGTCTCCTTTATTTTTACCAATTTCCAATAATTGTTCTAGCTTTTCAATACCACCATTTAACATTCTTATTCCTTTTTCGGTATTGACTAGCTTTAGATTTGTTTCATTAAGTTCATCTATTGTTGACAACAACTTCCTCTCTAGATCTTAAATGACATCCTTCATGGTTGAATTCTCCTTCTTTATCTTCTCATTTTGCTTACACTTTTTCACCCATTTGGCATATATTAGTTCATAAGCCTTGTAAATGTCTTCTTTTTGAATTCTAAGTCATTGTCATCACTATCACAATCTGAAATAGAATTTTGGACCGATTCATTTGTATTTTCCTCGTTAGTTTCTTCCCTGGTTATTACCAAGCAAGCCCTGGTTATTACAATAATTTCAAATAGCAAGCAAAAACTAAAAAGGTGAGAAAAAAGGCAAAGAAGATACAATATCATGAATGTCAAGGTAATGTGCTAACATTCTTAAAAAGAGAAAAGGAAATCTTACAAAAGCACTTGGAGTGAAAATGAATCTAAAAGTGAGTATGTTGAAATTATTGTTTGATGAACTCCCACCATTCTGCCTAAACTGAAGTCTATTTTTCTTTACCTTCTTTAACCACTTACTGAAATTTCTCATCAGTAACACTATATCTTCATTTTTATCAGAGTCGTCTCATAAATCATTCACGAATTTACCAGCCTCAGCTTGTAATGCCAACCCTTTATTCTTTTTACACTTATCTCTCAACAGGTTCATCTCAAAGTTTGTGAGAATCTCAATTACCTTATCCAATGATAACTTATTAATATCATGAGCCTCTTCAATGATTGCAATTTTCTCTATGGCTTTAGGAGGCGATGATCTCAATGTTTTCATGATAAGTTTTAAATTTGAACACTTCTTCTCAAGTTGATGTGCTTGATTGGTAATATCATACAACTGCTCATGAAAGTCTTTAATAGTTTCACTTTCCTCCATCTTAGGCTCTTCAAATATATTGGCCAATATTTTAAGTTTTGAAGCTATCACAGATTTTGACCCCTCATATATTGCCTGTAAGGTCATCCTTCTTTTGCTGATTCACCTGCTGATATCATACCAAAAAGTCCTTCATCCATAGCACTGAAAATTTCATGCATCACTTGAGAACTACCAAGTGCTCCCTCTTCTTTAGCCCTTGTCCATTCAAATGGATCTTTAGGTACCACTTCATTCTTTTCATCAATATTCTTTGGATGAGTCCACCCATTCACCATAGAAGTCCATGTTTTAGTTCTTTGTGCTTGAATAAACACTTTCATTCTTGATTTTCAAGCAAGATAGTTGGAACCATCAAGTAAAGATGACCTAGTGATTGACACACCTTCTATAGTAGCCATAAATATGGAACACCAATCTACACCAACTTAACTCACCAAGTTTTGATTAGGTGAACCAAACTTTGATACTAATTGAAAATCTTAAAGGTTGTAGTTCTGCAATAAATGTGTTCTGCCACAACTACTTTGAATTGAACCTGACGATTGCTTAATAAAAAGCAACTGTGTGTTAGCAATTGTCAATTTTTTCATAATTAAAATGAAAGCAGAAAAATCAAATATGCAATAAGTAAATCAGCAACCAAAATTTGGTAACAGAGTTAGGCACACCTGACCTAGTCTGTGGGGCTCTCACCTAGCTTAAACAATTTGTACCGAAGTATAATAGTTTTATCCAAGGCTTTACTAAGCAGACATCACTTAATTCTTGACACTATCCTCTCGTACTCATATCCCGTGAAAGTATTTTACTCCAAATAGTACGACCATCTTGTGCTAATCTCAACTGAGGATTTATGTAACATGGAAAGAAGATAAAGATAAAAATAAATCTCAAGTGATTAAAACAAGAATAACGTAAACAAAGTGACACTTGAGTCAAAAGACATTCCCCTATATGTACAGCCTCATTAACATGAAATCATGGGAAGTTGTTCAACAAGAATTCTCCTTTAAACCTTCAAAATAATCACTGAAGCATCCCACACATAGTAGCCATAAAAATAATCAAACAAACATGTGTTTCATTACCGAAATATCACAAAAAATACAACTACATGATTGATTAGTTTTCTGGATGTTTTTCACCCATGAAAACGATGAAGAGATAGTCCAAATCATTCACGCACATGTAGAGAAATGCAGTTGCTCAAATCACTGATAAATCTGCATTTATCTCTTCGATGAAAACATGTCTATCTCTAATTGTACATATCCAATAAATCCTATCTTCTTTAGGATTTTATTCCAAGTAGGATTCCTTCATTATTCAAAATAGTGGAATCCTATACCAAGTGAATTTCTTATCACTAATGATATACTAAGGGGGTGTTTGGATTGAGGGTTTGGGAATGAAGGAATGGAATAATTGTAAAAAATAGTGTTTACTTTGGGGTTTTCAATTCCAAGGGAATGGATTGATTCCATTAAATTTGGAAATCTACTAAACCCTCCAAAGGGGTGGGTATCAAGTTTTCATTCCAATCTAGTGAAGTGAATCACACGTTAGTAATATGATAATCAACGCACAAGAAGGGGGGTTGAATTGTGTTATCTTTTTAACA
>JANZLC010000006.1:2770728-2787139 GCA_026413385.1 Erythroxylum gracilipes | reverse complement strand
CCTTTAAAGCAAGGGTCTTTTTAATTCCCTGTATAAGAAATGCTGGATATTCAGTTTCACAATAAAGAAAAGAAAATTATTTTAACCATCAGAAGATATTTGAAAGAAACCCACAAAATAGGAAAGTTGGTAAACCTATATACTAAAGGACCAAACTCCTAATCATAAGACTAAAGAAGAAAGCATATGACAACAAAGGTATATAAAAAAATTGAACTTCAAAGGAAAGAAAGAACTTTTGAAAGTTTTCATTGCCTTTTTCACATTGAGAGATTGAACATATTCTATGGTTTTATAAGAATTTTCAAAGCACAAGAACATTCAACTTATGCTAGGTAGATCAACAACATTTGTAGCATAGGACTCCTCAGCAGATGATGTGTGATTGTCAGAATATGGTCTACATTCAATAAACATCATCATCAAAGTTTTATTAACTTAGTTATGAAAAGAAAAATCCATGAATAAAAAGATTTGTCAAGGGTGAACATAATTAGCTGAGGATGAACCTTCCAAGAAAAGAATTCAGCAAAGCAGATTTTCCAACATTTTTAGGTCCAAAGACAAAGCATTGGAAAACATTTCTTTCTGACTGCTACTTCTTGCGATCTAAACATCTTTTCCTCATTACACTGACAGCAGTAGCTGGATCTCCAGGATAATTAAGGAAAATTAGATTTTCCACAGCACGAGATAGATCAAGAAGTATCATAAGTGCCCACTGAAACACATAGAATGCAAAAAATTGCTTTTAATAGAAGTATCATTACCATTTAAATATTGCTAATCATATGAACTTTCAAAGTAAAATCATCAGTTAATCCTCCCCATCCATCACCCAAAGAAATGCAAGAAGCGATGATGATGCCTATGTGAAAGAAAGAGCAGGTTTGTATAACAGAGTTAAACCGTAAAACTTCACACTATTAGCAAAAAGATCCACACTATTAGCAAAATCAATTGAAGTATACTAATAATTATTAAAACCTTTAAAGGGAAAAACAATATAGTTCTAGCAGTACCTCTCACGAAGGGACAGAATCATTGCAGTTTCTTCAACCTTCGTGTTTCCCTGCACAATAAACAAACAAAACATTCCCACATAAGACTTGCGTATTTCAGCAACTTTGCAGCACCCAATGAGAAAGCCAAAATAGTCTCATTTGCAGCATTCAAAATAGGTAAAACAGTGGATGTACACAAGTAACCAGTATCGAATCACCAAAAGGCCAAAACCTTGATTTCTTCACAAACCATTAGCTTTACAAAAACAAAAATAAAAATAAAATGAAGTTATCATCAGAAGCTTCACCACCATGATACTTAACTTCCTGTTTAGCTTTGAATGAAGACGCACGAGAAATTCCAGAGAGACAATAGAAAATGCAATTAAAAGTCATGAAATAGTATGCGGCGTTGTGCATACCAACGGCTGAGATTGTAGCCCAGGTGAAGAGAGTCGAAGCAATGAATGGAACACAACCAAACAAAAGCCACTCGAGCGCGACGACGACTGAAGGTTCTCGAGCTAGATCCACTTGAACTGAAGAGACGCCCAAACGCCAATAAGAAAATTCGACTGAGCGTAAAGCAAATCCAGACCTCCTTAAATCTCTAAGAACAAACTCAATACTTAATTAACACATAGAAATAGCTAACCTCAGCAATCTCAACAGTTCCAGCTTTCTCAAATAACATATAACATTATAAGGCAAATTCCCAACAAAGACTTTGGCATCCTCTGGCGGCGGCTCAAAGGCTTCGTCACCATCTTCTTCACTCTCTCCTTCACCTCTAATGGCCTCAGTAACTGAATCCTCTCCCTCACCTTCCCAGTCGGATGCTCCAGTTGCTTCAATATCGCCTCTCTCTTGGTTTCCCCACAACGGGTCGTCTTGCTCAGAGTCGGACAGTGTAATGGTAGTATTGTTGTCTTTCTCTTGTTGGGCACAATCCGATGTCTGGGTATCAAAGGGAACGAAGCACGAGAAGTGGGTCTTCAGTTTGAGAGAGAGAGTAGAAGAAACGAAGTGAGAAAGGTGGAGTTTTAAGCGTCTGCGTGTGACACAGAAGCAGCGGTGAGGAGGGGGTTTTAGTTTCGGCTTTGAAATGAGAAGAGAAGGGAAAGAAAGTAACGAAGAATGAGTCGAATCTCTGATATTCTATCTGCTACTTTCAGCCTTCCGCGACGTTTTGTTGCTAAAACGTCACAAAAGGTATGACAAATTTGCAACGTTTGCAAAAAAGTCGTAAAAAATGGGACCTTTTTGTGACGTTTTTTAAACGTCGTAAAAACTCTAAACAATTTGTGACTTTTTTTTAAAACGTCGCAAATTCTATTAATTTGTTGTAGTGCCATAAGGGTGTAGTAGTTTTCCAAAAATTTTGATTTGACCACAGTTACTTGTAAGGTTCTGTCACAGATATTTGTAACTGTATTTATCGGTTACTAGATATAAAGTAACTGTATCAGTAACTGTTAATTGTTCAGTACAAACAAAAACAAAAAATGAATATGAAATTAAACAGATCAATATCGAATTTTGTAACGCAGTTCGACACACCTTGCTTACGTCTGTAGGGCCCTCACCCAGCTTAATTATTTCACCAACTACAATAGTTTTATACAAGACTTTACTGAGCCTCCACTACTCAATTCTTGACACTATCCCTTGTCCTCACAACCTGTGAAAGAATTTCGCACCAAATAGTACAACCACCTCATACTAACCTCAACAGAGGATTTTTCTCAACAATCTTTTGAAACAAGAACAATGAATAAATCACTTAAGTGATTAAACAAACAACTTAACACTTAAGAAAACACTTGACAAAAAATAAGAAATAATTTCCTACGCAATCACAAAATCAAGAGCAGTTAAATAATCACACAAACACCCAGTAAGAACTTCACCAAGTCAGCCACCATTTAGGTGTAGGAGTTGGGTCACGCATTCATCAACAACACGTTGGATGTCTTCAATTTTTTTCACACTTGGTCACGTTCCACACAAGCCACCCTTGGAGCAATAAAAACATTAAGATCAAACATCACACCTTTTTCTCTTTCATTCCCTGTCAATACTCACCAAAAAAAACCTCATCAAAACACCCATGTATTTTCTGCAAAACATGGACAGTACCTAGTAACCCATGCAATAAGACTAACACCACAGAACAGCACCCAGTGACCCACACAAAAAGACCAACATCCAGAAATTCACGCCAACTCCACATAGAAGAAAAATCACCCAATAACTCACGTGTAGCCTTCAATCAACAGCGTAACACCATAGGAAAAATTCAAGACCACAAAACCTACACGCAGCTCTTATACATGTCACCTTGCTTAATCCATATTTCTAGAAGAAACGTAATCCACATGAATCTTCATCCAAGATAGAGTTTTATTTGCACAATAACTCTATCTAAGAAGTCAATTCAAGTAAGACTTCTTGATTTATATTTTTAATCATTATCTAAATATCCAATAATAAAAATGCCAAAATTAAACAAAAAGATATATAATAAATATCTTAACAATCTCTCCTTTTTTTGGCATTTTTGTCACAAATAAGAAACTCCCCCTTAATCCAACATTAAGTTCCAAAGAACATCCATCAAATTCTTCATGTTCAAGAAACATCCAAAGAAACAATAATGAACAATCATCTAATTTTCTCCCCTTTGGGACAAAAAGATGCCAAAAAGTAAGACTAATAGTCAAGAAGATACCTTAACATCTCCCCTTGAATTGAACAGTCACCAAAAACAATATGATGTCTCCCCCTTCGGACAGAACAATGCCAAAACAAGAATCCTTTAATGTGATCATTCTTAGTGAATAAAGAAACATAAGAATCACTTTAATTCTATCTCCATAAGACTGATCAAATTTATAAACCCCATCATCAAGCATAGCCTCATGTACACATCAATCAACTGAATGTAGAAAACCCATAAATAAAAACTCAGAAAACCTAAATGATAACTCCTTCGAACCTCTTTTTTGTTTTTTGTTTTTTATTTTTTGTGTCTGTTTCTTTTAATAAATAATATCAAACTATACTTCAAAAATGTAAAGCACACAGTCCCTGTGTCCTTCGAAGAAATTCAAACCTGGGCTTATTCCTCGTCACATTATCTCAGTCATCAACTGTCTGGTTGATTTCTTCATCTAAAGCAACTGACTTATCCTTAGTCTGAACAGTTTCTTTAAAAGAAGTAACTAACTGTGAATCTAGACAATTTCTTGTTTTTTCTTTACTACGTCTTTGTGCTTATACTTGACCCTTTCTAATCCAAGAGTACTTCGGTAACTTGGGTTGCTGCTGGAAATTTAATGGAGAGTGTCTAGATTTTCGGTCTTGAACCCTTTGAAACATCATGTATAATAACTTGTAACATTTCGGTCTTATGTGTTTGGTTACTCCACAAAAGTGACACGTAGGTATGAAACTCTGATTTTTCTTTGAGATTTCTCCTTGGACAGATCTGGTCGCACCAATTTTCTCATCATTCAACTTGGAACATTCACCTCTATAACCAATGCCTTGAAGGTTTCCTTTAGTCTTACCAATTTCCAACAACTTTTGTAGCTTTTTAGTACCTCTATTTAACATTCTTATTCCCTTTTTTGTACTGACTAGCTTCAACTTTGTTTCATTAAGCTCATCTATTATAGATAACAACTTTTTCTCAAGGTCTTGAATGGTGTTCTTCATGGTAGAGTTTTCTTCCTTCAACTTCTCATTTTTCTTACATGTTTGGACCCATTTAGCATACATGAACTCATAGGCTTCATAAATACCTTTATTTTTATCATCTGAAGTACTGTCATCACTGTCATAATATGAGATTGAGTTTTGAGCTGATTCGTTTGCATTTTTCCCGAAATTTTCTGATATACTCACGTTTTTGTCATCGGTTGCTTCCTTCTTAGTTGCTGTAAAGCAAGTAACTGGACTTTTGTTGTATAAAGCAACTAACGCAACATTATTCACATTTTTTCCTTCACTACCATACTCACTTCCAGATTTATTCTCACTCTAAGTGCTTGTATAGGACTTCTCTTTTCTATTCTTCAAAGTGTTAGCACATTCCGCTGAAATCTTGACATTCATGACATTGAATTTTCTTCACTTTTATTTCACCCTTTTGAGTGTTCCTTTATTGTTTGAAATTACTATTTGATGAGCTCCCACCGTTTTGCCTAAAATCGGATATATCCTTCTTCACTTTCTTTAACCACTTACTGAAATTTCTTGTCAATAACTCCATATCCTTATTCTCATCAAATTCATCTTCGAAGTCATTCACAACTTTACCAATCTCAGTTTGCAATGCCAATCCTTTGCTCTTCTTTCGATTATCCGTCAACAAATTCATCTCAAAGTTGGTAAGAATCCCAATTACCTTATCCAAAGACAATTTAATGATATCACGGGCTTCTTCGATGGTCGTAATTTTTGGTATGAATCTTGGAGGCAACGATCTAAATGTCTTCTTAAACAGTTTCAAGTTAGAGTACTTCTTCCCGAGTTGATGTGCTTGGTTTGCTATGTCACGTAGTCTCTCATGGAAGTCTCCAATGGTTTCACTCGCATCCATCTTCAGCTCTTCAAATCTCACAGCCAGCATCTGAAGTTTTGAGGCTATCATAGATTTTGATCCTTCATGTATAGTGTACAAAGTGTCCGATGCTTCTTTCGCCGATTCACAAGCTGATATCATAACAAAGCGACCTTCATCAATTGCATTGAAAATGGTGGGCAAGGCTTGAGAATTTCCAAGCGCTCTCTTCTTTAGCCCTTATCCACTCAGATGCATCTTTAAGCACCATTTCTCCCTTTTAATTAGTAATCAATGGATGTGTCCATTCATTTAAAACCGAGTTCCATGCTCTTGTTCCTTATGCCTGAATGAATACTCTCATCCTTGATTTCCACGTAGGATAATTTAAACCATCTAACAACAATGGCCTGATAAGTGATGCCCCTTCTCTTATAGCCATAATTACGAAATAAAGATCTACACCGACTTGATGTTTCCAAGTTCTGATTTGGTGACCCACTCTGATACCAATTGAAAGAACCGTAAGGGTGTAGTAGTTTCGCAAAAATTTCCATTTGACCGCAGTTACTTGTAAGGTGACGCCACAGTTACTTGTAACTGTATCTGTCAGTTATTAGATATAAAGTAAATGTATCAACAACTATTAATTTTTTTAGTATAAACGAAAACAGAAAAATGAATACAAAATTAAACAAATAAACACCAAAATTTGGTAATGCAATTTGACACACCTTGCCTACGTCTGCGAGGCCTTCGCCCAGCTTAATTCTTTCACTAACTATAATAGTTTTATACAAGGCTTTATTGAGCTGACACCACCCAATCCTTGACAATATCCCTTGTCCTTACAACTCGTGAAAAAATTCCACACCCAATAGTACGACAGCCTTGTACTAACCTCAATAGAGGATTTTTCTCAACAATCTTTTGAAACAAAAACAGTGAATAAATCACTCAAGTGATTAAATAAACAACTCAACACTCAAGAAATAACTTCCTGCACAATCACGAAATCAAGAGAAGTTAAATAATCACGTAGAAACACCCAACAAGAACTTCACCAAGTTAGCCACCATTTAGATGTAGGAGCTAGGTCACGCATTCATCAACAACACCTTTGGATGTCTTAAATTTTCTTCACACTTGGTAACGTTACACACAAGCCACCCTTGAAGCAGTAAAAACATTCAGATCTAACAACACACCTTTTGCTCTTCCATTCATTGTGAATACTCACCAGAAAAACCTCATCAAAACACTCATGTATTTTTTGCAAACCATGGGCAACACCCAATGACCCACGCAATAAGACTAACACCACAAAACAACACCCAGTGACCCACGCAATAAGACTAACACCACAAAACAGCACCCAGTGACCCACACAAAAAGACTAACACCTAGAAATTCACGCCAACATCCACATAGAAGAAAAATCGTTCAACAACTCACGTATAGCCTTTAATCATTAGCATAACACCACATCAAAAATCCAAGACCATAAAAACTACACCCAGCTCTCACACACGTCACCTTGCTTAATCCATATCTTCGGAAGAAACATAATCCACATGAAGCTTCATCTAAGATAGAGTTCTATTTGCACAACAACTCTATCCAAGAAGCCAATTCAAGTAAGACTTCTTGATATATATTTTTAATCATTATCTGAATATCCAATAATTAAAAATGCCTAAATTAAATAAAAAGATATATAATAAATATCTTAACACATGTAATTAATTTGTTGTAATCCTATCTCTATACACTACAACATATGAGCTTATTGGCAACGAAATCAAAAGTCACTAAATATGAAAATTTTGTCGCAAATATTAATTTGTGACGAAAAACAGTCGTCACCCTAATGGTCACTGAATCCTGGCAACAAAACAATATCTGCGACATTTTTTTTTGAAATCATCGCAAAAAGGTTTTGATACACAATAATTTCGTTGGTAAAACATATAACCGACGAGAACGAAGAACTTCGTACATATTATTTTGCAACGTATATGTTTCGTAGATAAAGGTTTTTACCTACTAAACTGTAGTCGTAGGTAATTATTTTTACTGACGATTTTTTTAACAAAATAGTTTTAGCTACTAATTGTTTGTTGTAGGTAAATGTTTTTAGAGAAGTTCATGTAAACGTAGGTAATAACATTTTGTGACAATTTTGTTTTGGCATCTAATACATTTTAGTGACGATTCAGTTTTTGTAGCAGAATAGTTTTAGCTACAAATTTCTTATTGTAGGTAAATGTTTTTAGAGACGTTCTTGTAAACATAGATAATAACATTTTGTGAAAAAATTGTTTTGGTAGCTAATACTTTTTAGTGACAAAATTTTATTTTTAAATTTAAATTTTATTATAATTGTTAAAAACAAATTTAATTTAATTTGTTACAATTTTAAGACAGTTTGAAATATAAATTACTTACATTTTATAATTAATGTTGGTGACATATTTTTTAACTGATAATAAATTGAAATAAAATAAACATTAAAAATTGAATGCATTTTATAAAAAAATTAATTACAAGTCATATACAAACTAAGACTCCTTATTGTTGTCACTATTACTGACATAGTTTGAGCCAAGTAATTGTTTGACCATCTTTTTAAGCTGATTCACTTCTTTTACATTATGATCTAACTTCTCTTCTGTACATTGTAACTTAGTCTTCAGTGCCTAGTTCTCCTCTTGAAGCGCCGTGACATTTGTTGGTCGTGACAAAGATGCACCAACAAGCTTAGGGCCATACCCAGGACCTTTGATATACCCCAATCTTGTACCAAGGACATTATTGCAAATGTCATTGACATTGGGCTGATTCCCCTTAGATAATGATGTCTGCAACAACTCCTACATTTTGTTCTACAATTTAAAGTACAAAATCTAGTTAACTAAAAAATTATTACTTACTATTACATAAAGAAATAAAATGTAATATTAATTTGCTTGTACTTAATTACTTTGTGCCTCTTCAGACGTCCAGCCTTCTCCTTCCTTGTAGTGTGTTAGCTTGTAGGATCACACTCTTGTCCTTGGAGTTGAGTTTGGCTCTATTATATGAATTTAAAAAATTAGAAGATAATATAATTTATTTTTTTAAGAAATAAAATAATAAGTTGAAAATGTTATACCTACAAATTCTTGTCGAACGATAACAAATGATTTGGAGCCGATGTTATAAGGAGTCTTCATTTTTGCTCTGTTCACCTTGGCTTTCTTTCACATTTCCTAAATTAAGAGAAATGGTCATGAAATGTATAAACAAAATTAATGGAAGGAAATATGAAGAGAAAAAAAAACCTAAATCTTCACTAAGGCCCAATAATCACACATTTCACTCCAATTTTTTGGAGTCACCCATTACGGAACATGTCTCTTTGCCTTTTCATCAGAAGGGAAAGACTGGTAATATTTATGAAGCCTATATTGAAGATCCTTCACCCTTTGTTTCAATAGTGAACTAACACAACTTGAAACCTCAAGCTTGTCAATATCAACGATATTGAGTTTCATCTTTAAAGAGCATGTATAAGTTAAGTTACCGTTTTTGTTAAGTAAAATCACAAATACATATAATCAAATGAATTGAAATATTACCAAAACTTTATCCAAAGCATTTTGGAGCAAGTTGTCTTTCTTCAACTGCCTAGTATGCTGAAGGCAATTCATTCGTCATAACTACGCCCAACTCATTGGACAATTTTGCAAATTGGATCTTATTAAGAGGGTGACGTTGCATTAGGTTAATGGCCACAGACAACTTATTGTTCATTGCAACATTCATCCGTTGCAACTCAACTCTTTTTGTGATACCTCTACCTCATTTTCTAATGCCAGTATTGGAACCTAAAAATAAAAAATCATAATAAGAAAAACATACTAAACATGTAATGAGTAATTTCAGCATTAATGTAAATATGTTTGGTTAATAATAACAGACCTGAAGATCCCTCAGCACTAACAAATGATGTTGTTAAAGGTTGTTGCTGACTATCTTCATTCGAGGATGCAATTGTTGGTTGTTGAACGATAGGGTCGAATTAAGTTGGTTATTGTGTGGGAGGAACTTCTTTGGTTGTTACCACCCTCTTTCCCTTGTTTCTACCAGGTTCCATTATAGTGAACCAGTGTAAAATGAAATATGAACATAACACATAATCTTAACTCAAACATCAATATTCCACATGAATATAAGGAGATCAGTATTTAAATACTAAACATTTGGCATAACATTCCACATAAACATAAGTGAAACATTAAAAATATGCATCTAGTCATTGTAAATTAACATAAGTAAAACATCAACAACATAAGGCAATTATAAACATAACATTTCAAAAAATACAAACAATTTATTTACATTCAATCATTATGATCAAGATTTTAAAAATCATCATCATTTAGTACATTATCATTGGATTCTTCATCACTAATATATTTGAGAAAAGTGTCGTCATTGTCATTTAAGTCATCCTGAGTATAGTCTTCTTCTATTTGTAAGATAAGATGGGCTTGGACTTCATCTAGTTGAACTATGTTGGGATCGACATCTCTCCTATGGAATGATGATATATCTGCATCTTCTACTAGAATGCCTTCGTTATTGAACTCTAATCCAATATCTTGATATACTTCATCTGCATCCTCATCTAATTGACCAATGTCCCTTTCACAAAAATCAAAGACATTCCTTTGTTGAAACTTTTGAATAACCTTCTAATTGCTACCCAATATAGTATCGTTGACGTAGAAAACTTATTGGACTTGACTTGCAAAGACAAAAGAATCATTATCATACCATGTCTTACTAACATTTATGCTAGTAATATGCTCGTTCACTTTCATGTTAGTTAGATCAAACCATTTGCATTTAAGTAGAACAACCTTTTTATCCTTCATGTAGTGCAACTCTATTATTTCAGAGATGACGCCGTAGAAATCAATGATTTCATCGTCATGACACTCTTCAACAATAACCCCACTATTTTGACTTCTAACTCGACTATCTCCATCTTGTATGTGAAATCTCACCTTATTAACAAATGTAACCTGTGTATTTCTTCCCACAAATATGAGGCCCACATGTCAAACTATATAATGTTGTTGTCACTTCTTGCACGTTACGGTTATGTAACCGTATCATCTATACGACAAATTGAAAATAAATATAAGGATGAGACATATTCTCATATTTTCATAATATGTAATCAATATGAAACTTACTCGATTTCTAAACCATGGTACAAACTTTTGCCTGTGTCTTTCTTCAACATTAATAATCTCTTTATTGTGAATTTTGTCTTTGTGCTCTCTATTTAAAAAAGATAACGACAGTAAGATCTTAGAGTGCATGAAGAAAATTGTAATATGATTGCTTGAATGAAAAGGAATATACGTGTTCCATGTATGTATCGACTTTCTCGCAATTGTTTAAAATATAATAATGGGCAATTTCGAATTCATCTTTAGTTAACTCCACATATTTACCCACACCAAGTGACATAACTTTTTGGGAGAAAATAGACAACCTACCGTCGTCATGAAAATCAAAGTTATGTTCTGGTTTATTAAATCTTGTCGCCACATCAGTTAAGTACATTGAATAAAAAGTCAAAAATTCATTTGCTATATAAGCCTCTGTAATAGATCCCTCTGGTCGAGCTCTATTATGTACATAACGCTTAAGAGAGCATAAAAGCCTAAACATAGATAGTTATAAACTTAGGAATTGTTACAAACAAATAACATAGAAATATTTACCTTTCAATCGGAAACATCCATCGAAATTGAACTGGTCCGTAAAGTTTTGTTTCATATAGTAAGTGAAATGCCAAATGAACCATAACATAAAAAAAAACGACGGGGGAATAATAGGTCAAGCTTACATAGAATCAATGCTATGTTTTTTTTTCATTTTATCAAGCTCTTCAACTTTAAGTGTCGTGCAACATAATTCTTAAAAATCTCTCCCAATTGACCCAAAGTAACGGACACATAATCATTGTTAGAGTACATGACAATCATGACTTTTCAACCCTGACACTTTTCCCTCTTCAACATTCACACAACGACTTATATTTAATTACAACCCATCAGGACATTTGACTGATTAGATGAACTAACCGAATGATTATTTCTCACTTTTTGACATGTTGTAACAAGTAGGGGAAATAATGTATGACCCATCATCTCTTCTTTTCAAACGCAAGTCCTTTTTAATACTCATATCTTTCAAGTCAAGTCTAGCCTTAATTGTGTCTTTGAATTTACCATAACAATCCTAAAAATGAACTCACAATGTTTTTTTCAATATAAATGACATTAAGATTGTGCCTCAATAGTAATTCCTTCCAGTATGGCAAGTTGAAAAATATGCTTTTTTTTGTCCAATTTAGTTTGACATCATATCTCTTTTGCTTTCTATTACGTGGGTGTTTGCCAAATATAATGTCATCCAAATGTGACAGCTAGTAAACAATATCATCACCGGACAACTGCATCAGAGCTTCACCCAACTTTACTGTGCAATTAAACTGTTTACTTCTTCGCCATTTATGGCAATGTTCCAAATAACGACAATAACCCGTATAACATATTTTTCTTTGTATCCTTTTTAAATATGTTTGATAGTTACACTAGGACAAGCCATATATCCTTTAGGGCTCCACCCAGACAAATTCCCATAAGTTGGCAAATCATTTATAGTCCACAAAACAGCAGCATGCATTAGTAAGGTTTTGCCTTTAACAACATCAAAAGTTTGTAATCCAAATTCCTATAGATCGTTTAAGTCATCAACTAATGGTTGCATGCATACATCGATGTCCTTACCAGGAGCAGTATGTCCTAGAATAAGCAAAGACAACAATGTAAAAGGCTCTTTCATATAATTCTATGGAGGTAAATTACAGGGGAATAGAATTACTAGCCACACGCTATATGAATTACTCATATTACCGAAAGGATTAAAGGATTGTCTATGGCTATTTTTGTTAACATAAAAAGTCTTTGTAATTGTGGTTTAATAGGAATGTATCGAAGGATTTTATTTGATATCTTTTCCCCTCTCCCATCATCCACCTGCCACCTTGATATACCACAAATAGAACACTCCTGAAGATCTTTTCTTTTCTTCCAAAAAAGAACATAGTAATACTTACAAGCATGAATTGAAATATGTCCTAATCCAAGGTCCCTTAATAGTTTCTTTACATCATAGTAAGATTTTGACAACTTGTGTCTAATAGGTAATCCATCGTTCAGTAAGTCAATTAACATGTCACAAGACTTGTTACTCCATTTATTATAAGCCTTCAAACGCAGTAATTCATAATAAATGATAGTTGTGAGAAATTAAAGCACTCGAGCAACTTTTAATAACTTCCCAAAATTATCTTTTGTAATACTACCAATTATGTTAGGCATTCCTATTTCATTCATAGTCTCCATATAATTCTGACAACTGTCTAACATCTCGTCAATCCTATCATCACAATCATCTACATCATTAATGTAAATGTCATCAGAACATGTACCACCACTTCTACTATAACTTGCTTCCTTACGTTCACCATGATAAAGCCACGGAGTGTAGAATTTATCTATGCCTCATATTAGCAAGTGATTATATACCACATCTTGACTTGGAAGTCGACATTTAAGCAATCTAAGCATAGACAATGAATACTACATTCATCACCCATTTGATCTTTTACAAATTGCATGAAACTCTAAACTCTTTCTACTAATTCAGTTGACCATTTTTTATGAGACATCCAACTCTTTTCCATATAGCTATACAATAAAATAAGATAACTGAGTTATTACATGCTTTTTTTGTTCAATATTACATTTAAAAAAATCAATATAATTAAGGTACTTGGTGTTATTTCTTGTTTCCAACCCATATACCATCCTTTGTTTGTACTATGTTGAATTGTTTCTTGTTTGCTTTGTGTATTTAACTTGTTCTATTACATAATGACATTGTAATTGGTTAAGTCTTTTGTATTAATTTTTGTTGTTTACATTGAAGCTATTATTTTAAATGTCATTGGCAAAAGAAAGAAATTAAGGTTCTAATTTTTATCTTTTTAAAATTGTCGGTGAAATTACCTTTACCTATTTCCTCTATAACACCTATTGTTCTTTCTAATTTGTCAATATATAAATTATATCATTTAAATTACTGTATAATGTAATTGAACATGTTATATTCATTATTTGACGTGTTGAATGGTGCTATGTACTAACTATTTAGTACAAAAGTTAATTACATTGTATGAGGTTAACTACTAATTTTGTATTAGGTTTTCAAGTTTACATTGAAGCTATTATTTTAAATGTTATTGCCAAAAGAAAGAAATTAAGGTTCCAATTATTATCTTTTTAAAATTATTGGTGAAATTACCTTTACCTATTTCCTCTATAATACCTATTATTCTTTCAAAAGTTTGTCAATATATAAATTATATCATTTACATTAGTGTATATTGTAATTGAACATATTATATTCACCATTTGATGTGTGACAAGATGTTGTTATAATACTAACTATTTAGTACAAAAATTAATTACATTGTATGATGTTAACTGCTAATTTTGTATTAATTTTTGTTGTTTACATTGAAGCTATTATTTTAAATGTCATTTGCAAAAGAAAGAAATTAAGGTTCTAATTTTTATCTTTTTAAAATTGTTGGTGAAATTACCCTTACCTATTTCCTCTATAACACCTATTGTTCTTTCAAAAGTTTGTCAATATATAAATTGTATCATTCTCATTACTATATAATGTAATTGAACATGTTATATTCATCATTTGATGTGTTGGATGTTGTTTTGGTACTAACTATTTAGTACAAAAATTAATTACATTATAGGAGGTTAACTACTAATTTTGTATTAATTTTTGTTGTTTACAGTGAGGCTATTATTTTAAATGTTATTGGCAAAAGAAAGAAATTAAGGTTCCAATTTTATCTTCTTAAATTGCATGGTGATTCAATTTCAAAACGCTTTTCTCAAAAAATGGCTATAAAATGACGTGACAATATCATGTTTTTACTACATACGCATCAATGGGTATACTAACCACTCAATTTGTGTTGTCAGTTCATACACATCAATTACGTTAATTATATACATGAAAATGAAAAGACCATTGATATATAAAACAATTAATTAACAAACCATTTCAAATGCGACGAATACTACTAATTCATATTAAAAATAATGGGTACTACTAATTCACATTAAGAAGGAGGAACTTCAATGGATAAGTTACCTGGATCGACAGATAACCACAAACCACTAAGAAGGAGGAACTTCAATGATTAATCCTTAGATTGCTTATAAATATGAGATAATTTTATATGAAGTAATTAATATTAATAAAAAATAACAAAAATTACGTTATGATTAAGTAATACTACAAAGAAATAAGACATATTTGCTTAAAAAAATATTGAAATTAAAGAAATCAAACCCTACAGGAATTCTATATAATTAACCTTATACTTTATCATTATAATTCTTGTTCACAAGATATAGGGCTTTTGTCCAACATGTAGTGGGAAAGGAGAATATACATGAAGATGCCACACAAATTCTTTGGTTTTGTCTTCAATCAAATAGATGAAGACAAAATCTGCAAAAAAACCTATACGCAATCACTAACTAACGCGAAAATTGAAGTTATAAGTGTAGATTTAATAGGAAAATAGATATAGCAAAGACAAAAGAATAAACATACCAAAGCTGAAAACTAACTAAGAACTTAAAATGTTAAAACAAATGACTTATACAAATATTACTTTCATTCATATACTTAAACAAAGAAGGAATTATTTCAAAATGTAAGCTAAGTAGTACATTATCTTCTTTAGGGAGATGAGACAACTAATGCACCAATGGTTTCATACTAAATTATATTTAAAGCATATACTTACACATAATGTGCATATAATTACATTTATTGAAAATCACAATAAATGATAATAATGAATCTAATTGCGATTCTTCCATGTAAATTGAAACTTTGTTCATGACATGAAATGCATACAAGTAGCTCAAAACAATGCCAAATGTGAGTCAAGATAACATTTATTTTCATTGAAATGTGTAAAGACTTCACACAAATTTGCATAGTATAAACAAAGTCACGAGTTTGATTGGAAACCCTATTATTGGATCCCGTTTTCGGAATCCAACTCTTACTAAAATGCCATCGTACTTGACCATGGTTCCTTGCTATCTCTGCTGTCTCTGATACCAAAATATGATGGGCCCAACCTCTTGTGCCATACAACATGTGCGTACTATTACTTGTCATGCCCGTGAGTATAATCCAATGAAATTACGATGCTAAAAGCCTCATTCTCATGCATACACAATTCTTATTTCCGATCATTATCATAACATACATAATTCATAACTTAAAAGAATAGAATTCACAAGTTCTAATGGCATTCCAAGCCACGATACAACAATGCCTCAATATCCAAAAATACAAAAATCACTTGAACTAATAATCCTCAACATGCGACTAATCCTTGTACTTTACAAAAATAACTCAGAAAACAACATAAACAAATTAGGAGTGATGTCTTGACTCGCTTTCACTCCATCTCTTGCTCAAATACCTGAAGGTGGGGAGAAAAAGGGGGGTGAGCTTGAAAGCTCATGGGTAATAGGTTTATAATAAAGGAACAAGCAAAACTATTTTCAAAAATCTCATTACTATTTCACATGTTCGAAACTATAGGAAAAATCATAAAACGCTTATTTCATGAAATTTTCAATTTGTCAAACGATTC
>JANZLC010000006.1:2707310-2735542 GCA_026413385.1 Erythroxylum gracilipes | reverse complement strand
AATCAATATTTTCACCAAAATTCACAAAAATTCCACAATTCACATAATTAATCCCGAAATTGCCTAAACACAATTTACTCATCAATAACAATTCAATTGTACCCGGAAAATGTCATGAATGCATGTACAATCATATAATTGTGCAAAGATGTGCATATCACAAATAATACTGCATGAAATGCATTTTTCCCAATTTCTCATCAAATTTTTAGAATTCACAATTCTAGCACTCATGTGGGTAACGGGATATTACACTTAATTTGCTCCAAGTGTGTTTATAGGTTATAATTGACTGCATGGACTTAAATGAGAAGAATTCAAATGAAGACACGACATAAAACAAAGATTTGAAGCATAAAAGGGATACATGGCCATGCATCAGCTAGTGTATTTCTCTCAGTTCGTGCAGAATTATGAATTCTGGGTATTTTGGGTTATACACAATTTAGTACATAGCCATGTATCAAACTGTGCATCACCCAAAACCTTAAAATTTACTATAAAAAGACGTTTTTCCAGGCAAAACAAGTAGGAGACATTATGATTGATTACATAGCTGAGATTGTTTAGAAGGAGCAATTTTGAGTTAAAGAAGTGGAAAACATGAAGAAATCATTGTAAGATCCATCAGAATACAAGGTCAAAACTCTACCTTATAAGAATATTCGATAGAAGATAATTAGGGAGATTTAGAATTATAAACCCATTGTTTTCAATTCCTTTTTCTTTCTATTTATGTTTAATTTCATGTTCTATCATATGTAAATAAATTCTTTTAGTGCCTAAGTAAGATAGACCTTAGTTTTATGCAATAATATGTTTTGATTCTTTTATTAATGCAATTATTCGAATTGATATATTGTGATTCAATTACATGTTTAATATATGTTCTAATAGATCTAGAATATTAGTGCATAATTTGATTTTATAACATAGAGATTAGAAATCCTATATGTGAGTAGATCTATTGTAATTGGAAGGAGATGATTGCAACCCTAAAGATAGGATGACATAAATCTTCTAGATTAGGTTCAAACATAATAACATGATTCATAAATCGGTAAAGCAATTCTATGAACTTTAATATGAGTAATTTAGATGATAACCTTAGCATTAATTGTTATTAGACTCAAGACTGAGCTATTAGCATACCATAAGAATCTCCATGGTCCAATTAATCAATAAAATAATTGATTAATAAAAGACCAATCCATTAAAGGTATTTAGGGGGATTCGAAACCGAGATACTAAGTTTGACATCGATAGTTTTCTAAGTAATTCGTTAATACTGCCTTCAATTTTGTTTCCGGCTTTATTTTAATTTTTTGTTTTCTTTTCTTTAATTAAAATCCTAAATAAATTTTGAAACTAGATAATAGGATAATCGTAACTACTAGTATTCATCGTCTTCATGGGATTAACCCACACTTTTTGGTACTAGCTACATCTACATGGTGCACTTGTGGTTATTTCATACTTAGAAAAATTCAATCAACATTTTGACATAGTTTTTAGGGACGATGATATTAGGAGAACCTTACTTTATTATTCTAGCCATTACTTTGTTTTCTTTTATTTAATTTATTTCTCGTTATTTTATTTGTTTAATTTCTTTAGTTTAGAATTAGACTCCTGGTCATTTTATGATCAGGAGTACATTTGAATGCTTACTAGAAGCAGATCCTAAAATAGAGAGAACAACAATAAGAAATCTTCGTTGGACTAATCTAAGAAAGTTTGAATTATATCATCAAATAGAAGGCTTGAGAGGTCATGTGGATATAAACGAATCTAACAATATAGTGGACTAACCATATACGATGTTCGACTACGCTATATCAGACATAACTAGTGTAGAATCCAGTATAGTGAAACTAATTATTCAGGCGAATAATTTTGAGATCAAGCTGAGCATCATCCAGATGGTGCAACGGTCAATCCAGTTTAATGGACTTTGAGATGAAGACCCCAACGCATATATCTCTAACTTTTTGATATCTGTGTTACATTTAAAATCAATGGAGCAAATGATGATGCAATTAAACTGCGTCTATGTCCATTCTCCAAGAAAGGAAAGGCTAAATTTGAGCTAAACTCTATGTCATGTTTCCCACTTAATACATGGGATCAAGTGGCAATTTTTTTTGTTGAAGTACTTTCCCCTTGAAAAGTCTACGAAGCTAAGGAATGAAATCTCATCATACTCCCAAATTGATGGTGAATCACTTTATGACACATAGGAAATATTTAAGGAGATGCTTAGATAATGGCCTCATCATAGGCTACCACTGTGGATGCAAATCCAAACTTTCTATAATGGGATAAGTCAAAGTACGAGGCAGTCAATAGATGCAGCAGCTAAAAGTATACTGAAAAATAAAACACCTGAAGTGGCCCAAGAATTGATCGAAGATATGGCTATAAACAACTATCGATAGTGCTGAGATAGAGCACAAACTACTAGGCTAGTGGGAGTTTGTAAAGTAGACATGGTGGTGTAGTTGGTGAGCTAAGTGGAGGCCCTGAGTAAGAAGATAGATAGATTAACTATGGATCCACAAGGAAGGATGATGTAGTGTGAAGAGTGTGGGCTAGATCACAAAGACAAGAGTGTCAATCTGCTCAGCCCAAACATGTGAATTATTTAAGAAATGCTTCGAGACCTTAAAACAATCCTTACAATAATACCTATAACCTTGGATGGATGGGGTAATCAAGGACAACAAAGAAACAACCCTCTTGTGGGATTCCAAACACAAGCATTATAGCCAAGGAAACCTGTTATGGATGAGTTGATTATGGAATTTATTTAAGAATCAGAAAAAAAAACATCAGTAAACAGACGCATCCATATGAAAATTGGAAATTAAAATGGACCAGCTTGCAAAGTCAGTGGCAGAGAGACCGAAGGGAAGTTTGTCGAGCACAATTGAAACAAATCGTAAGAAACGAATAATGACAATCAGCTAGACAACTGAAAAGCTCCAAAAAGAAGAAGAGAAGGAAGTGACTACTAAGAGTCACTCGAAAGCTAATTGTAGCTTTTACTTGAAAAGAGTCAAAGAGTATCAACTACACCTCCATATCCTATTAGAGCAAAGAGAAAGCATTAGAGGAAAAGGTTGATAAGATCCTTGATCTTTTAGAAGGATTGAAAAATGGATTTTCCCTTGTTGAACCTCTTTCGCAAAGACAAAGAGCCAAGAATCATTGAAAGAGAAAACGTTAAATAAAGAAGACTCAAAACAGTTAAAGACTAAAGTGTTGAGCAAAGAGAGCTCCAACAAGAAGAAAAAACTACCAGAGAAACAAGATGACCTTGGGAATTTTTGTATCCTTTGTACCATAGGTAGTTTAAAGGTGGATAAAGCTTTTGCCAAGTTAAGAGTTGGCATAAATATGATTTCTTACACCTTATTTTAAAAAATGGGAATAGGAAAACTTAAACCGAATAGGATGTGAGTTTAAATGGCTAATAGATCATTATAACATCTTGGGGAATCATAGAAGACATACCTGTTAAGGTTGATAAGTTCACATTCCTAACTAGTTTTATCATTATAGACATAGAGGAAGATTCAGAAGTACCCTTAGTTCTCAAGTGACCATTCCTAGCAATTGCAAAGTCACTCATAGATGTTAACAAAGGTAAGTTAACATCAACAGTAGGGGATGAAGTGCTTACATTTAAAATCTCTAATGTCAAAAACAATTCGCTTAAATTTCTGGATGCCATTAAGATTAACGAGTCTTGTCAAGGTATTTTAAAGGATTCCATATATAAGGATCCACCTGAGAAGTTACAAATTCAGGGGAATAAACCAAAGAAAAATGTGGCGAAAAGCGTAGGAAGGTAGCATACCTACAGGTAATGGAACCTATAGTAAGGCTGCAACAAATTAGTTTATTGATAAGTGTAAATTGCATCGTGCTTTATGGCATAGTTTGATATGTGTTTAGCCTTTAATTTGATCACTTGGTATGTGTTTAGGTTAAAATTGTGTTAGTTTGTGATTTATTTGTGTTTTAAGTGTTTTAGGGGTTAGTACAAGTCCTTGAGCTTAAATATTATGTTTTTGAGGTACCTTGATGTGTCTGCTAATGTTTTAAGGTCAATATCGAAGAGCGGAGGAGTTTTGGATAAAATCTGAACCACAACAGGCCCACAATCGTGGCAAATAGGCCACGATCGTGACAGAAGCTCAAGGTTTGGCCTACGATCATGGCCTGCATGCCACAATCGTGACAAAAGCTCTGGGAATGGCCCACTATTGTGACATAAGGCTCATATATGAGCCACCTGTAGGCCCACAGTCATGGCCTGTGTCGAGTAGACGTGTAAACTTTATGTTTTGATGGATTTTTAGACCTTTCAGACCCCGAGGGTTACCCAAAACCTAAAAGAGTATAAAAAGAACATAAAGAGGTAGAGAAAGAGGAGCTTCCAGCAGGCATTGTTGAAAACCCTAAAGAGAGAAAGAGGAAGAGGAAGAGAAGAAGGAAGAGGAAGACGAAGCTGACTCGACGTGCTTCTCGGATCAAGAGCTTTTCTGTAGCACCCTACTCTTGCAAGACACGTATTCGACATCCTGAGTGACTAGAACGGTCAAACGCTCAGACACTTGAAACTCAGTATAAATTTTTCAAAATAACATACACGTACGCAAAAATCAATAATCAAATCGGACCCAATTCAGATACATAACATTTATAATCATAGTGTCATCACATTGCAAAATCATTTACAAACATTTCCAATTTGGAAAGTTATTACATACAGAAATATATTCAAATACACTTGATACAAAAATTGCGGAATATACAAATAAGAAAGTACAAATGTAGACGCGAACTAATCCCAAGCTCTACTTCTTATTTGAATGCAGTGGCTATACTCCTGTTGCCCAACGGGGTAACTCTTTTGAGCCTGAAAAATATTGCAAATTTTGGGTGAGTTTTGCGAACTTAGTGAGTGACCATCCTCGATGGCTCACTCAATCACATAACACATGACATCATTTAACATGTAGCATCACATTTAGAGCAGTCAAATTAATCATTTCAATTGTTTAAAAAAAATACACATATCAGTTATAATGTAGTGTGAATGAGACTCACTTTCATTTATTACTTTGTTGTGACCAAGTGCCTATTTACTAGCTCATATCCCTTAGTGGATACCGAGCTGGCCCACATTCCTTGTGGATACCGAGTTATATTAGATAATGTTCCATATCCCTTAGTAGATACCGGGTACATTCACACTGAGCCCGAGGCTCTTTTTCACATTCTGAGCTTTAAGCTCCTTTCGATGGCTACTCTGGTCACAACTGCCTTTTTGTTTCATTCATTCATGTAATGGAATGCATCTCATTCATATATTTTTAATCAGTCAATTTCACATGTCATCGAACTTTAGTCCGACATTCAACATTTAAGTTGAGAATCACTTTTTCACTAACATGCATGTTCACATTTTTCTTCAGAACTAGATCCGACATTTAACAATCAAGTTAAGAATCACATATTTCGTGCAATTCACATTCAAGTAACAATTCAATGCAGAATTTAAATAGAACAAACAGTAAGTAAGACCATCTAGGTCGACTCACAATACGCTCTAGATTAGCATTAGCTTCTATGATCTGGAAACGTCTAAATGAGAACGTTTATCCTGCACATCAAAATTATGCAATACACACGTTGCACACACATTAATAATTGCACAATTATAGGTATTCGTTTATGCACAAATATGGAATATGTACAATGCATATTCAATGACAATCCCAGGTATCTTTCCATTATTCTCGTCACATTATCAATCATATTTCAAAACTCACCTAAGTATAATTTGTACTTAGGTTTACACCTCAATAAAACTATTAGAATCAAAATTCATAATTCAATTACTTGTCATTTCATTTCTAGCATTATTAGCTCTCACAGTATCCAAATCTCATTCACTTTTATTAGATACCCATTGCTCATTTCTTTGAATCACAACTACAATCATATGAACCTCTTCATTTCCATTATACAAATGTTTTTTATGCTTTAATATAAACAATTCATTCACTAATGTTATTCTAACATTATAAAATCAAACAATGCCCAAATTCTCATTTCTTCATATAACATCTCCAAAATTCTAGACCTTTTGGTCTATTTTCCATGAAAATTATGACAAGGCAAAATGGAGAAATTTGGCAACACTTCCTTCTAGAACGTTGTTATCCTATCTATTAAGTTTCTAAAGACACAAAGATCATTCAGTTTGGTTCAGAAATCTGAAAGTTATACCACAAACATCTTCGGACTATTCTTATACTGGAACAGTGCCCTGTACTCAACTTCCATCCAGAAATTGAAATTCTTAGAGACTGAATTAAAACTTGATTTCCTCATAACATTTATAGCCCTATGTCTCTAGTTTACTCAATACAAATTAATTCCATTTGGATACCTACAGAGCAAGATATGGTCAAAATACTGAAGCATGTTCAGTGCAGAGAAAAGTTCGCCACAGCGAAGCCAGAAGTTCGCCACAGCGAACTCCTCCAGAGAGGAATTCTCGCAAAATTTTCACAAGTTCATCACGGTGAAACCTAGAGTTAGCCATGGAGAACTTTACCCGAAAGGAATCCTAGCCAAATCCTTCAAATTCGCCGTAGCGAAGCAAAGAGTTTGGCACAACAAATTTTCACAGAAGCAAACCCAATTTTTCGACTTTAGGTCAGATTTTGAGACTCTTATAGATAGAATTTGAATTAGACGTCTGCATGAAAAATGTAGTCATATGTCTCTAGTGTAATCCAAATTAGGAATTATCTCATTTTGATAACTAGAGAAAAAGTTATGGCTAAATAACTGAAGCATAATCAAATGGAAGATGTTACAACCAACATTTTTCCAGCACCCATTAAACACCATTCACGCACCAAATCCAACATTATGTCATTCCCTAATCTATTATCCATCAAAACACAAAAGAAAGGCATGAATCTATCCCCATTTCTCATCCACGTTTCATTATGAACCCATCCTCATTTTATGGACATTTAACTCTTAACTATCATCAAAACATGTTTCATTCATCAATTCAAGAAGAGTGATGCTTATACTTACTTGTTTAGCTTCAAAATCTTCAAATCACCGTGGAACCCTATCTCCTTCACCTTTTTAAGGTGGAATATGTTGGGTCTTTTAGAAACAAGAAGAAAGAGACCTTGAATCTTGAAGAAGCAAGGTGACAGAGTTGAACAAACATCAACATGATAGGGTAAGGGTGGGATGTCGCGAGTGAAGAAGAAAGTAAATGAAGAAGATGAAGAAATGAAGCTAACGAAAATAAGAGACAATAGCAAGTGAAAGAACAAAGATAGGTCTTTCACTTAATGAGTATTGTGATTTAAAATAAGTGGTGTGGCAAGTGACATGTGCCACTTACCACATGTCACTTTCTCATTGTCTTTTATTTAACTAGTCCTTTTTATCTCCAATTTCTAATCCAATTGTCTTCCAATTTTTAATGACACTATTCATTAAATTTTAATGTCACATATAAAAATTTCCACTGCCATCTGACATTTATTTCTACCACTATTCATCAATTATTTTGCCACTTGGCATTTTCTTAGTCCAATATACCCTTAAAATTTTCAGAAATTTCGTAAATTTCACCAAAAATTCTAAATCAGTAAATATACATCCCAAATTAATTTTCAACACAACTAAACCCAAGTCTCAATATAATTACGTTTCATATATAAGTCAATTATACCCGGAATGCCAATGAATGCATGTACAGTAATTTTAATGTGTGCAAAAATTCAAATTCATAGGTGTGTATACTAGCATTATGCATGAGCATAAAAATGCATTTTTCAAATCTCTTATTGCTATTTTCTTAATTACAAAAATCTAAATGGGATGTTACACTAAATGAGTCTTTTCTTTAAAAAAAAAAAACTAGAAGACATACTAAATAAGTTATTAGAATAAATAGAGCTTTCAAAATGAGCTGAGCTGAGATATATAATTTGCATTAATCAAGGCTCTATCAAGCTTTTTCCCGATTAACTAATCTTCACTATTTCTATTTTCCTAAATGAGGAGATGTCCTCAAAAACTTATGTTTATGGTTCCAAATTGTCGAACACGAGTTCTTAGGTCATCATTAAGTGTTTCATTCAACCTCTTGCACTTAGTCTCATGTGTAAATATTTTACTGTTGAAACCAACTAGGTTGATCTATAGATTTTGATTTGTAGCATGAATCTTACTTCAATTCACCTCATAATGCATTTCCTCTAAAAAAACTTAGTAGTATAAATAACAAAAACACCAATCTAGTTTGGGGAATTTAGGAAAAGATGGTAAGATGGATTACTTAATTTGTGGAGAAGAATTAGATAAGTTGAACTTATACAAAAGCTACCACTATCCTTTCATTGTAATGTTGTTGATGATAAGAGATTGTGCTCTGATTTTTACTAAGAAACTAAAAGTTATTTTTCTATAAATTTACTTTTATTTTGGTTTCTAGAAGGCCTAGTAAGATAGGTTTTCTCTTATTAAAGATATCTTTAATAAGTTGTTTTTTATTAAGTCCTCTAACATCCTTACCTAAAAAAGAAATTAGGGGGAACTTTGAATAGAAAAACTTATACGAGGCTTCTTCTTCGATTTTCTACTAGGCCTTTTCTTAATTATGGTGAAGCTTACTTCATTTTCCCTAGCAAGTAATTGGCTTAGTTCTACCTAAATATGAGAGAACATTTGAGAATTCTTATTTTTCTCAGTATTTGAAACCTCCCCATATTAAGAGTAGTAATATGCATCCTTTTGAGGATCCATTTTCAATTGATCCTTGGGAGCCTTAGTGATAGTTTTATTGTTAGAAATTTACTTAATTTCTCTCCTATTAGTATTTTGAACAAGTCAGGGACTTTTAAGAGGTATTGCTAGAAATTCTCAATTATCCAAGTTCTTTGCCTTATATAATGGCTTAAAACTGTGGACCAAGACAAAGTTGGAGAGGTGAGGTGTGAAAGATCTTGTTAAAGCCATCGCGGTAGACGAATCCCTTTATAAAGTATGAAGGGATGTCCATCATACAGAGTTTTGCAATGCATACCCAAATATCATACAGAGTTTCGCAACAATTTATAACACTTCCAATACATACCCAAATATTAAACTCCTCAGACAATTCATGTCCGGAATTCAGAACACAATCAGTACATATCAAATTCAATTAGTCATTCTCATTCACATACAAGTAGCACTTTCAATGATATTCATATGCATCGAACGTCTCGGACAATTATTGTCTGGAATTCAGTACACAATTCAGTACATATTCATCAATATCAAATTCAATTCAGTAATAAACAAAACAAGTCAAGGTGAGACCATCTTAGGTTACTCACAGTATACTCCAATATGCTATTGCCTGGATGGTCTGGCAATGTCTGACTGGCATCCAATGTACTCCTCTATATCATACAAAACACATTTACATATATCATAAATTTGCACAAATGTATAAGTCTTTCTTTATACACATCAATGTATAGACAATATGCACAATGCATGTTCAATGACAATTTCGGGTATCTTATTGAGATTTTTTCACCATATCATTCAGATAGCAAAACCCTCATTAATAAAATTTGTACTTAGGGTTTGGACCATAATAAAACAATGTGAAACTAATTTCATAACCTAATTGATCATTTCAGATTTTTTCTCATAATATGCTTTCGAGTTATTATTATGATAAGGTAAAAAGTTGGTTTTGGTGCAGCAATTTGGCTAGGGTTCAGGTAAATTACAGAGGAGAAAGTTGCAGCAAATTTGGTGGAGAAAGGTGAGAGAAACAGTAGAAACATTGCTACTGGAATTTGCTCCATCAACATGCTAGGTGTCAACTTTACAACACAACATTTGTTCTAAGGCATGTCTTACATTTGCCTAATTAAGATGCTGCCACTAATCCACTCCATATGTTTCCTAATTATTGGTCCACTTGTCACACAATAATTAATCCATTTGTCACTTAATTACTAGTCCATTTGTCACTAATTTAACTATGCCAAATGTCACTCAATATTAAGCTTAATCATCCAAATTTTCATGTATCAATTTATCCTACCACTTGGCATTTGTCCTAGTCCAAATGTACCTCAAATTCGCCAAAAATTCTGAATTAATACTAATGGTCTCAAAATAAATTTTTAACACAAATAACTAACAATTCACATTTTAACCGCATTTATTAATCAATTATACCCAAACAATGTCAATGAATGCATGTACAATCATATTCATGTGCAAAAATGTGCATGTCATATTTAGCTAAAGCATGACGTGCATTTCTTAATTTCTCAGTACTTTCTCATAAATCACAATTCTAGCCTTAACATGGGTAACGAGATGTTACAATTCTCCCTTCCTAACAAAAAATTTCATCCTCGAAATTTTTACCTGAATGGTCAAATAGGTAAGGGTACTGATTCCTCATATGCTCCTCCGTTTCCAATGTGACTTCCTCACTCGAATGATTCTTCCAAAGGACTTTCACCATTGGGATCACTCGATTCCTCAGTTGCTTATTCTGATAGCCAATTATTTTCATTGGTTCTTTAATATAACTCAGATTACTAGAGACTTCAATTTCTTGAGTCGGTATCACATGAGTTGGATCCGACCGATATCACCTAAGCATACTCACATGAAATAAATTATGTATCTGAGCCATTTCAGAAGGTAAGGCTAACTAATAAGCCAATGGTCCAATTCTTTCAATTATCTCATATGGACCAATATACCTCGGACTTAACTTACCCTTTTTACCGAATCTCAGCACACCTCGCCAAGGTAATACTCTCAGAAATACTCTATCACCTACCTGATACTCCATATCTCGTCTGTGCTGATCCACATAGCTTTTTTGTCTATCTTGTGTTACTTTAATTCTTCTACGGATCAATGTCATCTTGTCAACAGTATCCTGAATCAATTATGGGCCTTCGACAATTCTTAGACCCTTTTCATCCCAATATAAAGGCGAACGACACTTCCTGCCTTACAACGCCTCGTATGGAGCCATATCAATACTGTTGTGATACTGATTATTATAATCAAATTCAATCAAAGCTACATACTGATCTCATGCTCCTTAAAACTCCAGAACGCAAGATCTGAGCATATCCTCAACTATCTTGATCATTCTCTCACTCTAACCATCTGTCTGAGGATGAAATGTTGTACTGAAATTCAGCTTTGTACCCAAAGCTTCTTGTAAACTACCCTAAAATTTCTAGGTAAATCTAGGATCCCTGTCCGACACAATGTACACTAGAATCTCATGTAACCTCATAACTTCATTCACATATCGTCGAGCTAAGTAATATATTGAACAATTTTCTCTCACTGGCAAGAAATGAGCTGACTTGGTCAGTCTATCAACAATAACCCAAATGTCATCATGTTGTCTCGGAGTCCTCGGCAAACTCATAATGAAATCCATCGTGATTCGTTCCCATTTCCACTCTGAAATAGGTAATGAATGTAATTTTCCAACTGGAGCCTGATGCTCAGCCTTAACTTTGCTGGCAAGTTATACACTTAAAAACAAACTCTACGACTTGCTTCTTTATACAGTTGTTGTTTCAACGTGTTATACATCTTGGTGGTACCAGGATGCATAGCATAAGCTGCTACATGTTCTTCCTCTAAAATCTCTTTCCTCAAATTATCAACATCAGGCACACATAATCTTTGCTTTAACCACAATGTATCATCTTTTGCTGAATGCAAAATTCATATTCACTTTTAACTTCTCAATTAACTTTACAAATTCTGGATCTCTGCTTTGAGCCTTTTTGATTCTTTCAAGCAATAGAAGTCTCAACTTCCAAGTAGCTATAAATGTTTCATTCTGCCTCAAATTCAGTTCAACATTCAGTGCTCTTAACTGAACTAGGCTAGGTAATCTCGATAACTGTACTTGAGCCACACTGCTATTAGACTTCTGACTTAATGCATCAGCCACCACATTAGCTTTGTCAAGATGATACTCAATTGTACTATCATGATCTTTCAACAATTCTATCCATCTCCTCTGTCTCATATTCAACTCTTTTTGGCTCAACAGATACTTCAAACTCTTATGATCAGTGAACACTTGAAAATTTTCTCCATACGAGTAGTGTCTCTAAATCTTTAATGCAAATACTACTGCAGCAAGTTCTAAATCATGTACTGGATAATTAAACTCATAAGACCTCAACTATCTCAATGCATATACTATTACTTTTCCATGTTGCATCAGTACACATCCTAAACCCTGGTGTGAAGCATCACTGTACACAATATAACCTCCAAAACCAGATGGAATAGCTAACACTAGTGCCATAGTTAACCGATGGTTAAACTCCTCAAAACTCCTCTGACAATCATCATTCCATCTGAAAGGCACATTCTTGCTCAGAAGTTTTGTCAAAGGGGCTGAGATCAATGAAAACCCCTCGACAAACCTTCTGTAATAACCAGCTAATCTAAGGAAACTCCGGATCTCAGACACATTCCTTGGAGCCTCCCACTTCATCACTGCTTTGACTTTCCTTGGGTCAACCTGAATGCCCTGTCTAAACACTATGTGACCTAGAAATACTACTTGATCAAGCCAAAATTTGCATTTACTGAACTTGGCATATAACTATTTCTCCCTCATTATCTGGAGAACCAATCTCAGATGTGTAGTATAATCTTCTTTACACTTTGAGTACACCAAAATGTCATCAATAAAGACAATCACAAAGCGATCTAAATAAGGTTGAAATACCTTATTCATCAAAGCCATAAAACCTGCTGAAGCATTATTCAATCCAAATGGCACTACCAAAAAATCGAAGTGCCCATATCTTGTTCTAAATGCACTCTTCGGGACATCAGCCTCAGCTATTTTCAACTAATAATATCCCAATCTCAAGTCTAACTTTGTGAACACTTGAGCTCCCTGTAACTGATCAAAAAAATCATCAATCCTTGGCAATGGGTATTTATTCTTAACTGTTATCCAATTCAACTGCCGATAATCAATACACAATCTTAGAGTTCCATCCTTCTTCTTTACAAACAATACCGGAGCTCCCTAAGGTAACACACTAGGCCTGACGAAACCCTTATCTAACAACTCTTGTAACTGGGTTTTCAATTCCTTAAGTTCAACAGGTGTTATCCTATATGGAGGAATTGATATAGGAACGGTACCTGGAACAAGGTCTATGGTGAACTCCGTCTTCCTTTCTAGGGGTAAACCTAGTAGTTCTGCAAGAAAAACATCTAGGAAATCCCTAAAAACTGGAATATCCTGAATGATTTGTTCATTTCGAGTATCAACTATGTGGGCCAAATAAGCCTCACATCCACCTTGGATCAGTTTTAGCACACTCATTAATGAAATTAGTCAAGTTGACACAGCTTGACTAACTCCTCGAAACACCACTCTCTGCTGATTAGGGGATTCAAGAACTACCTCCTTAGTGTAGCAATTCATCACAGCCTGATGAGCGGTGAGCCAATCCATGCCAAGCATTATATCAATTTCCTTTAACTGCAATACAATCAGATCAACTTCTAACTCTATCTGGTCAATCCGAACTATGCCCATTTTACATACATCACCGATCACTGTTGTGCTACCTACTGGGGTACTAACCTCTAACCCACATTTCAATATCTCTTGCTCGCAATGCAATCTAAATGCCAGATGCGGTGTGATGAATGAATGTGTAGATCCTGGATCTACCAATGTATATGTTTCAAAATGAAAAACATTCAACACATCTGCTACCACATCAGGGGAGTTATGCGCCTCCTATCTGGTGATGGCATAAACCCTGGCCTGAGATTGCGGTTGGTTACTTCGCACCTCAGTCCTAACACTGGGCCCTGCTGACTGAGTTTTACCTCTACCTCTGCCTCTCTGTGCAGACCTGCCAGCTCTACTCTACTGAATCGTTGCCTCAGTTATTGTTCCTCCTCTAGCTCCAGACTATGATCCTAACATCGTAGGACAATCTCTAATCAGATGTTCTATTGAGCCACAACGGAAACAAGCTCCAGTTACCTTCCAACATTCACTACCATGTTTCTTACCACAGTGTTCACAATCAGGCAGCTGTTGAGTCTAGCCAGAGGGAATTTGTCCTCTACTTCTCCCAGTCTGAACAAATCCACCTCTTGATTAGGATCTAGATTGTCTCGATCTAGCCTGGAATTTAGACGATCTGTTCTGGCACTTTTGAAGTTTTTGTCAGAATCAGCCTGAGATTCATCTTGCCTCTTTCCTCTAACCTCCTATCTATACTCTCCTTGACCATCTTTCAACAACTGTTCAATTCTGATTGAGGCCGCTCGGAGTTATGTGAAACTACCCAAATTAGAAATGGCTAGTCTCGTTATTATATCCATGTTCAAACCGTCCTCAAACCGTCTACATTTGTCATCCTCAGTTGAGATCAGTGTAGTTGCATATCCCATTAACTCGTTGAATCTTATCTCATACTCTGCCACTATGAGCCTGCCTTGCTTCAGATCTAAAAATTCTTTCATCTTCCGATCCATGTAAATCTTAGGCATATAGTTCTCTCGGAACACTCTCATAAAATCTTTCCAAGTTAAACTACAAGGTCTGGTGGTACTACCCAGAATAGTCTTCCACCACTAGTATGCTAGACCTTGCAGTAATGAGACCGCATAATCAAATCTTTCATCTGCCTCACAGTCCATCTGGTCGAACACTCTTTCCGTTCTCTCTAACCACCCTTTTACCTCAGCTGGGTCTGTACTTCCGTAGAAGTCCATAGTCCCTTGCTTTCTCAATTTATCGTATCTTCTTTCTCACCTCACGGGAATTCTCAGAGGTATTTGAGCAAACTTAGGTACAAGAGACTCCCTATTGGCTCCTACAGACTCTATGTTAGCTGACTCTCCAAATTGAGCTCCTATGGAAGGTGACCTATAACAAACAAAAGTTGTGATCACTAACTGAATCTCTCACTATTGATCATATTGTATCCCTAAAGATGTCAAACCATGCCCTGATACAAAAAATGCAACATCCCACTACCATAGAGTATATACCCAAACACCTAAGGACATTCAAGTACATATCCTATGATAATGGCATGTTAGAGCGAATATAAATCCAACTTAACATGGCATCATCTAACATAATTTAAAAGTCATCAAATTAAATCCATTCCTTGCATTCATTGTCAAAAACTCACACTGTATTCATTGAACAAAAGCTTACACTGTATCCATTAACAAATATTTACAAAACCTTATACAAGTTCTAGGAAGACTACAAAACATAAGCTACAACTCTTCTGATGTCAACAGATAGACCTCTGAGCTATAACTTAATCCAAAAGCTTCCTTTAGCTCAGTCTAAGGAACTAGGTCTCCTGTCTCGTACCTGAAAAGTCACGTTGCAATTTTTATGAGTTTTGCGAACTCAATGAGTAAACCATCATTGATGATTTCGCCTAGGTCAATCACACAAGATCACATAATTCACATATAATGATTCAGATCTTGTATAATCCAAATACACATATTACCATGACAAATCATGATATCATTGCGAATCAGAACATCTATATATCAATACAGATGCATATAAGACTCCACATTCATTATTATTGTTGTGACTGAGTTCTTTTCACATACAGATACAAATATTGGCCCATTGGGCTCAGTCAGAAACATATATCACAGAGCAAAGCTCTACGTGCAGACAGAAATCACAGAGCAAAGCTCTATGTGCAGAAAATCGAGCTTAAAGCTATATCAAACTGGCTATTCTGGTTACAACGCCTTTATCTAAGCATGCAGTTTATGAAATGCATAAATTACAGAATTTACCATGAATAACAATCACAAATGATGCATAGTTAGAATCTCATAATCATCGGACCTAAGTTCGAAATTCAACTTTTGTTGAGAATTCAAATATCATACAGAGTTTCGCAACAATTTATAACACTTCCAATACATACCCAAATATTAAACTCCTCGGATAATTCATGTCCAAAATTCATAACACAATCAGTACATATCAAATCTAATTAGTCATTCTCATTCACATATAAGTAGCACTTCCAATGATATTCACATGCATCAAACGCCTCTGATGATTATTGTCCGGAATTCAGTACTCAATTCAATACACATTCATCAATATCAAATTCAATTCAGTAATAAACAAAACAAATCAAGGTGAGACCATCTTAGGTTACTCACAGTACGCTCCAACACTACAAGAAAAATCACGATTCCCGACAGAATATTCCGTCGGTGAAATAAACATTTCCGTTGGAAACAATATGTACCGACGGAAAGCGACCAAAGAAGAAACCATCGTCAACAAGGCTGACGCTAATACTTACTGACGGGCAAACGTCCGTCGGTATATTATCAACGGCCTACCGACAGAACAAAATCCGTTGTTGTTATCTGGCGACGAACATTGATCAAAATGTCCGTCGGTGAAATGCACATATCCCTGACGGACTAATTCCGTTGGAACATTTACAGACGGAACAATCGTCGGTACATTTAGAGCGATAACAAAAGTTAATGTAAACGTTAACGACCGGAATATAATCCGTCGGAAAGTTTAAAGATTGACCGATGGAACACTTCTGTCGGCAAATGTAATTCAAGTCTTTGTTCCGAAGGTATAATAAATTTCTTCGGAGAAATTTAATATTTACCGATGGTTTTGTGTAATCCGTCGGTGATATGTTTAGTTCACCTACTAACATACCATCATCTTCCGCTAAATGTGTTTTTCCCAAGAGTTCCCTTATCTGTGCATACAAACTTAATTTGTATATTTGTATATATATGTGCAATCAGAAAAATAGATGAGAAGTACAGAGTGAAAAGAATGTCAATTGTTATAAAACTGGTAATGAACACATGAAAGTGTACATAAATTGTTATGTTTGTACTTTAAACATAATGAGTTCGACTATCTAAGGTTGTGGTGATCGCGGGTGGTCATCTGCATAACTTCCCTTCGACTGTTCCAGCGACTGTCTCAGCTGAGCCACCTGCATAATCTCTTCTCTCATCTTCGCCATCAGCTCCATATGCTCTCTCATTCATTGATCCTGCTCCCTCACCCATTGTTCATCCCACTCTGTCTGCCCCTCTTCCAGATAAGTTATCTTGTCTATTAATGTTTGTATTGTGGCTCAAAGCTCGATGACTTCATTGTTGTTCGCTGGCCTAGTCGATGCTGCTGTACTGGACATGGAAGATTGGGAATAACATGTGTTCCCATACACTCCTAGACCAAATATCCTGCCACGACGGTCCCTACCACTTACGGCCTCAAAATACGTCTGAGTCTCCTCGACAAGCTGTTCCTCCTGAGACTGTAGCTGAATGGTTTGTTGTAATTGATCCTATAAGGTATGTCAAGTTAACATTAATAGGAAGGAAGGGATAATTATTTACAGATATATAAAATGCATTAACTGGACATACATTCAGCTCTCGACAATGGTTGTTGATGAAGGTTACACCGTCATGCTTCTTCGTGTGAGTGTGCAAAAATAACTGAATAGGTGTAGGCTTCATGCCCAATGACTTTTCCTACATGAAAAAACAAAATTGTTAGATGTGAACTAGAATTCGTTTAAACTTCAGTAGAGGTTCGTTAAGTTGTTTCATATTTGCCCCCTGTTGAGCAAAGAAAATAACTCAACACAGCCATAAGTGGCACCAGACATGTATACCATTATCATTATCCATAATACAACAAAGCAAAATATTTACAATATTATTGTAAAGTGAAAATACTTACAAGTCTATTTGCATGCTCCTGGTGAGTTATTGAGCCTCCCGTATGTACGGGAAGACTCTCTCGACCTGGGCCTCCACGTCTGTTGGCCGAGTTACGTCCTGAGATGGACATTGAGGTAGGTGATGCCCAATATGCCAGCCAACGACTCCAAGTATCCTCCGAAATAAAGCGGGATCGTGCACCAGCCTTGTGTATTGAGGTAATGAAGTCGCGATAACGTGTATGAGCTCGCCTCCCGGAGTTAGCGGGAAATAATACATCCACTGCCATGGAACTAATTTCTGTTTCATTGCACGCTTTCTTGACTTAAACCTCGATTGAACACAAAATTTGCACTCTTCTAAGTTCACTTCATTTCCCCAATACAACATACATCCTAACCGACAACAATCAATTTTTTGAACTGGCAAACCAAGACCCCTAATAAGTTTCTTTATATTGTAAAAACTGTCAACCATTGAATGATCAACAGGCAATGATTCAGTATACCACTCCAGAATGTGATCAAAACTACGATCCGATATGTGTCCTTCACTTTTTAAGTTCAAAATTCGTGCAATTGAAGACAATTGTGTCATCTCACAACCGGGCCACAATTCGCGGTCAGCAGACTGGAGTAATTCATAAAAATTTATTGCTTGTGGGTTAGGTACTTCTTCAACATTTTTCCTATTTGTCCCAAAGGTATAACTGGCCCCATCAAATACCATTTTCATGTACGAGTTTTGAGTTCCATCAACAAAATGCCCTCTACATCCAACCTCCCCTTCATACTCATTTACGTTGACAGACATTTGTGGTTCATTCCCCCTTGAGGTGCTAGAAATCAACGGTTCGCCATGTCTTGTCCACTCAAAATAATTGGGCACAAATCCTTTTCTTAGCAAATGCAACTTAACTTCATCAATAGTAAGGAAACATTTATGTTTGCACTTCCTAAATGGACATCTGATCTTTTGTCCATCCATATATGCAGGTTAAGAGCGTTCATAATGAATAAAACTGTTAACTCCATCCACAAATTCAGGACTAATGAAACCATCAGGGGTTAATCGTCTATACATCCAAGATCTATCCCGAAAACTCATAGCTGGGCAACTGTTAATTTAAACCAGTGAATCCATTGTTAGTATCAATCATGTATGCCATATATAACTTTGTATGTAAGATAAGGCTTCTGATCCAACATCAGACGTTCAAATCCATAATTGGTGTCCACTCAAAATTATTGGGTTCATATCAAATATATTAAAACTTAATATATGACATATATGTTTCTAATCATCTATGTCATAACACACATCTTCTTGGCAATTTGATATGTAATGGATTATAAATATGTACTATTACCTACTCACATAAATATTCATACACATATGATAATTAATGATTTTTACACATTAGTTTAACATAAATAAACATATCAATAAGCAAGGCATATCAATAACTGAACACAGGAAGTTCATATGGGAAGTTCATATACACACAATAAATAAACCAACGGAAACAAATCCTGACTATAAACCTTAATCACTAACCTCAACCGAAGCGCAGAACGATCTTCTTCAAGTATGTCGACGAACCTGCTGATGACGGATATAACACTGATACAAATCCAGTTTTCAATTGTGGTTCAATTCATTGTTGATATTCACTCTCCATATACATTAATGAATGTCAATTGAATACCTGGGGAAGCTTCGCCTCAATTTCCTTCAAAGTATAAATACTTCACCACAAAAATGACTACCTGCATCCAACAACAAAATGGTTCACAGTTTAGATACGAACAAAATGTTTGTTGTCCTCAATATATTTGCTTAATAATACGATCGGCAATGTTACAACTATGGATGTTTTGTTGTTATTACACAATGGATGTCACAGTTTACGAGGATGCTTCCGAAAATTCGGCAGCATTTCCCCTATAATATGGACATCCCCCTGTTGAAATCAGGGTTTCCCTGCATATAAAAGAACACTTCTATATCATCCCGTACGCACAACTACAATCGGGTCTCCAAACTACATGTTTACACTCAAATCAATCCATTAATAAGGACATTAATAACAGTTAATTTTAACATTCATAAAAGTTTGTGAATGTTACCTCTAAGTTTTCTTTAAAATTCTGCATAACTTTTCTCTTGATTATGACAGAATTTATGCATCTATGTAAATAATCATACAATGACTACCATCTTTACTTCCTCACTTGATTGAGTTATTAGCATTTTCATATTATTTTATTTACCTGTCTCATATCAGAAAATTTAACGCAAATTAAGTAATTTCTTATATTTTAATTGTTAAAGATACCATTATTTGTCTCACTTGATATCAATGGCGGTGATAACAATTGCTAGTATTTATTTTATATCACTTAATATAATCGTACAAAGTAACGAGATCAATATGTTTTTAGTACGAATATACATTACTTAACACCACATAACATTACAAGAGTTTGAGAAAAAGGGTTCTTAGCATTATTAGCAATTAAGTATATATGAGTCATCTCATTATTTGATTTTCCACTTTCAAAATTATTTACATCACTCCATCTCAGTTTAAAAAGTTACTTGTTTGTTAAACTCTTGTAAAGATGCAATTCAACTATATTTTCCATATTTATAAATTAACCCTTATGAATATGCAAAATGTATACTTATTAGTAATATATATTTTTGGTAACTTCAAGATTCAAGAGAAATGAGAATAATAATAAATAAATAATATAAACTACTAAATTCCACTCACCGAAAAATAGGAAATGGACCATAAATATCATAATGAATTAAGTTGAATGATTTGTTTGAAATAGGATCATTATCATTTAAAGACAAAGTAGGTTGTTTGCGAAATTGACAATCTAAACAACCAAAATTTTGTACATCGTATTAGTCTAACGGAAATTAAAGGGTGAAGTTTACCAAGTGAAGTATGACTAAGATTAAGATAAAAGAAATCGATTTCTAACGTAGTCTAACAATTTTAATTTTTTTAATATTATCTAATTACATATTACTAATTATTTCATTTTCTATAGAATCTTTCTCTTAACCTTAAAGAAGAGTAACCACTAAATGCAATAATCAAACAAAATATAACATAAATAGGCTTATGTATTATTAACATTTTTATTTTATATACATAATTTATAGTATACATTCAAATTTTTATTTGTATGATAATCTTGATTTGTTTCTTTTTTATGATAGTAATCTCTTAGTAAATTAATAAGAATTATTCTGCTTAAGCAATTACTTAACCTAAACCATCTCAACCATGTTAAGCATTTCATCGAACACATTGAGGGCAAAACTATCTCAACCCTATCAACACACAAACCGCTCAATTTCCTCCATTATTTACATGCAAAACACTCACAAAAGATTATTCAAACCTAAATAAACAAACACAAACCAATAAACTTGTCCAAACAACATCAACATAAATCAACACCCACGACTTACCTTCGGCAGCAGCAGTAGTCGTCGGAGAAGAGAGGGAGGAAGGGTCGTCGGGGATGTAGCAGGTGGTCAGAGGCAAAGGGAGGAGGGAAATCGCCGGAGGAGAGAAGAGGAGAGAAAGAACAGCGTCGGGCGCTAGGAGAGAAGAAAGGAGGGATTCTGCCGATTTTAATTATTTTTAGCGATGGAAACTATACGTCGCTAAGGTTTAAAATTCCGTCGTTATATTAAGCTTTTTAACCTAATTTTACGACGACTTTTTAAACACTGCCGACTGCAAAAATCTGTCGCCAAACTATGCGGCAACTTTCCCTACCGAATTTTCTTCCGTCCCAATTTATAGACGGAATTATGTACATTGGTATATTTTCGTCGCTACAATTTTTTAACACATACCGATGGAACAATTCCGTCGAAGAACAACAACACCCCGATAACTTTTCCGACCGTAAATTTATTCCATCTATATTTACCGACAAACGGTTAGTCATCGGTATATTTCTGTCGCTAAAATATTACGTAAAGATTCCCTCCAAATTTAGCAACAGATTTTCTGACGGTCGCAATTTTCATGTTACATTCCGACGAAATTGAAAGTTCCGTCTCTATACACATACGATTCAGTTACTGTCGATATATTTTCGTCGCTATTCCACAATTTTCTTGTAGTGATTATAGAAACACCAAACTACACAATCACACCGTGAAGTTATTAAAGAGGGTAATTGAGAAAAAAAAGTGAGAATTGGCGCACCTATCTCGGAGAACCAATTTGGTTTCATGCCAGAGAGGTCCACAATATAAGTTATACACCTTTTTAGACGATTAATGGAATATTATAGGAAAAGACAGAGGTACTTGCACATTATTTTCATTGACTTTGAGAACTGTTATGAAAAGAATACCTAGAAAAGTCATGTGGAGGTGTTTAGAAGCTAAGGGAGTTCCTCTGATCTATTCATGGGTTATTAGGGATATGTATGAAAGTGTTAAGACAAGATTAAGGATGATAAGAGGAGATACATAACATCTTTCTATTAATATCAGGCTACACCAAAGATCCTCGTCGAACCCCTTCCTGTTTGTAATAGTTCATCAAAAATATCCAAGGGCATATGCCTTGATGTATGTTGTTTATTGATGACATTATTTTAGTAAATGAAATAAAAGAGAGTTTTAATGTCAAGTTAACACTTTGGAAGGATACAGTATATTCGAAGGACATTAGATTGAGCAAAACTAAGATTGAGTACTGAGAGTGTAACTTTTTAGGTTGCAGGGTTGTACCCAATATGGAGATAAAGATTGACTTAGAAGTTATACCAAAAAAAATTAAGTACCATAGATTTATCATACAAAGCAATGAGATAGATAACGGAATAGTTCACTGTATCAAATTGTGGTGGTTTAAATGGAGGGGTACATCAGGAGTTTCATGTGACAAGAAGTTACCAATCAAGCTAAAAAGGAAATTTTATCTTTTAGCCATTAGGTCAGTCATGCTCTATAGGAAAAGAGTTAACCCATCAAATAAGTGCATGGTGGTGGAGATGAGAATGCTCCATTGGATGTTCATCCTTACCAAAAGAGATAAGGTCAGGAATGTAATGATAAGAGACAAGTTGGGGGGTGCTAACATTGATGGTAAGTTAAAGGAGAAAAGGCTTAGGTAGTTTAGACATATTAAGAGGATGCATTCCGACACCCTATTGAGAAAATTATACTTAGAGACTGTAAAAGAAAAAGAGGAAAACCTAAGAAGAATTGGGGGGAGGTGATTAGGTATGATATGGCCCTGCTAAAGCTTACCAAAGACTTGACTCTCAATAGGAAACTTTGATGAACTATGAGAAATGTAAAGTGTCTTGCATAAAGATGTTATTCTATATATATATATATATATATAGGTATTTTATACCTTTTTCTTCCCTTTTTTCGTTTCTTATGTCTTATGTTTACCCTAAATGTTTTATTTTGTTTTACTTGTCCCTTTATTTATTTATTTCATAATTTTCTCTTTTAATTGTTTTTTGTTTTATTTACTTATTTTTTTTCTTTTTGTCTATTTATTTATTTAGTTACTTTTATCTTAATTTTAATTTTAATTTTAATTTTTATCTTTATCTTTATTTTTTACTTTTACTTTTATTTTTTTTATGCAATTATTTATTTGTGTATTTGGCTATTATTTTTTTAAATAATAGCCAAATAGTAGGGCAATTGAAAACAACCTCTCTACTAGTTTGAAATAATGCTATATACTACTAGACCTCCCCAAACCTTGCATCTTAATGAAATTTCTACTGGATTATCGTTATTGTTATTATTGTTTAGCGATCATTAAGGCTATGTAATTTTACAATTTTTCTATTAATCCATGTTGAGGATTTAGTGACAAATTTTAAAGATATGAAAATATCATATAGATGACAAAATATAATGATATTTTAAGTTATCTAATATCTCATAAGCTTTAATGACATCGTATAAGATGTATGTCAAACATCATGATAACAAGATGCAAAAGGTAGCAACAGGAAGAGATGGAAGGTATAATTCCTTAATGAAATTGTTTCACTCAATTTAGCCTACTAAAAGCATAAACATAGATTACAATTAAGGGCATTGTCTTGGATATGATAATAGTTGTTATTAAAAGAAATATGACTGCATGACTTTCCTTATCTATATATGATATAATAAAGATCGTATGTATTTCTAGTTCATACTTGTGAGTATTTGATAATAAATTTAGAAACAACATTATTATAATGTTCAAGGCATGATAAAAATATATTGTTGAATAAAAGTAGTTGATTTTATACAAATAATTTGTGTGTATCGGATTAAAGAAGACTATTATACCTAACATAAATGGAAATAATATAAAGTTAGATAACCGAGATTATCCTTTCATGTCATGTTGGGTTAAATCAATATAATGAGAATCATAAAGTTACATACAAGTGTGTGTGTGTGTGTGTGTGTGTGTGTGTGTGTGTGTACAAAATTTAATACAAAATTTAATCATTCAATACCATCATCATTCTTTCAACCCAACAAGTTTCAAAAGTTTCATACGATTCATAATTAATCATTCAATACCATCATCATTCTTTCAACCCAACAAGTTTCAAAAGTTTCATACGATTCATAATAAAAAAGATATCAATTGTATGAAACTTTTGAAACTTGTTGGGTTGAAAGAATGAGATAGCATTGAATGGTTAAATTTTATACATGCGATGTGTTGGACATAGCAACAATTCATAAAAGGATGATATTTGTATTTCACTATATTACTAATTACTTTGTGTGATATAGTCATTTATTTTAGATACAATATTAATTTCAAACTTTTGAAAAGTTTAAAATATTTAAATTTAAGTACAAATCAAGCACAAAAAAATGTTGAACCATATCGATGAACCATATCGACGAGATTGATGTGAGGAGATTTAAAATTTTCAGTTATTTATACAAGATGAAATTCTATAGCAAATACTTTTAATTACAACTAAAATATATAATAGTATGGACTTATATAAGAACGAATATATAGTCTGAAATATTGTATGATGCAATATTTATTTCTTTTATACTTTTGCCTAGTACTACATCTTAACTCTGAATGTTCAAATTAATAAGATTTCATATTAGATATGAAATATTAAGATTTTGACAGAGTCAAAATTAATAATTTTAGGATGTGATGCTTAGTTGAAGCATATATTATCCAATAAGTTTATAACAAAATTAGATAATAAAAGGTTATGAGATATCCAAAAGGTTGATTATAATGATATAGACATCATTGAACAAAATGTTTATTTCAATGTATACTTATAGGAGAATGGTTCTCAAGATAAGTTGTGAGAATAAAATAACATTTGAAAGATTCAAATCTCATGATAATATATCCAATTGGAACTAGTGCCTTTGTTGATACATTTGATATATAATTTAAAGGCTTTGAGATATTGAAAGATTCACTTTCATAATAAATTCAAAGTGTTTGTTTTAGAAATAATTGTAAATTTATCATGTTTAAAAGAAGGTTAGTGAGATCTTGTTGTCTTCTTTAAAGGGAATATTTAGAGACATATTGTTCATAAAGAAGAAAATTTATATTTTCAATTGTTAAGTATATGATAGTCTAAAAATAAATCTTACTAGATATAAAAAGGAAATAACTTAATTGTGGGAATTAAACCTATAAAGATAGATACAAAAGTTGTTTAGTATTTGAGATATCTAATACTTCTAAAATATTAAAGATATCCATTATTATATGTATAATTTGATATTTGACTTCAAGGTGATATGAATATTAACTTTAGAAGTAAATCTTAGTTAAGATATATTTTACTTAAAACAATAATTTTGAGATTAGAAAGGTTCAAATATAGCATTAATTGCTAAATAAGCTATAATGCATTTTCATTTAGTGGAAATGATATTAATAAGTTCTTTAATAAACTTGATATAGCTCCTTACATTATTAAGATAGTAATGTACTATAAAACATTAGATTCATTGGGCATGTAAAAGGAGCTGAAGTCTTACCATATATCTAAGTATATATTTAGACAAATTTTCTTAATTATAATGATAATTGATAACGAAGTTATAAAATTTAAGCAAGTGCTAATTATAGAGAATTTTGTAGGATTCTCTCACTAAACCACTATTCTATTAGTAGCATAATTGTCATATAAAGATATTATATAAGATAAACAATTAGCTTGGTACAAATAGGAGATTTTTGGTTTATGTCCAATAAGTTAATTGTAGTTTAGTGAAATAATTATTCAAAGGCATTCTTTATTTTATACATATTTATATGTGTATAATAAAGTCTATAGGGTAAGTACAAATTATAAATGAAATTATGATGAGATTATAATTATGAGATTCATATTACATTTATTTATTATTCCTAAATTATTTTTTGTCATTGTTATATGAAGATTGAATATTAATGGAATATAAAAAGTCTAATATACGTTATATTTTTCCTTATAAAGAAAGTAGTCAATCTCATAAACTAAAGTATGAAGATACTCAAACAAATATATAGGTACTTGTTGGAGAACAAGTTCACTAAACTAACCCTATAGAAGAATTCTATTTGAAATATTACGAATATATCTATGAAAATTCTCATTGTAATGATTGTATAAGTGATCTTTTAACTTTCAACCTCCAAAGTATCTCGTATAGGGATTATTATATTTTGATACTACTTATAACATATTCTGACTAAAGGTAATTCATTCGATAGTCATTGAATATAACATGAATTATATAGAGATAGTTGAATGATCAATATAAGGTTTATTACCCTAAAGTGATTAGGAATAATGTTTCATTATTCTTAGTTAGTATTAATTTGAAAAATTCCCATTCAAGTTGAAATGATACTCTGAAAATAATTTTCAAATTTTATTAATTGAATCAATTACTAATGGTAGAGAATTAACATGATTGGACTCAAATAGAGTAGACATTAATTCTAAACTCTACGTCTAATAAAAAAATTCTATATGAAATTATCAAATTATACGAAAAAAATTTTGTATAGAAAGGCTAGTCAAAACTACTTTAACATTTCTAGATATTATAGTGGTCATGATGCATTGCTAATGCAAATTTTAATTTATAGAGATAAATTATTTAATCACATAATTAAAAATAAATTAAAGGAGTTAATTTAACTAATCCTGAATATGATTTAAGGTTATGATTTATATCCATTGTGAACATATTTAGGAACTTAATGAGTCACACACACAATGAATGAGTTGAAGAGAGAATGAGTTTTAATCAAGTTGGACTTGATTATAAAGTTTGAAAAATTTTATAATTTAAATAAGAGATATTTAATAAGAAAATATCAATATGAGATATTAGATTTTGTTTGAGCATAACTGCATTAAATTAAATTAAATGTAATTATAATTAATGTTTAATTGAAGTTAAAATTTTATTTTAATTAAATTATTAACATTTCCAGAACTAATTATAAATAATCTTAGGCTTTAAATGAGCTAACACTTATTTCTTAACCCTTTCTACAATAATTGTAGAGTTCTTTTAACACATTTTATAGATGATGTTAAAGGCCAAACACTATTGTTAAAGTAGTTGAAGTGAGCCAAATTTAGAAATGATTTGAAGAAAACAACAAGAAAAGTATCAATTTTCAAAATATGGTAAGATCTTGACGGAAATTGATGTCAGAACCACACAGATCGTCTCCTTATGAGGTTTTGGAGGATAAATAACCAACGTAAATTTGGTACCACTAATTGGAATTGGAAATTCGTATCTATAAAACTGTACCCAATGAAAACAATCCAATGGAATGAAATTTTTCTTTATGTTAACTCAGAAAGTCTTGGTTTATAGTTAAACGAACCACGGCCCACTTGGTTAATTAAAATTTTAGATATTCATAAAAAAAAACCTTTATTTTCTATTAAAATCTGACTTATTTTTCCTTTTGTTTTTCAATATAGAGGGTAAAATGGTAGCATACAACTTTATATAACAAGAAAATAAGTAGGAAAAATCCTATAAAAACTGGCACAATCTGTTCATTATTATGAGAATAGCACAACATAACCATTGATCTAGTACAAGTACTGAGGAAGGCGTGGACTAAGAAGAACTTCAAGTGGGGTTAATTTGGTAGTAGATAATCCAGGGCCTCCTCGCATATCAACTGGCTTGTTTGATGGAGTTTCAACTTCAAATCCATGCAGCAAAGTGGCAAGTGTAAGATTCAGAACTTGAAGAGCAAATGAGATTCCAGGGCACATTCTTCTTCCACTTCCAAAAGGGATCAGTTTAAGACTCTGTCC
>JANZLC010000006.1:2675060-2685195 GCA_026413385.1 Erythroxylum gracilipes | reverse complement strand
CCCCCCCCACACACACACCAATTTGTTTTACTTTTGAACTCGTACAATCCTTACTGTTACAATTCCTCATGGGAATGATCTCAACTCTTCACTAACTACATTTTTCATTACTAGAGTTGGTATTAATTTGGTTATAGGTGACAGCAATACCATCGCCTCCTCTCATAAACCATATGAAAGCATATTTCCCAAACTCATACAACCCCCAATATAGAGAGAAACTAAGATAAAACTTGAAAAATCCAAATCATAGAAAACCTAAATCTTCCCACAGGTCTCTAACCAAACATCAACATTTTCTTAACATAACTTCGTAAATCAAAATCCAAAAGTATAATTCTCAAATCACTAAGCAGAACCTCATTTTCACATCAAATATACTATTCAACAAGTAAAAATAAAGTCAAACACACACTAATCACCTAAATATTAGAAAGCTGATAAATCAAAACTCAAAAAGTCTAGGCTTTATCTCCTTCATACCTTTTTTTTTGTTTTTTAATAAACAACATCAATATAGTTCAAAAATGTAAAGCACACAGTCCCTGTGCCCTCGAAGAAATTCAAACATAGCCTTATTCCTCGTCACATTATCTCTATCAATAGTCCGGTTGGTTTCTTCCTCCGAAGCAACTAACTGGTTCTCTATCTAACCAGTTTATCTTCTAGTAACAACTAACTATAGATTTGGACAATTTTTGGTATTAACTCCCTTGCATGTCTATTATGATGTTTGAAGCTAATTTTTTCTAACCCAAGTTTGCTTTTGGTAACATTGGTTGTTGCTGAAAATTCTTCAAATATTGTTGGGATTTTCTTTTTTGAGCTCTTTGAAACAACATTTGTAATAGCTTGTAGCAATTTGGACTTATGTGACCCTTTACACCATAAAAGTGATATGTAGGCAAGAACTTTCTGCTTCTTTTTGGTATTTATCCTTGCTTTCTTGATCTTGCTTCTTTGACAAATCTAACATCATCATTTTTCTCATTATTCAACTTAGAACATTCACCTTTGTAACCAACACCTTAAAAGGTCTCTTTTGATCTTACCAATTTCCAACAATTGTTCTAACTTTTCGATACCTCCATTTAACATCCTTATTCTTTTTTTGGTATTTACTAGCTTCAACTTTATTTCATCAAGCTCATTTATTGTAGATAACAACTTCTTCTCAAGATCTTGAATGATATTCTTCATGGTAGAATTTTCCTTCTTTAGTTTCTCATTCTTCTTACACGTTTCCACCTATTTTGGATACATTAACTCGTAAGCTTTGCAAATATCCTCTTTTTGTATTCTAAATCAATGTCATCACTGTCATAATCTGAAATAAAATTTTGGGCTGATTCATTTAAGTTTTTGTCGTTAGTTTCTTCATTGATTGCTACTAAGGAAGCAACTAAACTTTTGCTATTTAAAGCAACCAACGCAACAATATTATTCGTAATTTCTTCTTTACTGCTGTACTTACTTTCAAATTCATTTTCACTCCAAACGTTGGTGTATGACTTCCCTTTTCTCCTTTTAAGAGGGTTAGCACATTTTTTTACATATGTCTAAAACCTTGACACTTATAACATTGTATCTTCTTTGTTTTTGATTGTTGTTTAAAGTAATTATTAGAAGAACTCCCACCATTATGTCTAAACTCAGGTTTATCTTTCTTCACCTTCTTTAGCCACTTGCTGAAATTTCTTATTAGCAACTCCATATCATCATTTTCATTACAGTCGTCTCCTGAATCATTCACGGATTTAGCAACTTCAGCTTGCAAAGCCAACCCTTTGTTCTTGTCACGCTTATCTTGCAACAAGTTCATCTCAAAGTTTGTGAGAATCCCAATTACTTTATCCAAAGATAACTCATTAATGTCATAGGCTTCTTCAATAGATGCAATTTTCAGTATAAATCTAGGAGGTAATTATCTCAGTATTTTCTTGACAAATTTCAGATTTGAATACTTCTTCCCAAGTTGATGTGCTTGATTGGCAATATCATGCAGCTGATTATGAAAGTCTCTGATATTTTCACTTTCCTCCATCTTAAGCTCTTCAAATATGGTAGCCAACATTTGAAGTTTTGAAGCCATCACCAATTTTGATACCTTATGTATTGTTTGTAATGTATCACATGCTTCTTTTGCTGATTCACAAGTTAATATCATACTGAAACATCTATCATTTACAACACTGAAAATTACATGTATTGTTAGAGAGTTATCAAGTGCTTCCTCTTATTTAGCCTTTGTCCATTTAAATGGATCTTTAGGTATTGCTTCATTCTTTTCATTAATCGTCTTGGATGTGACCAACCATTCAACACCAAAGTCCATACTTTGGTTCCTTGTGCTTGAATAAATACTTTCATTCTTGATTTCCTAGTAAGAAAATTTGTATCATCCAATAACGGTAGCCTAGTCATTGATGCCCTTTCTTTAGTAGCTATAATTGTGAAATATGGATCTGCACCAACTTGATGTACGAAGTTCTGATTCGGTGAACCGCACTCTGCTACCAATTAAAAATCTGAAAGGATGTAGTTGTACAAAAATTATGGTTCAGCCGCAGTTGCTTTGAACTATATCTGTAGTTGCTTGATATAAAGCAACTGTGTCAGCAACTGTAAATTTTCTAGCAAAAATGAAAATGGAAAAATTAAACTCGAAATAAACAAATCAACACTCAAGATTTGGTAACATAATTCGGCACACCCTGCCTACGTCTACAGGACCCTCACCCAGCTTAATCACTTTCATCAAGGAATAACAATAGTTGTACTTAAGACATTACAGAGATGACTTACCTAACCCTTGACACTATTTCTCGTCCTGATAAACCATGAAAGTAAATCACTCCCAATAACATGACCACTTCGTGCTAACCTCAACAAAGGATTTTCTCAACAATGTACAATAATAAAAAGAAGAGAATAAAACAACTCAAGTGATTGAAACAATAAAGGATATAAACAAAGACACTTGAGATAGGAAAAACAACTCCCCTGACAATGAAACTTTTTCAACGAAAGAGTTGGAAGTTGTCCACCAAGAAATCTGCTATGAACCTTCAATAATGTTACTAAGATATCCCATGCACAATAACCACAAAATACCTCAAATCAACAAACGTTTCATCAGTAAAACATTATAAACAAAAAGCTGCAACCACTCCAAAAATATCTGGAAGTTTTCACGAAAAAATACAATAATCGATAACCTCTTGAAGAAAAATGCAGCTCACAATCTGGACAAAATTACAACAAAATCAGCCACCAAAAATAGTTATAGCTGCCAAGTCAACATATTGTAGTCATTTTTTCATGACAATTTAGCCTGAAAAATTCACTCAACAAACAAAGATAAATAGATGTCCAATATAGATAATATAACCAAGAAATCATTTGCTTTAAATAGATGGAATCTACGAAAATAAGTTGTCAAGTGGAGTTCAAATATCACCAAAAATTTGCATCTTATCTTAGTCAAGATATGGTGATTTGATTTCAATTAAATCCTATTGTGACTAGGATTTTTATCTCAAATAAACCTCATCTTCAAAGAGTCTCACATAAGGTAGAATACTCATATTAATAATTTTCCTCAAATAGTTGCTATCTAATTACAAATAACACCCAAATTATCATAACACATATCCGACCACTGTCAAATGGTACAACTTAATATATGAAAAAATCTACACATATTTTTGTATCAGCCATCTATGTTTGAATAAATTTATGGTCGTGTTATATATTGTTATTCCCGTTATGGGAAATCTGCTTTTCTTTTTCAATTTATTACAACATGTTGCGTGAACATATGCCCATTGAAATAATGGGGTAAAGTAAGTTCCTCCCAAGACCTTAAAATATAGGATTTTTGGTTCTCAATCCGTCCAAAAGTTTTTAAGTGTCTTAAATCTGATTAGGTTTAAGATCATTGAAGCTGGAATTGTTTCCAAGAGCTTATTTCCTAGAAGACAAGTATTGTTGGCATCTTTTGTAAGCTTAGTTACAAGGAAAAAGGAGATCAGGGAATTTCCTTTAGGCTATGTTTGGTTAGATGTAAGGTTTTTTATGGAATGGAGTGATTTATAATGAAATGAAATGTAAATGAATGTAATATTAGGAAATTGTTGTTTGGGAGGGATGGAAGGGTTCATAATGTAATATAATCAAATATTATTTGGAAGAAGAGTTTATAATGTAATATAGTGAAATGTTGTTTATCATTTTATATTCCATCTTAAATTCTCCAAGTCAAAGGTTAACTTATTTTTAATGTTTATAATGAAATAAGATGTAATGTGAAAGCCTCCCATTTCATCCTATTTTATTTCATTTCATTCTATTATAAATCCTTCTCTAAAATGATGGAATAATATTCTATTTCATTAATAACTACTCAATGCCTTACTTCTTTTTCCGGTCAAGTTGACACATTCTTTTATCTAACGTCTATCTTTGAAAGATTATATCGTCCAATACAACACACACAGTTGCATAATAAGATAGTAACTCAAGATTCATGGTATGTTATGCTGCATATGGTCTTTGCATTATATGCACATCCTTGAAATTATTAGTGAGCAGGCAATAATTTAAGACAGCCAATTTATTGTTGGGCGGTATGATTGATGCAAGTCACATTTATTGTGGAGAAGGAAATTTTAATGTATATTCTTTTGCATTAATTTCAAGCGAATATCTTTCAAATTTTTTTAAAGATTAAATCTATATTTGAACTACTACCTTTAAGAGACGGTAACCTCTACAACGGCACTTTCCTTCTCCAATTAAACTGTATTAAATTACAAGAATCAAGTGGTAAGGACCAGAAAAGGTGCAGACGGTGGAGACCTACGCGAACATTATCATTACAAAATGCCAAATGGAGCGCCGTAGCCTTTTAGTCTTGTCTTGTACTGCTTTGGTTGGGCTTTTAACTTACTTTATACTAAAAGAAATGATTTTTAAGTATTCATTCAATACATGGCAAACAGCTTGACCATATTAATTTACTTATTTGCGAATTGATCTGTGAAGTGGTATTCATGAGTTTGTGAACTCTTCGTCTCTACTGAACTGATTAATAAATATTCGTCTGTTTTTAGAAAGCGAACTAATCTTCTATTTGCACTGTTCTTTTTTTATTGTTCTCAAATTCTTCTATCTATTTTTACTGCTCTATTTATTCCTATTCTCGATCTCATCCATCCATTCTTTGCAATAAATCGAACGGATAAAAAGGCCAACACGAAACTCTATTTAAAAAAGGACAAAGGACAAATAATAATAATGGGACCCATTTTCTCAGAACTCTTTGACTTTATAGCTCTGGTCCCGAAAAGAAGGACAAAGGACTTAAAGTCGCAAGGACTAGACCACGTTGGGGCATTGATGGATCTTCCAATTATTTAAAAAAAAAATCCTGACTGCAATCGCGTAAGAGATAATCTCATTTAAGAGAGCACGGAAGGTGAAATTCAGTTTACGAAAAATTATTAATTAATATCTTACTTGGTAATCTTTGTAATCTTTGTTAAGTAATTTTATTAAATTTAAATTGTTGTTAAGTCGATTTGAATTTGAATTAAAAATAGTTAATTCAAAATTGTTTGTATATATGCTCCCGTTTAGAGATGAAGCCAACAAAATTGCAAAATGAGTTATACAGTCGATACACAATTGAAAGGCCAACACGAAACATTGTTAAAAGAAGGACAAAGGGCAAAGGACAAAGGACAAAGGACAAAGGACAAATAATAATAATAATGGACCCATTTTCACAGAACTACTTGACTTTTATAGCTCTGGTCCCGAACGTCTAAATCCTCACGTGAGAAACGTTTAAAGGCTTAAACTCGCAAGGACTAGGCCACGTTGGGGTGTCGATGGATCTTCCGATTATTAAAAAAAAAAGTCTTCTGACTGCAATCGCGTAAGAGATAATATCATTTAAGAGAGCACGGAAGGTGAAAGTCAGTTTACGAAAAATTATTAATTAATTTCTTATTTGGTAATCTTTGTTAAGTAATTTTATTAAATTTAAATTGTTGTTAAGTCAATTTGAATTTGAATTAAAAATAGTTAATTCAAAATTGTTTGTATATATTGGATTAAAGTAGACTCTTATGCTTAATGGTAAAAATAAAGTTGGATAATTTGAAACTATCTTTTTATGTCATGTTGGTTAAACTGTAAAATAAAAATTATAAAGTTATATACAAAGATAAGTATATCATTTTAATTATGAATCTTATAAGTTAAAAAATAATTAAATCAATCTTTAGTTAAAGGATGATGATAGTATTGAATTGTTAATTGTTAAGATATACATGATATATCTTATTATGAATTGTGACATTATTTGATAATTGATCTTTCAACATAATGTTAATTAGCTTCAAATTCTAATCAAGATGGAATATAATATATTGCTAAAATCTTAAAGTTATCTTGGATAATATTGGGTAGCTAATTGTATGTACATAGAACCCTATCTAGCAAAGAGTTCTTGGTGAATCACTACTCTATCTAGCAAAGAGTTCTTAGTGAATCATGTGTATATTTGAGTTGAGTTGTTGTTCTACTGTGACTCCTTTGTCTCTCGTGGTTGATCAGTTTTTAGTTGTGTGTTCTTTGACCAATGGTCGATTGATTTGGTGGCCTGCAACTATGATATTTTTATTGTTAATTGCGTGAATCAGCTGGGCATTTTATTCTACTCTTCAACGTAACCTAGGGTGTATTGTGTTGTGCTGCAAGTTTTCTGGGGTATCACTAACAAAGGTTGTATGGTTGGTGTTGCATTTTTTTCTCTGCTGCAAACATTTTACGGAATCAGGCAACCCTTGTTGCATTGTTTGTGCTACATTTTTTCTTTGGTGGTGTCGTCGTTAATTGGGTGTGTGCAGCAGCTGTGATTTTCTTTCCTAAGCTTTTGCGTATTCTTTGGCTGGGTGATTCGTGACTTTCTGCGGTTGTATATTTTTCTATTATTCAATGACCATTAAGGGTCTTCCTTGAGAGTTTTGCAGCTGATTATTTTCTGATTTATGTCTTCTTTCTGTGCTGCTACTCTTCATCCACTTCATGGCTTTTGGTGAATTGATTGAATGTCCATTCTGTGGCTGTCAATAATGGAAGTGGTGTGCAAAAATTCCAATAGCTGACTATAGCAATTTACTTGGTGAATAACTTTTAGATCTATGTTAAAAGGAGCTGAATTTATCAGGAAGTTGTTCATTTTTATCTTAAATGTATTCACTTTCATTCTTGGTTATTTTAGTCACTTGAGTTATTTCATTATTGTCTTTTTCGTTAAAAGTTGTTGAGAGAAATCTTTTGTTAAGGTTAACACGAGTCGGTCGTGTTATTAGGTGTAATATGCTTTCACAGGTAGTGAGGAAGATAGATAGTGTTGAGGGTTGAGTGAGTCAACTCAGTAAAGCCTTATATAAAACTATTGTCGTCAATAAAAGTATTAACTTAGGTGAGAGCCCCATAAACATAGACAAGATGTGTTGAACTGCATTAATAAATTTCTTGTGTTAAATTGTTATTTCCCTTTTGATTTTTTTTTTGTTTTTGTCAGAACACTTATAACGACTGCGGCCATTCATAATTTGTACGAAATTACATCCTCGAAAATTTTTTCACTAACCTTATACATTTAACGTGTTAGATGTAATAACAATTCATAAAAGGACAATACTTATATTTCATTAGATTACTAATGACTTTATGTGATATAGTCATATATATTAAATAAAATATTGATTTAAAATCTTTGAAAAGTTTAAAATATTTAAATTTAAGTAGAAATTAAACAATTAAAATGTTAAACCATTCAATGAGATGATGTTATAAGATTTAAAATTTTCAATTATCTATAAAGAATGAAAATATCTAATGAATACCTTCACAACTAAATCTATAATAGTTTGGATTTATGTAAAAAGGAATATATGAGATGAGATACTGTATGATGTAATATTATTTCTTTTATCACTATGCAATTAGTACAACAACTAAGATTTTCAATTAAATCAATTAACAAGATTTCATATTAAATATAAATTAATAATACTTTGAGAGAGCCAAAGTCAATGATTTTGAGATGTGGTGCTTAGTTGAAGCATGTATTATCTAATAAGTTTATAACTAAATTAGATAATAAAAAAGTTATGAGATATCCAAAAGTTTAGATATAATATTACAATCCCTATTGAACAAAATATTTATTTCAATGTATACTTATAGAGAATGATTCGCAATGATTCTCAAGAGAAGTTGTAGGAGTAGGATGACATTTAAAAGGTTCAACTCTCATGATAATAAATCTAATTAGAACTAATGACTTTATTTATACATTTGATGTATAGTTAAATGACTTTGAGACATTAAAAGATTCACTATCACAATGCATTCAAATTGTTTGTGTTAGAAATGATTGTAAATTTATCATATTTACAAGAAGATTAGTGGGAGTGTAGTTGTCTTTTTTCAAAAGGAACATATAGAGACTTATTGCTTATAGAGAATAATATTCATCTTTTCAATTGTTAAGTATATGATAGTCTAAGAATAACTCTTGTTGGACATAAAAAGAAAATAACTTAACAGTGAGAATTACATCTATAGAGATAATTATAGAAGTTTAGTCCAATTATGTAAATAATGTATGAAAGGTACTTAGTATTTGAGATATATAATACTTATAAAGTATTAAAGATATCTATTATTCTATGTATGAGTTTATACTTTAGTTTAAGTTTATATGTATATTAACTTTAGAAGTAAATCCAAGTTAAGATATATTTTACTTAGAACAATATTATTTTGAGATTGGAAAGGTTTTAAGGCAGTAATGGTTGATACTTAAGCCATAATATATTTTTCATTTAATGGGAATGATTATTTGGATCAATAAGTTCTTTAATAAATTTAATATTGTTCCTTGTACTAATACTATAGAATATTAGATTCATTGGGCATGAAAAAGGAGTTAATGTCACCATATATATATCTATATATCAGCAAGATTCTATGTATAAGCAAGATTCCTACTAAGTGTTATTATTGTCGAAGCTAAATAAAGATGACAATGGTCGAGCTCCTTTATGATTCGGATCAGGTATGATCCGTGTTTTTTTAATTTAAACTTATATTTATAATTAAATAATGTCATTTAAAATAATTATAATAAAAATGATAAATTTATTAAATTAGGCCTAATCTAACTTTTAAATCAAAAATGTAATTAACTTATGTATAATTCGTTAAGTTCAAAACAAAGCCCTTGCCACCGAATTGGAACTTGAATTTAATTAAGTTTTGAATTGATAAAAGAAGTTCAAATAAATTAAATAAAAAGAAAAAAAGATTTGAATTTGAGTTGACTACATTCAAATTTAAAATTTGACTTAAATTTAAATATTTTTTATGTCATGAATTAGTTAAATTAAATCTTATTTATTGGTTATAAATCAAATCTAAACTTATTTCTTTCCAAAAAAAAAAATCACTTGAAATCTTGAGTAAATTCATTTTTAGTATTAAAAATTTTCAGTTTTGGATAAACGACGTAGTTGTTAATTTTTAATTAAAAATATATTTAATCATACTTAATTTGGGTCTAAATGGACTCAGGCTTAGGTTAGGATTCTGAGTCCTATCATAAAATTTCGGGTCGGGCTCCGACCCATTGCCAACAATAGTTGTCCAACGTCATTCCTCGTCCCTTCCCATGGGCTTCAAGTCCTGAACCTGTAATCTTCATGGGCTTAAAATCACAAAAAATGCCTAAGCTTTGACCATTCCTTTTCTTCTTCCTCACGCAGTTCTCGATTTCTGAACCAAATTATTTGAAAACCACTCCAAGACTCACAGATTAATTAATCAGGCCTCCATTTTATAATCTTTGTCTTGTTGGACAAGCCACTGCTCCACTATTAAAGTTTCAGAGATGCAACAGTTGCTTAATCATCCACTCACAGGTCACTATGCCAGACCACAGCTCATCACCCTCCCCCGTGGTTGATCCTTAAGAATAGCTCCAAATCATCCCCAACCCAGATGGCACGATAACGCGAGACCCCAACAGATACCCTAAAACCGCACCTACACCTGA
>JANZLC010000006.1:2565656-2586305 GCA_026413385.1 Erythroxylum gracilipes | reverse complement strand
TTGGGTAAATTTGTATGTGTAAGGGTACCATGACAATTATAGTGAATAAATTGATTTGAATGGAAGTTGAAAAGCAATAAATGAATAGTGAAAGTGTGAGATTTTGGAGAATTGTAAGTTTGAATTTTGTTTGGGATGAATAGTAACAGAAAGTGATTTATAAGCTGAAACTTTCATGAATTTTTCTGGGTTGATCTGGAAGGATTTTGATAAAATGATCTTCATGAAAGTTATAGATTTTCTTGATAGCTTCATATCGCTATAAAGTATGACATTTTTTAATATCGGGATTGCAATTTGTGACCATTCGAATTGAAGTTTATTTTGCTTTGTTTTTGAAAATAGCCGTAAGGGTAGGTTTTGTGTATGCTAGTTTTGAGGCAAATTTTTGAATGATATAGTTTGAATTGGATTAAGTAGCCTTCTTAAAAGTTATAGAGGGATTTCATAGCTGTACAATGATGTGTTATATGCTATTTGTGGATATGGGAATTGAAAGATATGATATTTTAAAGTTTGGATGTTGTTTAGGTGATTTTTAACATGTTAGATATTTTGATTGAAAATTTGACCTAGTTAGAGGTTGAAATTGCTTTCAAGTTCTTCATGAAAGTTATAGATTGTGATTTTGCCTGTCCATTGATAGAAAGTATGAAATTTTTGGACAATTGAGTGAAAAGTTATGATGTTTAGAAGTTCTGATGCTGTTTAGGATGCAATTATCGGTCAACCACTTTGTTGTGAACTTTTGACCCTTATAGAGACCAAAATTGTTTTTGTGTTCTTCACGGAAGTTGTAGAGTTTTTTTTAGCTTTCCTTTGGTACCATGTTTGTAAAATTTGGAGTTTTGATTTAAAAGATATGAGAGTTGAAAAATAGGATGCTGGTCTGGCATTGTGCTCGACTAGCCCAGCGTGCGTCTGACGCTCGAGCGCTGGGCGATCGCCGACCGATTTTTGACTTTTCTGGCCGATCTCTGATTGGTCACCTGATCTCTGATTTTCTGGCCGATCTCTGATCAGCCGACCGATCTATGATTTTTTTGACCGACCTCTTATTCTCTAGCCGACCTTTGATTTTCTGGCCGATCTCTGATTCTCCGGCCGATCTCTGATTCTCTTGCCGATTCTGACCTCTCTCCACTCTTTTGCTTATAACTTTTCCATCTGACTTCTGATCAATCTGATTCTTGAAGCGTTGGATTTCTAAGACATCCCTCTATCTCTCCATAAAAAGTTATGATTTTTGAGATCAATTTGAGAAACATCGATCGAATCAAAGTGAGAAGATCAGTTGAAAAAGCCTAAACATGCTTCAGTGTTTTAGTGATATCTTTATTTGTAAAGCTCCAATCGAGTTGATTCTTATTTCTAATTAAACTAGATACATTTGTCTACAAATGATTGGAAGGAATCAAATTTCAATTCAGTTTTTTAAATGTTCAATTTTTAGAGTGAAGTTAGGTGTAGTGTTTAGTCTTGGTTTATTATTGGTCTGAAAGTGTTTTGGCCATAACTTCTTCATTTCTAAATCAAATTGAGTAATTTTGGTATCTATGGAAACATGGGACAATGAGGAACATTTCTATAGAAGAAAGTATTGTCAAATGTCTTCATTTACCTGATCAAAATAAGGAGTCAAGATGTCAGTTTTTCAAGGCAACAGGAGGACAAAAATGGAAAGATCACTTAAATGAAGGGTAAAAAGGGGAGAACAAGAAATGTGTGGTTTTGTTTAAAAGAAGTAGAGAGCTGTCGTAGGAGTTAGAAAAATATAAGAGAAATAGAAGAGAAGGAGAGGTGAGTGTTCGGTAGTGAGAAGAAGAAGAGAAAAAGAAGAATAAACTTATGGTTTTGATTTTTCTTGCTTTAGAAGAGAGATTCTAAGAGTTTTTTAAGGAGGAAAAAGAAAGAGGAAGGTTTAATCTTCCTTTAGAGACAAGAAGCAACAAAAAACGTGGAAGGAGTTTCTTTAAGAAAATTAAGAGAGGCAATGGGAGCAAGGCAAGAGAAGATGATTTGGACAAGTTTCAAGCATGGATATGAGGTGGGTACCATGTTTATAACTTGAATTATGAGGCAATTATAAGTTTTCGAAAAATCAAGAAGAGAAATGATTTGAAAATTTATTGTTTTCAAATAATTTGATAAATAGCTACAATTGTAAACTTCTTTGTTTATAAATATTTTAAAAAATTGCTACGATTTTTGCATTTCCATGTGTTTGAATGATTGAGAATTTGATGTGTGACATTGTGACATTATAAATGAAGTTGTGTTTGAATAGGATATGATTGTGAAAATTGCATTTTCGAAATGTGCCTTTGGGCAATCAATTTTCAAGTGTGAAAATATGTTATGTGGGTTTGGTTAGATCCCATAAGATGTCAAGTGCACTTGTCAAAAAGGCATCTCCCGCCTGCCCGCTAGTGGAATTGGAGCTCCGTTAGGGACTCTCATAAGTTCACGGCTACACTAGACTACTATGCGGGAAGATTTGTGTTTGCATCTGAGATATGGATTTGTGTATATATTCTGATTTTGGATATTGATGTTGTATCGTAGCTTGAAAATTCCATTAAAGTTGTAATGCATTTATTTTGGAATGTGAATAATGAGTTATGGATTTTGCGTATGGATTTAGGATATACATTTGCGTATGCATATGGCATATATAATATGATTTGATTGTGTTTGAATTCCGGACAAGAGGTCCGATGATTTTGATGATTGAGAATTAGCAAAGTGCTATGGGTATATGAATGTGTTTGATTGTGTTGGGATTCCGGACAGGAGATCCGATGATTGTGATAGTTGGTCTGAATTATTGAAGTGCTTTTTGTGTATGAATTGATGGTATTTAGACACGTGCCGGATTTTATGGCAAAAGAGAAATAAGATTGTTTTTAATTGATGAGATATGAGATATGATAGAATTTGAAGAATTAAATGGATTGAGGAATTGGAATTGATGAATTTCAAATAGGACATTGAATTGTTTTGAATGATATTAAGTGGAAAAAAAATATACCGATTTGGAATTGGGTTTAGACCCAATTGTCTAAGCAAATTGAGGTAGATTGGTTCGTCCTTATAGTTTTTCAACGCATTTGTTTCTTTTTCTAAAGTATGCGTTTTCGGATGTCAGAGTTAAGAGTTCGTCCTTAAGAATTTTGTTTTCTTTGATTCCGAACCTTTTGTTTTCTTTGGTTTCCGCACACGTTTTCGGTTCCTTCGCTTTTTGATCCGATTTGATTTTCTTCAGATTTCGCTCACTTTGATTTTTGCTTTTGATTTCTGCCCGTTCATTCGTTTTGCCATTTTGCCCACTTTCGCTTTATGATTCGCTCTTTTGCTTTCACCCCTTTTTGTTTTTCGATTAGTTTCGAGTGGTTGGGTTCCGGAAGCAAGCGGGTGCCAACAGACTCCATTTCCTTACGTTCTAAATTATTTCATGGACATTGCATTTGACTAAATTTGTCCCCTTTCTGAATTGAAACTATTCCTGCAGAGCATTTTTCCATTGAAATCTTTCTAATACTTTCTCGATATAACCTTTTTGAGACAATCCTAACAATTCTTGTAATCTATCACGTAATAATTCAATTCCTATTACATAGGATGCCTCACCCATATCTTTCATTTCAAAATTATTAGAGATAAAATTCTTTACATCATGTAACAAAACCATATTATTAGCAGCAAGAAGGATATCATCAACATATAGGACTAATATAATTAACTTGCTCCCACTAACCTTCATACAGATACACCGATCAACAGTGTTCTCTACAAAACTGTAAGACGTAATGATATCATTAAACTTAAGATACCATTGTCAGGAAGCTTGCTTCAGTCTATATATTGACTTCTTTAATTTACACACTAATTGTTCCTTTCCTGTGATCACGAAACCTTCCGGTTGATCCATATAAACTTCTTCTTCTAAGTCACCATTTATAAAATGGCCTTTACATCCATTTGGTGAAGCTATAAATAATAATGAGTGACCAGGGCCATAGCAATTCTGAAAGAGTCCTTTGAAACTGGAGAGAAGGTCTCTTTATAGTCAATATCATCCTTTTGAATGTAACTTTTGGCAACAAGTTTAGCTTTATACCTTTCAATGTTGCCTTATGACTCACGTTTGGTCTTAAAGACCCATTTACAACCCACTTGCTTTGTACCTTCCAACAACTTAACTAATTCCCAGACATTATTGTCATCCATGGATTTCAACTCTCCTTTCATACCATTGAACCATTTTCCAAAATTGCTACATTTTATGGCTTGTTTAAACGAGATTGGATCCTGATCAATGCTCAAGTCACATTTATGTTCAAGTGAGTAAACTTCATAGTCACTTGAAATAGCTGATCTTTTATGCCTTACAGACCTTCGTAATGCTACTTCTTGTGGCATCACTTAATCATTTGTAACTTGAACATCATTAGTTGATTCTTCATTAATATGTTCAATTTGTTGAATTGGAACATTAATTGTTGTTTCGGTATATTGCGTATCCGTAATGCAACAAAAGTAATTACCACCGGTGGGATCACATTTGATGTAGTAGTTTCTACTTGACTTGGAGTAGTTTCTACTTGACTCTCGTGAATATCCACTTTTCACGGTTCTTCACTCCCACTGATTAGATCATTCTCAATGAACCGAGCATTACCAGACTCAACTATTCTCGTACTATGATTAGGATAATAAAATCTATACCCCTTTGACTTTCGGGATAACCGATGAAATAACCACTAACTATTCTCGCATCAAACTTCTTTTCATATGGATTATACAGCCTTACTTCTGTAAGAAAACCCCAAATGTGAAGGTGTTGTAAACTAAGTTTCCTTCCTGTGTTCATAAGGTGTTTTAGGAACTGACTTACTAAGAATCCTATTAAGCAGATACGCATCGGTCTTTAATGTATACATCCACAATGATAAAGGTATAATACTATAACTTAACGTACTCTTAACCATATCCATAAGAGTACGATTCTGTCTTTCAGCTATACCATTTTGTTGCAGTGTACCAGGTATTGTATATTGTGCACATATGCCTCAACTTGTAAGAAACTTTGCAAATGGACCTGGACATTATCCACTTTCATCAAATTTTCCATAATATTCACCACCTCTATTAGACCTTACTATCTTTATTTTCTATCTAACTATCTTTCTATCTCATTAACGAACACCTCTAGGATGTCCACAGATTGAGACTTCTCATGTAGCAGATAACTATAACTATATCGTGAGAAGTCATTAATAAAAGTAATGAAATATTTTTCGTCACCCCAAGAAGGAACGTCAAAAGGAGTACAGATGTCAGTATGTATTAATCCACGTAATTCGCTGCTTCTTGTGGCTAGATTCCTTGATATATGTTTGGTTTGCTTACCTTTAATACAATCCACACATATATCCCAGTCAGCAAAATCCAATTGAGGTAAGATTTCATTTTTTACTAACCTTTAGACCCTTTCCTTGGATATATGGCCTAATCTTTTATGCCACAAAAAAGCAGAACATTCATTATGTGCATTACGTTTATTTCCTATAATATGGCCAAAATGAAACAGAGATTCAGCAAAATCAACATTAATATTGAAACGATATAAACAATTAATTAGAGTACCAGAACCATAATAGTACTTTTTTATATAAAGAAAACACACGGTTTCCAATCTTAAAGTTAAAACCGTCATCATCCAACTTTGCAACATAAACTAAATTCCTCGCATAGTCAGGAACATAAAGGCAATTTTTTAGATCCAGGTAACACCTAGTGTCAAAGATCAATTTGTACGTCCCAATGTCCTCTATTCGTGCCTTCATTCTGTTCCCCATATACAAGAACTTTTCAGTTTCGTTTATGGTCTAGATTGAAATGAATCCTTGTTTAATATGTGACACATTAGTAGTTGTACCAGAATCTAACCACCTAGTATTATAAGGCACTTTAATAAGATTTTATTCCAAACATATTGAGACATAGTATGTACCTTTCTTTTCGAACCAAGCCTTTCTTTTAGGGCAATCCTTCTTAAAGTGACTAGATTTTTTGTAGAAATGACACCTCTTATCTTTATAGATTCAACCCTTATTAACTTTGCTGAGAGCTTTGTCCTTATCTTTGCCTTTCTTTCCTGGTTTGTTATTGCTGCTAGTAGCCCTTTGATGAAATGTGAGATGAACGGAGTGTTCCTTCATTTTGTTCAATCTTCGTTCCTCCTGAACCAACATGGCCTTAATTTCTTGAAGGTTCCATTTTTTCTTAATGGTGTTATAATTCACCTGAAACTAGCCGAACTCAAGAGGAAGTGAGTTGATAATGAACTGTACAAGGAAATACTCACTTACATCCATACCCATAGATTTTAACTTTGCAGCTAGATTTGACATATGTGTTACATGATTATGAATAGGTTGTGACCGATTAAACTTTTTGGTCGTCAGCTCACTTATTAAAGTCCCTACTATGGACTTGTTAGCTATATCAGATTGGGAGTATTCTTTAAACTTCAACATGAACTCCTTTGTATTGTCTGTTTTAGGCATTAACGGCTTTAGATTTTCTGCGATCATCATTCACATTAAATTCAATCTCAACTTGTTAGATCATTCCTAAGCCTCATAATAAGACTTGTCATCTTTAGAACTAGTCTTAGTTATGGCTGCGGGCCTTGTGTCTAAAACTATGGCCAAGTCCAAATCCATTACACCCAATTGAAACTGGATTTGTTCGGACCAATCAACATAGTTTAGACCATTGAAATTGATTAGCCCATTTCCTAAAGCAAACAAATTAGTAGATGCTGCAAGCACAACATATAGCTCATATATTAATGCTTTGAGTAAACCTAAATGGATTCAAAGTAACTAATACACTTTGATTATGCATTTAAATTCTCCATTGGGTGAAATTTAAATACATAGTTGTAAACTATTATGACGCATATATAGTTCATTATAATGGAAAATCAATCATATTCTAGTTAACATGCATGTTATCTTTGGATATACAATCATATTAACCAAATATGTTGATAAAGTCCCTTTAATGTCATTAATTATAAGCGATGGTCTACCTTTGAGTGACCTCCTATTGTTGTAATTAATAATCTTAATTGTTCAGTTCAACCTTTATGTCATTTTAGCATCATAGCATAATGAACAATCTAAACATTCACAATTAAATTATTAATATTTTCAAGCTAGGCCACTTTGATGACTAACATGTTGTCCATACAATAAACATTTAATTAGATAATCATCATACATGACGAAATTTAACTTAATTAGTTTGGTCACTTTGGCGACTAACAAACTATTCTAAATTACTATAATGTCATGTAGCACATTCAACATATAATAAGCAAATGTAATTCCAAGCATTGCATAATATAAATGGTCAAAGTACCAATTAAAACATAATATGACACAAAAAAATTATATTATGCATAGTAAACATATGCGCAACTTTTATGCATATAAACCTAAATTAATTATTTGATTATCAATTAATTAATAAATTATGAGTTATCACTCAAATGAAATACCTTAAGACGAATTATGAGTTATGACCCAAAATAAAATACCTTAAGTAGGACCAATATTCAAACCCATAAATTTTTTAAAAAATAAAAAATAAAAAAGTATGAAGCGGCATGTGCCCACCGCTAGTTACATTTGACATGTGAGGCGCTTGCATCTTCCTCGCGGCATGCTGGGTTCATTTTCTCTTTTGTTTTGTTTTTTTAATTCTTAAATCTTCTTTCTTTCGTGGATTCTTCTGCAATTTCTTTCCAGAATCCTCTCTTGGCTTGAGCCAACAATAACGTCATCCATATTTACTTCTTCGGTGGTCAAAAAATGATACAAGCCCATGAGTTTCTCACTCGAAAACATCAATTCATATATGTTGTTTCAGTCAAGCATCTATATTTCGTTTTGGTTAAGCATTGATAAAGGGTTTCAAGTCTTTAGAACACTGATTCTTTTAACATCCAAAAATCACTTTTCCATTCCATACATATCAACACCAAAAGTTCATCAAAACTTTCATGGCAGTGCAACATGTAGTAAACTAAGAGAAAAATAACCATACAAAAACAAACAGAAAAATAATCATACAAAAATGATACACGGTAGAAAACAAATAATGCAACACCTTGGCTCTAATACTAATTGTAAGATAATTTAATGGATTGATTTATTTTGACATACCTGAATCCATGATAGGTTTGTATTGATTGATTCCCTCTCTTCTTTTGTTCTATTCTCTGTTTCTTCAATGGTTCAGATAACACTTTGACAAGTTTCTTAAACTGATATATAAACAACCAACCAACATATTGTTAGGTATTTAAAAGAGAGAGGGAAAAAGTCTTTGACCCATTTGAGATCCATTATTTAATACCCAATAACTATTATCTTAGGTTCTTTTCATGGGGCTCAAAGCTATAAGTCACATGGGCTATCAAATAATCTAACATGTTCATAATATCTTTTAAAGATATTCTTCTTCCATTTGGGACCTAGTTTCCTATCCTTATAAGAGGGATTATAGATGTAGGTAACGTATTCTTAAGAATTTAGATATGAAAAATCAGGTTTCTTACTTGTCCATATATCATATGGTGTGTTTAGTAACTGATTTAATAAGCACTCAGTCAAGTATACATTTGATCGTCAATAAAATATCAACTCAATATGTAACAGGCATATTTCATCTGTCATTATATACCAAAATTTTTACAAAAGAGTTCCACTTCTCTTTAACATTTTGTTAATGGTTCATGGAATAGTCAAATTGTCTATCCAATCATTTTTTCATCGCATGACCTTTTGAATTGATTATATGAGTATTCTTATCTTCAATTATTTCTTTAAGTAGTTAGTTGCCTTATCTAACTAATTTTCAACTGAAGTTATATACTTATGGAAATAACATAATGCTTCAAACCAAATAGACACAACTATAACAAGTATAGTCATTGATAAAGTTCATGAAATAAGTACATTAATGCCTTTAATCTCACATTCATTTGGTCACAAATATCTTAGGGAGTTAATGGTAATAATTTAATAGCCTTTTATCCCGTACTAAATGAGTTTTGTGTCATTTTGTCAACTAGAGAATGCTCATAATTAGATAATTCTAATTTATGTAGGTTTTTAAAAGACCTATTTGATTAATTGATTTATTTGATTTTGTCCAATATGACTAATTCTAGCATGCTACAAATTAGCATCGATATTACAAATATTAAATGATGTAATCAAATAAAACTAATTTTATTTATTGCATAACCAATATATAATATCATAAAATCATCCAACATAAAACTATAGCTATTTTAATTGGTTCCAAGAACATTATTATTTTCCCTACTGTAAAAATTAGTATTAAATCAAAGGCTAATTAGAAGTATGACATAAACAAGAATTTTCTTTTTGTAATGTCCTTTTCTTTTTCTATTTTAATTAGCACTATTCCTTCTTAGGATCCTAATAATTATGGAAGTCTTTCTTTTCTTCACTTTTCACTTAAAATTACTATAGTGCTTTCTCTTCTTATTTTTAGCTCTTTATAAGCATAACTTCTATTGCTTAGAAGCCTCAAGATGTTCATTTTGTAATAATAGGTGTCTTATAGCATTCTGCATCATCTTAATATTCTTATTATAAGTTAAGTGCATTTTTATATGCTCCTAACTTAGAGACATTGATCGTGTGATAGCTTGCATTTATTGCGTATCTAATAAGATATAACTATCATCTCTTAGTTCATTAACTATGTCTGACATTAGCTTCGTATGCCTTGGCATTAGATGCTCCAACTTCATTTGTGATTTATCTATTTATTTTTCTATATATCAAAGTTAATAGTGAATAACCATAATTTGTTCACTACCAAAATCTGTTACCATTGTAGATCGTATGTCTTAAGCCTGATTATACCTCTTGAGTTCTTGCGTAACATCATCATCATCTATGCTACACAAGCTAAGGAGTTCTCCTTTAGCATAAGTTATATGCCTCACAACTTTTGTTATGTTGTGCCACGATATATATTCCTTAGGAACTTCCATGATTTTATGCAATAAGCTAATGGCCTTTTTCTCTTCCAATGCATAGTAAATTTCCATACTCCAAATTTCTAAAAAGTTTTCATAATTTAAATTTTCATCTTTTGGGAATCATACAATAAAATTCTTAGATGCATTAGTCATTTTCATCAAACACATAGTTTTTACGATGACATATTTAGAATGTGATTGTTGTCATTTTCAATTAATTTGATGCAACTGTTTAAATAAGAATTTTAATTATCTTTTCAATTACCTATGGAATTAAAAGGTGAACAAGTTTCTAATCATCATCTACATAATAATTTATCAATGGTTAATCATTCTATCAAGATGTGTTTACAAATATCTCAAGTATGATATATTTAGCTACGCAATATTTGTTTTGGTAATTGTAGCTACGCAATATTAGTTGTTTATAACAATCAATATTACAACTGTTAATTAATGGATAGTATTTGTTTACTAAACAAACTAGTGTAATCTTATACTCTAGCCACCTTAAGAAAACAAAAAACCAAAACATAGCCGCGATTCTTTCTAGTATCTCCGCCCATCATCTGCACCACCACCAACGAGGAGGGTGGCACCAGACGGCGAACACATATCTGACGCCATGTTCGGCGATGGCGACAACCACGACAATAATATGACGGTAACATAGTGAAGCCTTTACTACCGTCATCCTCGACGTTGGTGAGGCGCCGCGTGTCTCTTATTTTACTAGGCACCATGTTTCTATACAACCAATTATTGGATGCACAATTTTCACAAAAAAAAAGCACAAGACTCTGATTTTTACAAACATAGAATGGATATTTGCTTAAACAATGGTGCGTAATTTAAATAAAACCACCTGAAATACTGTCCTGATAAATCTGAAAGAGCATATAAAAAACACTCTTGAGCAATTATTGGGTGCAAATTAATTAAAAGCTTTGATATATCAATATTAATAACAAAATCAGATCAACTATATTTACCTTTTTGCTTTTCTTATTCATCGATTAAAAGACTTATTATTATGCTGCAGAATATGATGTGCTATCTCTGCTTTTATATATTTATTATTATCTGATCTTCCCTTATTATTATTATTTTGAAACAAAACACAAACTTAAATATTATAAGGATGAAAATAATAGTAACTGTTTTGGCTAGTTATCAGAATAATAATGTAATTATCTTTTATATCCATATCTTATAAATTTATATACATGAAGATTGACTGCCATTATATTATGGAGAAATACTATTGAAAATATTGTTACGACCCATATGGGATTACATTTTCATCAAGACTTCTGGTTGGCAATAATTCTTATTTTCACTGCATAAAATAGAAATTTATCGTCTTCATATGTTAATTTGAGAAATAATTAGATATATATTAATAGATAATATTTTACTTTAATAAAAATTTTCTAAATTGAAAAAATTTAGAAAAGACCCATTATTTATTATATGTATTCATATAAATATATTTTTAAATATTGAATGAAAATAAAATTTTCAAGAATAAACTACCTATTTCCGTTAACTATATATAATAGACAAAGAATAACAAGTTGAAGCTACTAAAAAATCTGAAGTCTGCTGGAAATATGATACAGAATAATTAAGTATGTGACGACTCTTTAAATGTAGAAGTATATAAATTACGTAAGAATCTGAAAAATCTTGAAATTTTAGATTTATCTTTTTAAGACTCTTAAAATAGGTCTTAAAAATAATTTAGAATTAATCATACTAAACTAGGATATTTAATGTAATAAGGAGAAAAAAAAACCGAGGCGATCTGATCCCGGTTTTTTAAACAAGAACACGAATTCACTCAATTCAGCAGTTTGTTTATGCACAACCTTGTCAACGTCGTAGCGTCGTACTGGTCAAGTGGTTATGTCAAAGACGCGTCGTACTGGTCAAGTTGTCATGTCAAAGACGCTCTCGTCCGCGTAAGCATGTGTGAAACTGCAAGGCACAGACTTCTCTGGCCGCCTTCAACGTCATGTGTGCGTAAATGCGAGTAATCATTTCGCTTAGTTTAGTCCTTTCTCAGCAAGTCTTGACGCGTTTCTTACTCTATAATTTTTCTCAAATTGAGAAAGTGAGAATTTCAAAGAACTCTTTAAAATAAAAACTTCAATTACAAAATTATTTAAAATTTTATAATAAAAAGTGTTATTTTAATCATAAAAACCATCCAAAAGATTTTAGAGTTTATCAATTTGACTCAAATTAAATTTAAAATGCATAATAAAAATATATATTAACATGATTTCAAACTTAATGTGTATTTATATGATAAATTTATTTTTTTACTCAAAGTGGAAAAACTTAATTCAAATTTTTTTAAAAAATGTTACACATATGAAAACAATATTTTTTAGTAAGATGAATTTTTAGTTGTCATCGGCCAACTTAAAGCTGATAAAATTATTTTTAATATTTTAGAGTATATAAAAAATGATGAGTATTTTTAAAAATACTTGAATTATATTTTCAATCAATGAAATTTTATTAGGCCTTAATCTCATATGACAAAGATGCACTCTCCAAACTTTGATGAAAATCATTAATTTTTTATCACTAAACTTTATTCAAAATCCTTAATTTCTAATCCTATTCTCATCCACGGCAACTATAATCATTTACAAGTAAGAAATAGACGGTATCTTTATCACTTTTCAAGACTTAAGGGGTGTAATAGTAAATTGATTTATTTAAGAGGTGAATACTTAATTTTGGAGAAGCTTTCCAAATAGGTGAGTTAAGGATTGGATTATTTTTAGATTATGGTTAAATTAAGTTTTGAATCTGAGTTAAACAATTGAATCGAGTTAAATATTAGGGTTAAATCTCTTAATTTTTTTAAATTAAATTACCTAAATTTTATTGGTTCACGTAAACTAATTTTAACACAACAAAAATTATTATTTTTTAACGAAATTTAATTCTAAAAGATTTTTTTGGGTAAGATTAAACTATAAGTATCCTTTAAGGACGTTTATTCAATAAGGGTGTCATAACGGAAAAGTTATTGATTATGTACATAAATTGAAGGAAATCGATTGAATTTAATGAGATTGTCAAGGAGTTGAATGGGTTTGATGTTATTCTTCATAACTATTTGATTAGTGTGAATGTGCAGGGTAGAATTCTATATGCAACATGTAAATTGTATGATGAATTGCTCGAGAGAGGAATGAGATAACGTGGACAACATTAATTTCAGGTTTTTATGAGATGTGGGAAAGTAAAGGAATCAACATGACATTTCGAAAGAAACCCATACAAATAGTACGTGGTTTTCTAGAATCTAGACAGGGGCTATTTGTGTGTTCGTACAAAATAGGTTCAGTCTTGAGGTCTAAAGTCGTTCTTGAATATGGGGTCAGATCAAATAAAGTTTGCTTTTACTTCTGTGGTTAAAGGATGTGAATGCAATGATATGATGTGGACTAAAGAATTTTAGGTCAAGTTTGAATGGTGAGCCTTCTGAGTAAGCTTTATATATTCTCGCATGTGGGAGAGATTTGTAAAATAGACAAAAAGAAAAGATAAATTATGTATGATTGATAGAATTTTGATGAAATTAAATTTTATTTAATTAATTTTTAAAATATTAAAATTAATAACAACAACAACAACAAGAACAATACTTAATAAAAATCCGACTGAAACGTAAAATCTGAGAAAATTCAATAGTACGAAATTTTACCCTTAATTAATAGGGAGACTGTTTCTAAACAACTCAAGAGACACGAGTTAAAAGATTTTAGAGAACTATCGATATCTCTTTTCGAAGGATTCTTTACTTGTATTCTAGTATGTTAAAGTTTTTTTATTACGGATCATGTCCTCAATAAGTACCAAAAAATTAATATATATACTATAAAATGTTAGAATTTCACTTAAATTTTAGTAAAATATTAAAGTCAAAAGAATTTTTATCATTAACAAATTTACTTTAAATTTTATTAAATATTATTTAAGATGCTTTATTTTTTATGAAGTGATTTACATTCCACACAGAATAAATCAAATAGGCACTAATCTTGGTGTTAATGGATGAGACTTGAAAATCCCTCTAATACCAATCTTCATATTCATCAAGACATTTAGGCTTATATCGTGCTCAATTATTGTAATTGTCTACGATTATAATATAATCCGCAGTTTATATTATAAATCTTTGCCTTAAACTAATCAGATCTCTAAATACTAAAAACAAATATTTTCCTGATTTTGGATGATGATATTCCTTACAGTGCTTGTATGTTCGTATTCAACTTGCACGAGTAGAGTACGGTTAAAGCTGGCTAGCTTCCCATCATTATGAAGCATAACGCAGTTCTGAAGCAAGAATTCTTGACTCCCCAGTTTCAGCATACGGACTACTCAATTCTACATACAAGTTTCTTGAAAATCTACATAGAACACTTGTCTATGGCCCCAATGTCCGCAAAAGTATGGCTTCCAAATGGTGCTTTAATAATAAGATTTTCTAAAACAAATCATAGAATCAACGTGACAATCGAGTGCTGAAAATGACAAGTTATTCAAATTTCTGAATAAGTTAACATTCAGAGGCCCACGATCATTAAATCCAAAGACAATAATAGAAAAATAATAATAAAGAACACGAGAAGGTTAGTATTTATGTTCACACATATATGGATGTCTTTTCCTTTGCCTTCTGATGCACGGGATAACTGAATTCAGTCTAGTCAAGCAAGGCTAATGCTAATCATACGCAGGAAGAGATAAAGATGTCACATAATGTTTGTTTTTCAGTGCTCATAAAATATGGAAGAGAAAGGGACGAGTGGATATTGAAAAGAATGATGTCAAGTTAGGTGTTGATGACGTAATTTTCGATGCTAGTGTTTATATCTCTTGTGGGTTAAAACAATATTAAGAGCTAATTTCTTTCAATTTTAAACTCATAGGATTAGCTTTAAAAAGTACATTTTATGTTGTATCGTTTGGAAATTTCATAATTTAATCTTAAAAATCCATGCCCGAGTTGATTCATTAAAAGTTTCCGAAGAAGGCACAAAGCCTCTTCCGTATAAGTCAATTGCCATTACCACATCCTTACACATTTCATCATCACCAATTAGTTATAGACCAAGAAGCTTAAGGATGGCCCCATTTTCGCACACAAACCCCATCCAAATAGCTACTAAGCAGTAAGTAACCAAGCATTCATTCATCATCTAAAGCTGTTATGGAATCACACATCTCCTACGAGTTATGTACAACATATGGCTAAAGACATTACCAAGAGTGAGGGTCAAAGGAGTTTCATATGAAAAAAGTAACATTACAAATGATTAGACTTTAGAGGAAAAGCGAGAAACTTCCCAGAAAAAGAGGGTTAAATTGATCATGAAGGGTCTCGCAGTTCAATGTGGTTAGGTGATGCTATTTTCTATCAACAGAAGACCATAGGAGTGTGAAAAGAAGAAACTCTCCCCACATATCTTTCTACCACGCATTCGTTCCAATACAAAATAACAACCTTAACCGCTGTTCTGTTTCTGACAAGTCAGCCTATGTTCAGTTCGTTCATTCAAGGCAACATATCAATCTCAGAGTCAATCATTTCCCATCTCTTGACCACAAGCCATTCTTGTTCTCTATATTTCAACTTTTACAACTTTAGTTCAGTCTGTCAAGACCTATGCAACTTGAAACATGACCTTTGCAGCTTCACATGCCATCTTCTTCTTCGCAAACCTTGTTATTTCACTAGTCTCAGCTGATACATCATCAAGGTGCAACCCAATATGTGGCAAAAACCATCTTTCATACCCTTTTGGATTCTCACCTGGTTGCCTTATTCCTTTGAACTGCAGCTCCACCGGCGAGTTTTTCATGGGAGAGTTTCCGGTCTACTCTGTAAATGAAGATACTATAAAGATCAATCTTGAAACCAATTGCAACAGACCTGTTCAAGTCCTGCAAACTCTCTTTTCCAACAACTACCAACCAAAATCAACAAACGCTATTCTTTTGCATAACTGCACGAAAGTCTCACCCTGTAATTTAACTGCTTTAAACGTGGAGACTCATTTTGAGACGGTTAAATGTTCACAGGATAGTAATATTAGTTGCTTCAATCAAGTAACAGGTGATTATTTGTTTAACCACAGTGCCTTGCCTAAACTTCTCGAGCAGTGTCGGAACCTTCTGTCGTCGATATCTGCAGCGTATTCCCAGCATGGTCATCTTATGTCTTTGGATGTTCAGGCGATGGAGCTAACATGGTGGCTTCCAGGTGACTGCAAGTGTTCAAAGGATGCTAACTGTACAAAATTCAATACTTGGAACGGAAGAGGGTATCGATGCAAGTGCAGAGATGGACTAATCGGCGATGGATACGCCAGTGGAGTCGGCTGCCGGAAAGGTAAGTTCGGTTCCCATAATTGAATGAAGTAATGGTATGAGCATCACCTATCTACCCGCTAATGACTAACGTCAAAAGGAAAAAAATTGTTTAATAACACTTGCATCACTTATGATTGTTATGTATCTTGCAACCCATTATTCAGGATTTAAGATGATTTTACTTCTCTTTTAGATAATAGAACTTTTAATCATGAACTTCTTTTGGTTTTCTATTTTTCTTTTGCCAAATCGTTTCGTTTGGAGTTTAAGGACAAGGATCTATAAATTCTAACACTCCAACTTGAGAGCATGTCTTGGAAGATTCTAACTAGAGTCAAACATATAAACCTCGCTCCCATCTTCCCACCTAATTCACCGTAACATGCTATAATGGCAACAACTTGCAACCTCTCTCTGTCTCTGTGCTAGACGTAACTTGGGATGACGGCTGACTTCTCCCCAAGAGGACCTCCCATCGTGATGTAGATTGGCCTAGTGGCTCCCAAAACATATAGTAACATTATATGGGGACTATGTTCTCTCTTTTCACGTTTGTGTAGGGTAAGCAATCATGGACTTTAGCATGCACAATAATTGTAGTCTAAGAATACCCACTATTCTTGCAAGTTTAACAATGAGACTTATCAAGATGATAGAATTGTATCATCAGTGAAACCATTTGGTTTTAGCCCCAAGGTTGAGACATAACATTTTGTACAAAATTTCACTTATTAAGAGTTTTAGAAAGATTTAAATAATCTTCTATCTTCAGGGAAAGATGGATCTTGTCAAAGTTTGGGAATTATTAAACTGATTAGTTAGTATAAGACAAAAGGTGATTATGTATTCCTATGTAGAAATCTAGTAGGTTAGGGGTTAGGATGTTCCTTTAGTCAAATCTAATCACACCAAAATAGAAATTTAGTATACTTTGCTCATTGGTAGATAGAAAATCCGATCTTATCACTAATAAAAAAATCATTTTAAGTACGAAGTTTGAGTAAATATTGATGACTTAACGTCAAGAATTGAGTTTGTTCTAAATAATGATCAAACTTTACTTTCTTGATAATGTTCATCCAACTCATACCAAGACACGAAGGTTTCAGATTTTCTGTTCAATTTTTTCTATATCAATCTTATTTTATATAAATAAATGGTTGAGATTAATAAAATAGAGTTAGTTACAGAAAAAGTTGGACAAAAGATCCCAGACTCCCATATACATAGATAGTTGAGATTAATAGGATAAGGTTAGTATAGAGAAAGTTTGTGAGAAGATTTTGTTTCAGACACAAAACTCTGGCCCTATTTGACACGCACATCGATGTCTTTATTAGTTCAATGCTAGGAATGCTATTCAATTTGCTAATTGGAAGATTTCAAAACCAAATTTCAACAACTATATATCTTTATGTTCTTAATTGTATATTAGCTCATTAGTTTCGATGTTTGTACCATCTATTATTACCATGTATAGGATTAAAGTATTCATCGAGCTCTAGACAATTTAATACCGTTTATCTTACTTTACTAATTTTTCTTTCCTGTGAACTCTTCAGATTGCAACGCTAGAAAGTACTTATCTGGTCACTGTGGAGGGGAAACTAGAATCGCTGTTCTAACTGGAGGTGATCTTTCTTATTACCAAAATAGAAGGAACTAAAACTTTTATATGTTAAACATCGGTAGATAAGTTGCAACATTAAGTCTGCGAAGTGTTCATGCTTCAGGTATTATAGGTACAGCAGCAGCTTTAATGGTCTGCGTGTGGCTATGTTGCTGCTTCATCCGGAGGCATTCAATTTGGACCGCAAAAAGTTACAAAAGATGTTGCATTACTAAGGCTACAGACATTAGTATTCCTGTCTATCCCTACAGAGAGATTGACAGAGCTACAAGTGGTTTCTCAGAGAAACAGAGGCTTGGAACTGGGGCATATGGAACAGTTTATTCTGGTAAACTCCATAATGATTTGTGGGTTGCAATTAAAAGAATCAGACAGAGAGATACAGATAGCATTGAGCAGTTCATGAATGAAATCAACCTTATTTCATCTGTGAGCCATCCAAATTTAGTCAGGCTCCTAGGTTGTTCCATAGAACGAGGAGAACAAATCCTTGTCTACGAATTCATGCCTAATGGAACTCTGTGCCAGCATTTACAAAGAGAGATAGGTAAGGGACTTCCATGGCCGATTCGGCTTGCCATTGCCGTTCAAACTGCTCAAGCTATAGCCCATCTACACTCCTTCGATCCTCCGATTTACCATAGAGACATCAAGTCAAGCAACATACTTTTAGACTACGATTTCAGGTCCAAAGTTGCCGATTTTGGTCTTTCCAGACTTGGCAGAACAGAATTCTCCCATATCTCAACTGCCCCGCAAGGAACTCCAGGGTATCTAGATCCACAATACCATCAACACTTTCACCTTTCGGACAAAAGTGATGTCTATAGCTTTGGAGTGGTTCTTGTTGAGATTATAACAGCAATGAAAGTGGTGGACTTCTGTAGGCCTCAAAATGAAGTTAATTTAGCTAATTTTGCTACTGACAGGATAGGAAATGGGCACCTGGAAGAGATTGTAGACCCTGTGATTGATCTGCATAGCGATGCCTGGACCCTATTTTCGGTGCAAAAAATGGCAGAGTTGGCTTTTAGATGCCTTGCATTTCATAGAGACATGAGACCTTCCATGGTGGAAGTTGCAGCTGAACTGGAGCAGATATTGCTTAGTGGACATGCTTCTTCCAAGGAAGCCAACGACGTGAGCTCATCAGAGATATCTCCTTGTTCTTTCTCATCCAATGCCAGTGAGACGCCACTAAGCTTCAGTATCAAGAAAGCTGAATTGAAACATAAAAGTTTGCTTCTGTTGAAGACAGAGGCTACTAGTATGAAATCACTGGAAGTAGCAAAAAGTGGTTCACCTGTTTCTGTTCAAGATCCATGGTTAAGTGAACAAAGTTCACCTTCATGAGGCTGTTTGCGGAATAAATGGAATAACACTTTTTATTGATAGCTTAGCTTAATCCCTACCCGTGAATATGTTAACTCTTACACAAATAAATATTAATATATATTTTAAATATAAAATCAATTAATAGTTATTATTTTTAAAAATGATTTATTTTATATTAATTTTAATAAATTGAGTTATTAATCCAAAACTTGAAATACTTTTTTAATTTCAATTATAATATGGCCTAAATTTCAATTATATAAAGTTTTAATATTTAATATTTTATAATTTAAAAAATTTATCTAAACAGTATTCAATGCTAATAAATATCTTACCAATACTAAACTGGTGCATACGATAATCACAACTTGGACTTTAAGAATGCCGCTTATGCAAGTAATTATGCTCGTACTAATTATTCTTACGTGCTGCAATTAGTTGTTGATTTTCGATTAGGCCCAATAAACCCAAAACGCAGGCCCATAATCGGAATCATGACCATTGTTGTTAAATACCTCCTCCAACCGTTGCATGATAATTAAGGATGTCAAAAAAGCCTGCATAAGTTGATCGGGCTACGAGTTGAAGTCGGCCGGACTCTAATTTTGACTCGATCGTTACTTTAAAAACGACATCATTTTGTCAAAAATAATGTCATTTTTAAAGTTTTCTAAAAAATTATGTATGTTGGGTCTAGGGCCGCGAGTAGGGCTACGGGCCACGCGATCCCAAGGCCTAGCAAGGAGTAGCTCGGCCCGGCCTTGCCCGGCCTGCCCCATTGACATCTTTGACGACAATTTATGGGTCAAAGGTTGAATTTATGTTTTTTTAGCCGTAGTTTTGATTTTAATTTATGTTTTAACTTTTAATTTTAAATAAAAATAAAAACTATTTTTAATGTATGTTTTTATTATTGGTGGTAATTATATATTAATTAAAACTTTAAAATAAATTATTTTATTCTTTTATATAATATTTATTAATAAAATTATCAATAAAATTATTTTACTTTATTAGAAAATGATTTTAAAATTAATATTTAGTAATAAGTTAATATTTATTTTAAATATATTTTAATTATTAAATTAAAATTTTATTTCAAATTTATATATTTTGAAAATATTTTAGATTTAAATATATTTATTAATAATTATTAAATTAATTTATTTAATTTAACTATAAA
>JANZLC010000006.1:2514076-2528490 GCA_026413385.1 Erythroxylum gracilipes | reverse complement strand
AAATTCATATAAATGATTTATTTTAGTTTTGTTTATAATATTAAAATACATTGAATAATTATTGATATGAATCATATGTCATTTTATATGTATTCTGAAATTATACAATCTTTAAAAAATATTACTTACTAAATAAATTTATTATTTTCCATTTATTATTTAACTTTTTTTACATGTTTTAATATTTAAATTATTTCCTACAAAATGATAATTTGCATATTGATGTACTTTAAAAATTATTATTTTTTAAAATAGCGTTAATAAAATAAAATATAGTTAAAATTAATAAAAGTGTTTTTTATTTTTATGTTGCCAAACAGTCTACTGTATAAAGCACTTTTTAAAAAGCTATTTTTTAATTGATAACTAAATAGTCAACTGGCTTTTAAAAAAAATTCTTCTCAAAAAAACTCTACTAACAAAAGCTCTAATGATAAAAGCTCAATCAAGCGGTCACGTAGTGATAAAAGAACACTACTGGTTATGGAAATTCCGAAGCTGTTCTGTCTTTGCCCATTTGGTAAAGATTCGTCACGTGGGTCACAGGTAAAGCATTTAGACTTTAGTAATAAATATCAACAAAATACACATAATATAACATTAAATGTGACTAATCAAATATAATTTATATGATAATTTTTAAACTCAAATTATTAATTTAAAATAAATTTAAATAATTTAAGTCAAATTTAAGAATTAAATTAAATTACCATATATTGAGACGTTCATTCTGTGTGTATTTCTTCTTTATTTTTAATCAAAATCTAAGAAATTTTTTTTTTAAAAAAAAAAACTAAACTCAGGAAATCGAATAATATATCCTTAATTTTTTTGAGGGAAAATAATATATCCTTAATAAAATAATAAAAGAATATATTTATAATTGATAATTTAATTCAGCTACATGCGGCCAAAACTTTTGCACAACGAATAAAAATATCAGAAATAAAACAAATAACAAAAAAGAACACTCACGGCAGTTTGAATACAACTACTACTCTCATTTTTATACAAGAGGAACTCTCTTTACAAAAGCTTACATGGAGGCCAGAAGTTCTCTCATTTCCGCCACGGACGGGATCGTCTCATTGGGATAGATCTTAACCAATTGTACGAAGCTCTCATACTTGTCCAAAAACTCCTTCTGTGACCGTCAAAATAAAATGATTTTTAGCTAAATTAGGAGCAAATCCAACTAACGTGCATTTGCTAAGCATCTTCTTAGGAAAAGCTTTTCACCAACCATGGAACCTAATGTTTAGGTCCAGACTTTACCTTGCACTTCTCCCATAAAGAAGGTAACAGTTCCTCAGAAGTCAAGTTCTTCTGCAACTTCTTATACATGGCACTAATGGACTTGTCAACCTGTATAGGAGAAAAGAAGCAGCAGTCACAACACATTTGTTTGAAGCCAGGAATAACATATGCAGATATTAACTGACTTACCCCGGATAAACTGGCCTTTATCGTCTTCCGCAGATCCATTTTTGACAACCCAAGCTGAAATGGGATCTGAAAAATCACAAAATTTGAAGTTAGCAGGGTGGAAGGAGAACTTGATAAAAGCATAGATTAATATTAATACTGATGTAACGACATTATATAGCTTTTCCTAGCTCAACGGTAGCAACCTTTTCACTGAAACTATTAACTCAAAAGGTATAAAACCTTTTGATGCATATTGGCGAAGCAGTGGGCTTAAAACAACCATCGTATATAGAAGCAAGCAACAAAGCATTTGAATGGTAAGGGCCTAAGAGAAAGCAAAGCTTCTCTCTTTTGCCTTTGTAGTTTACTATTCTATCATTACTTTTGCAAATTCCAGGCTTGAATTTTTACATTTCTATTAAATTTGTGAGCATCACACTAATTTGCCAGCTTATTTCGATTTTCTTAATTTGTCTGCAGAACAAGGCATGCAAGCTTTTAAAGCTTTCCAAAGTTCACATGCTTCTGATGTATGTATGTAAAAGAGATAGAGCAGATGCATGCTTTAATTAGAATAATACATTCCATAAACAACATTCTGCGGTTGGCATCCGTATTTCATCCATATTTCAACATCCACATACATTGCATGTCTATTTCTTACCTCAGAAAAAGGAGATACATTTACAAAAAATCTACGGAGCAAACTACTCAAAATATCAGGAGGAGCATAATTCCTGATTTTTTTAAACCAGAATTACTCAGATATGTATTCTGAAAGTATAATTTTGCGTGGAATAGTATCCCACAATATTGTTTTCAAGCAAACGTCAAATGGTTTAAACTATGTAGTGTGAACTGTATACAGAAGTTATTAGTTAGAGATGATTCATGATCACAAAATCTGACCTCTTCTGGCGGAATTGTGTACATCAAATCCTCAATCTTGCGAGCAAATTGGAAAAGGCGTTCAAATTGCTGCAATAGGCAAACTCAGTGAGCACAAATAGTACCAGAATGTAACTGAAAAATCATTCGGCAACATTAGCTGCTCTCAATTTAACAATTATTATTTTATTTTATTTTTACAAAAGGGTCAGCAGCTAAGATTTCTTACGTAGTATATAATCATATTTATATGGCATGTACAAGCTTGCTCGTATGCTTCACTGGCCTGGTGATAAAATTTAGCTAATGTAGGAACCACATTTGCTAGATCATACAAGCTGCATGCAAGTGTTTCCAATCAGCAGACTTGATAGTTACTGCTTACAAATCAAAGCAGAAACACCCCCATCATACACAATCGTAACCACCAAGAAGAAATAACAATAGTAATAAAACATTTCACTATAAAACCACCATTTAATAATGTTTCAAAAGCATTAACAAAAAGAATTATAGAAAACCTGTTTTGAAATGCAGCATAGTTTTCTAAAAGAAAAATATCAGCATATTTTGGATCTGTTTGTGCAATTTTCTCCAGCGTCACAAACATGATGCTCACCTGTAAAACAATATAGCATATGGTAACAGGAAAAAAAAAAAAAAAAACAGTGGTCAAAAACAAAGATGGAACAAAAAGGTTTGAAAAGATTATTTACAAATTTGGTATAAGCTTGATCGACTAAATCCCTTGATTGTCCCTGGATGTACTGCTCCATGCGAGTTGCAAGAGTTGCAAATCTGTGTAGAAGCAGAAAAACATTGAACATGTAAGAAAACAGTATTTTAACAAGAAGTAGCATCTAGATAATAAACCTCATTTAGCTACAACTCATACTGTCAATTATAAAATTATTATGCCAGATTATCAATCTAAATAGGTGAATCCCTTTCCCCTCAAAAAGGACTTGAAGGGTGCATCTGCTTATATCATGATGACAATGTTTGAGGGCAGAAAGTAAAAACATCAGCTAGAATTATCAATTTAGAGTTTAGGGCCAGCTAGTCTACAACAGCACCTTATCGCAACGTCTCACATTTAAAAAAAATTTGTAGATTGCATCTCATCCCTCCCAAGGATCTAGAAGCTCAAGAACTGATTTTGGGTCCAACTGCATGGCGTACGTTCCATCGTAATACCTTCGCTAGTTATTTATCTGTTTATTTTTCTTGTTTGTTCGCATAGAAACCCATTATTTGCTTATTTCACCTATTTTGTTCTTAATTGTCTCGCAACGATATTGAGTTGAGCTAAATTTTATGTCTACTGAGATCAAGCACCTACAAAATCACTTCCTTACGTAGTCAACAAACTATCTGCCTAGACGTTCAATAGCAAGAAAATATTACTACTATCTTTGCAAGGTCATACGTTGCATTTCATTCTGCCGCTCATGTAAAAGGTCCATACAAGAAAAGAACACAGAAAACCAAAAACAACTTGCAATATTCATGCAGCAGTCACAACTTCATATCTTCAGCAAATCTGGCACTTCTCAAAAATATTACCTCGGGATGTATGATAAGATCCCCATTTGCTTCATATTGCGCTCGTTTCTCTCAATCTGGTGACAAGCTTCATCAACGAACTGCAAAGCAGAAGACAGCGTAAAGTAGATATCTAAAGAAACAATTATAAGTGTAAGGTGGGAATTTATTTTCTTCTCAAAGTCAGCTCATACACGGTTAAATTGCATAGAAATTCTTGACTCCAGGTCACCAAGCAACAAACGCACAAATCCTGCTGCATCAGCTTTCTGACCAGACAGATAGCGCTCTGTGATCCCATGCATTGATATGCAGCGCAGAGGATCAATCTTGTAGGCCCAATCAACAACAGCATAAAAGTCTTCCTAAACTCATCACATAAAAAACTCTCAAAAGTCAAAATCAAAGAATAGGAAATTAATCTCGGAATTGCATAACCAATTACCATTCTTGCTACCCACTGATTATTACAACCAAATGATACAAAGATTATTTATTTGAGAATCAATCCACCTGCTAGAGCAGAGCTAAGCATCAGTATGACTCAAGTTTGGTTCAGTGAAAGGCATGTGGACACTCCAATTGGTCCACAAGTTCTAAATTTCAGAATTCTTCAAATTTCAAAGGAATGTGCATCTTTTAAATATCAATAAAATAGAAAGATCAATCTGTATCTTCGTTAATCAAAATCTTATAAACAAAACAATTTAAACCTGTAACTCCCTTATGCTCATAGAACTTAAAGAGCAGCCTTTATAAATTACAACTAAGAGTCAAGACAAATGACAAAATAGAAAGACAGATTGTATGCTTACTTGAATTCCATCAAGTAGATCCTGAAGAGATTCATTTAATTCTACCAGCTCTGCAGAATTTTTACCTTCAAAATGAAATCCCAATCATTAAATTGTCTGAGACAAATTTTAATTCAAACCAACTGCAGCTGAATCCAATAAGGCTTACCAGCTTTACTGTCATTATCATCAATATCCATGATTCCCAAATCATCATCTTCTTCATCATTCCCCTCATCATGGTAACTTTCACTTTTATTGCCATTAGCAAAACCCCCTGGAGGAACAAGTGTAGGAACTTCAAAGCACATAAAATGTGCAAAAAATGAACTCTGCCGTATAAGCCATAGAAGATTAAAAAAAATTAGTACAAAACATGAACAAAACCAATGCGCTTCACACATGTAAAGAAGTATGACCTCATCTACAAGAAGTGGGATGAAAATAGTCAGCATTTTAGCATAAGCATCAGAAACTGCGGAAGTATCTGCAGTTGTACTCTGATTAGAGCCTGAAGAAGCTTCAAGCCAAACTGGAGGATTTCTAGATGCTTTTGTGCTAGCACGGAGCTCATTAGCAAATTCACGAGCCTGTGAAAGGATAGGTTTCAAGACTTTTAGCAAAAATTTTTTCCAGCCATCTTCTAAAGCCACAGAACAATCTATGGAAACATAACACCAACAAATTCAATAAACAAACAATTAGCTACAAAGCATTTGAAGCAAAGAGTGAGCTTCTAACCTCTCTGCGAAGGAGTAAGTTAAGGGAGCTACAATATGCTTTCCTTAAAGGACCCAGGCAATTCTTATCAAGACTCTGAAACAGAGGATGAAGTTCAAAAAGGGATAAGTAAGACGGACACATAAAAATATAAATGGAAGTCAAATATATCTGTTGATAAGTCAACCTTCAAATGCTGAAGTAGGCGAGCATATGTTCTGCATTTGTACCTTAGGTCGGCATGATCAGGCCTTTTCAGTTGTCCCCTCTGTTTCAATGCAAGCACACAATTAATGCTTATAATCTTTTTACTTGCATTAACATTCATCAAGAAGAAGATACAGACTTACAACCTAACAATACCTGTGAGAAGTAACTCTTGTCACTTATCATGAAATCCACCAAACTAGCAAAGTATTTTCCCAAGAACTCAGAAGCTCTCCTGACAAAAGTAGTTTTTAGTTTTTCAAGTTCGGCTCTTTTCCCTTTTACCTGTTGAATTTAGTCAAAACATAATAAGAAGATTGAAGATATAATTTGCAATCTACCTCTAGGAGGATGTTTATATTTAAAGATTGATCAAGAAAACATATAGCAATTTTAATAGGATTTTTTGTGTGTGAACAAACAATATGATCCCTGGATAAAACAAGAGTTAAACTAGCAACTCAAATGGGCTAATATCAGGTTATGAACATGGGGCATATTACACCAATCACATTGCAACTTTCTGTTTAAGTTGCATAGAAAATTGATTGAGAAAGGAGGCAAAGCACATACAGCACGCATGTTTGCATAGACTGGATCAATATTTGGTACTTCAAGACCATGCAAAGCACCAGTTAGCCACTCACATGCTTCAATATTTTGGAGCATGCGAGCCTCATCAAATGACCCTCCTGTTAGACATGCAGCATACTATAGATAACAGAACAATGTTAGAACAAGATGACTTAAATGCATTTCACTAACTTAATAATCTTAAGTAGGCATGAAAGTAATGGATAACATACCTCAGAAGGGACACGCAATCGTTCAAGAAGCTTGTCAAGCTCTTCAATGAGTTTTATGTTATTTACAGATTGACATTCCAATTTGTTGTTACGCATCTCTATCTGAATATCATCAGAGGAAATAATAAAATACCAACCTCAGATCAATAAGGCATTCAATTTGGAGTATGAATTCATGCCAAGCCTCTTTTTAGTATAAAACATAAAGAGATGATCGACTAATCTTACAACTAGACTGAATCAAAGAGAAAAACAATCACTCAACCATTCTATATTAGAAGACAAGCGATGACAAAATTGTCAACTAAAATTCTCTACCACCATCAGAACCCTAACTCATAACATTTATAAATTTAACTTTAAAAGGCTACCTATTACAGAATCTCATTGTACCAATCTTGCTTATCTAAGTTAAAGATAGAAAATCTTAAAATTACATAGTTACTATAAAGTGAACAGTAACATCAACAGTAATATGAACCTTGAACATTAATGCAGAGAATAGTAAACTTGAAAGTAAACAAAACACAATCTCTGCATTATTTTTCTAGCTGTGAATTCAAAGACAAATTTGGCACTCATTTCAAGAATATGATTTGACACATCTCAAGCAATTGACAGATAAATCGGCAGAAGATTAAATAGTCAAATCTGGGACTTGCAATGACTATAATACTAGTGTAACAAATCTACGCACACTGTTGACGACATCCAGCACAAGAAGACTTATGAAAAAGGTGTAAGCACATACATACCGATTCAATATCTTCTCTCATATGTCTAAGTTTCACGTTGAAAATTCCAAGCCATTCATCCATGTCATCAACACAATATGTAGCAGCCTCAAGTCCTCGCAATACCTGTAATTCCCAGAGGAAATAATGTAATTAATGAGGATATGCAGTGACAGTCAATGTCATACTAATGAAGAAGCTCAAGAAAAGATCAAAGATAAGAAGATTCTCAAAGCACCATAGCATATAGATTTAAAAAAAAATTGGCAAAGATACATCGATGACATAGCGCCATATCATTGAAAAACAAAAGCATGGCTTAAGCACTAAAGTTTAAACAAGATTTAAGCAGAAGAAAAGGTAGAAAGAAACTCTATCAAGGATTAAATAAATTACCTCATCTACCAAGGGCTCACTTTCCAAAATGGCATGGACATTTGCTGCTTCCAGGGCAAGAAGCTCTCTTTTCAACCTTTCAGAAAATGCCTCTGCTTCACCAATACCCATGGCATAACTGCATACCATTGAATGACAAAAATATCAGGATCAGTAACTTTAATCTACAGTTCATAAAAAAAAAGAGGGTAAAAGATGTGGCAAAAAATCAATTTCATCATATAACAGGTGCCTTTGTTTCAAGCAAATAAAACAATGTGCAAAACGAATTCCAAATTTGACAACAAAGGATACCAAATACGAGGGACTTACACTTCCAACTAATTCCAAACTAGAGAAGAAGAATCCCTTTCCAGATGACTTACAAAGATCGAATCAAGATGATTTGGCTATGTGCCATGTAGGTCTGATTTTCACCTAAAAACTACAACTACAATAAATTCTTCACTCGTATAAATTTAGAACTGGTAAAATGTAGCAGACAGGTCAAGAAGTTGGACGCTTTCATCATTTTTTTATCAAACTTCTCGACAATTTCATCCATTTCAACCAAAATTCACAGAAAGATTGTTGTTCAACTTCCACATCCATGTGTTTTGAATATATTGCTGACTATACCAAAGTACAGATGATAGTGAAAGAGAAATCCAGAAGAGAAAGAAAAAGCATACGTGTCTAGAAGAGCATCCATGTCCTCATCCTCAGCTTGGGAAACTAATTCCTTTTCAAAAGTCACCTTCAAATCACTTTCTTCCACTGTAGCTTCAACAGGCCCCTCTTGCTGATTCCTTTGCTTGTTAACTGTGGATGTATTTTCCTAATATAGCAAAGAAAAGAAGAGGCGTGTATAATAATCCAAGACATTTGGCCAACTTATTGAAAAAGTTTAAACTGCATGCTGATGTAGACAGAGAAAAAAAAATCAGGCATCCAACTTTTACCAAAAAGTTGCAAACTAAACCAAATTGAACACATCAGCTCTCAGTTCTGCAATTGTTCAGTTTCGTCTTCAAGTCTACTCTTGTCATGTTTTAATTTGCTAGTACCATAAACCTCGTAAGTAGACTTCATATAACATATACTTTGCTCTAACAACAAATATTCATCTACAGAAAAAGTAATGGCATTCATTTGCAGTTATAGAGCATCATACTCATAAAGGACATCAAGAAAGAAAGTACACACTTTAAGAAAAAGGAGAAAATTTGATATACCTTAGCCCAAAGTGCCATCTCTACCACATCTATCCCCACTACTTTTGGAAGCCGCCCAAGGACATCTTTGCAAATGTCCAAGATGCAAAATAAAAGGCGATTCCTGTAATAATATACAGCATAAAACATGTAACTGAGATTAACATATACTCAAACAACTACAATCATAAAAAGTTAGCAACTAGGACGCATAAACCTTTCAGTTCTGCACTCAAAATAAAAGAGCAACAAGCGTTAATTCTAATTACCTATCATCAATGTTACGCATAGTCCATTGAGGAGGAGCAACACTCTGGCTTCTTAGGTTGTCAAATCCCTGCACAAAGCTCAGTCAAAAGCATCCCATGAGGAGATAAGGAAATGCAAAGTCCAAAGCAACAGAAGCTGCATCTTTTGTTTCTCAAGTGCTCCTAGTATAGTCACTCAGCAACAAACCCACATTTGGCACAATGTTTGCCATGACCATAAGGATGCAGCATTACCAGGGTAAATGTGCAACCACTGGGATCATTAGCTATAACTTCCACTTTAGAGAGATGTTTGAGTTTGTATAACTTTGCAGGCTGCAAGATCAGATCACCAAATAACATAATGTTACAACCTTCACCAAAATGAATAAGTTACTACTTGTCCATTATCTAAAGCATTTCCCCATCATATTTTGACAGGACATTATATTGTCTTAGTCATTTACAGCTTCATATTCATTCCAAAATCAGTTCAGGATATAGCAATCTATGCTCCTTGGAGAAAGTGATATGTATTACTCAAGTTTTCTTTAACTAACCTAAAACTTGAATATATCCACATTAGTAAACTATGGGGCAATTTTCAGCAGATGAATAGGATAAATCAGATTTCTATTCCTTAGCTTTTTCGAACACTTAAGTTATGGTACAGTGGTATCAGCATCAGAAGATCAGAAATTTTAGCCCATTTTTAACTGTTACATCTATGGATAAGACAGGCAGGGTAAAAGAATTGCCCATGTACCAACACGTCAGGCCCACAAGTAAGTAGTTGAAGGCCATAGAAATTTTCCAGCCTTCTTCTTTTGTTTTCTTATCCTATTGTCTGAACTTACTGAAACTCCTTTAGACAATAACATACTCAAACTAATCATACCTCAAGAACTCCTCCTGTGGAATATTTTAAGACTCGAAGAAATGCTTTACTCCTTTGGACCTTTGATTTCACTGCACAAATGAAGCATCTCACCGTCAATACCATGCAAATGAAAAGACAGGATATTGCCAACAGAGCCTATGAAAGCTTAAAGAAGATGTATACAATCGCTGTCACAACAAAATTGAAGTGAATAAACAATCAACACAACAAAATAGAGGATTCACTCGGTCAAGAAAGGCATCCTCTAGCTTTATTCTGTAAACAATGAAGCGATGTTTCAACAAAGATAAGCAACAAGTAATGAAACTCCAAGCAAGCAACAGTACGAGTTTCATGCATCTGAATTCTAAAACAAAAACAATTGATCACATCAGGTGAAAAGTGCCAAATTAGACCCTCTCCCCATGCTGATCCAGGCAAGCAAAGCTTCAAGATTAAAAAAAAAAGGTAAATTAAAACTCCTTAAACCTCATTACGCTGGCCATACGTACCCTACACAAACATTAAAATAGTTGTACTCCAGAAAATAAAAATTCTATTAGGCAGGAGTATGTCCGAAAACGGTAAATTCAACAAAATTATATGCAACTCCGAGAATAGTAGTACACCATGTACACGTCAACTTAAACACTATTGCTACACGCTCATCTCGTCCATAAAAGAGCTGAATTTGATCTGCACAGTTCACAACCAAACATTAGATTCAACGAAACGTGTGTTATCCAAACAAAGCCTTTCTGCTACACGGGTCCAACACGAACATTTTTTTCCACCTTAGAGCTCATTCTACAAATGATAACGCTCTATTTCTTTGCAATACGCTAGGCAATAAGAATTCACACAAGAAACGGATGCAAAATGGAGGAAAACAAAGGATTAGAATGATCGAAGCATAGAGGAACGTGCCAGAGATAGCAAGAACCCTAGGCTTCGCCATTTGGCGGCCAAATTTGCCGGATTTTCCCCAAGCGCCGTGGCTTTTGGCGACGCGGATGGATAAGACGACCTCCTGCTTGGTGCCTTCGATGGCAGCTTCGCAAGCTCTCCTTAGCTCCTCGTCGTCGGCACTCGATTTCGCCATTTCTGGTGTCAGAAAGCGAGTCTCAGATGAGAGGTTACAGATTCAAAGGCCGGTAGAGAGATGGGAGGACAGAAACTAGAGCAACAATTTTTACATTTTTCCCGTTTTTTCGTTTTTCGTTTTTAGTTTTACAATTTTACTCTTTCCATTTATATGGTGCGCCTTTCTTTTTCTCATTTTCACGTGCTCGATGATGAAAGGTGTCACCTTCACACGTCTTCAACATCAATGATTTGATTTATATGGGTGATGACTATATTGGCGATTAACGGATTCGATTTTGATCCGACTATTCCGAATCGCTGTTTTGTGGATGTGGGACTAAATGATCCGAGCCCACAAAATAAGAAGGACTCTTTTACTTTTATCTATTGGCTCTCAACTTTTTTAGCATTTCTTTTTTAATTTAGACATTATGATTTGTTACTTGATATGTTTTAAAAATCAAAGTCAATCTTTAAATTTTTAATTTTAATTTTCAATTTTTCAGTTTAATTTAATTTAATAATTATTTTTATTAAAAATTTATCAGTTTATTAATTAATTAGTCATTTTTCTTAAATTAATCAATTTTATAAATTGATTTATTTTATTTAATAGTCTTGTTTTTAATTAAACTTTATATTTTTTGATAACTCATAATAATTTTCTTTAACCATTTTTAAATTCTTTAAATTTATTTAATTTTTAACTAATTTTATGATAGTATTTTTTTTCTCATTTTCACGTGCTGGATGAGGACAGGTGTCGCCTTCACACGACATCAACATCAATGATTTGATTTATATGCGTGACGATTACATTGGCAATTGACGGGTTTGATTTTGGTCCGACTATTCCGAATCGCTATTTTGTGGCTGTGGGACTAAATGATTGAGCCCACAAAATACGGACTCTTTTAACTATTGGCTCTTAACCTTTTTGACATTTCTTTTTTAATTTAGACATCATGATTTGTTACTTTAGATGTTTTAAAAATCAAATTCAATATTTAAATTTTTAAATTTAATTTTCAACCTTTCAGTTTAATTTAGTTTAATATTCATTTTTATTAAAAATTTATCAATTTATTAATTAATTAGTCATATTTCGTAAATTACAAATTGATTAATTTTTATTTAATAGTTTTATTTTTAATTAAACTTTATATTTTTTGATAGCTCATAGTAATTTTCTTTACCCATTTTTAAATTCTTTAAATTTATTTAATTTTTAACCAATTTTATGATAGTAATTTTCTCATTTTCATGTGCTGGATGAGGACAAGTGTCGCCTTCACATGGCATCAACATCAATGATTTGATTTATATGCGTGAGATTACAATGGCAATTGACGGGTTCGGTTTTGGTCCGACTATTCCGAATCAAAATACGGACTCTTTTAACTATTGGCTCTTAACTCTTTTGGCATTTCTTTTTAAATTTAGACATTATGATTTGTTACTTGGGATGTTTTAAAAACCAAATTCAATCTTTAAATTTTTAAATTTAATTTTCAACTTTTCAGTTTAATTTAGTTTAACAATCATTTTTATTAAAAATTTATCAATTTATTAATTTAATTAGTTATTTTTCGTAAATTAATCAATTTTATAAATTGATTAATTTTTATTTAATAGTCTTATTTTAAATTAAACTTTATATTTTTTGATATCTCATAGTAACTTTCTTTAACCATTTTTAAATTCTTTAAATTTATTTAATTTTTAACCAATTTTATGATAGTATTTTTTCTTATTTTCACATGTTAAATGAGGACGGGTGTCGCCTTCACATGGCATCAACATCAATGATTTGATTTATATGCGTGACGATTACATTGGTGATAGACGAGTTCGATTTTGGTCCGACTATTCCGAATCATTATTTTGTGGCTGTGGGACTAAATGATCGAGCCCACAAAATACGAACTCTTTTAGTTTTAACTATTGGCTCTTAACCCTTTTGGCATTTCTTTTTTAATTTAGACATTATGATTTGTTACTTTACATGTTTTAAAAATCAAATTCAATCTTTTAATTTTTAATTTTAATTTTCAACTTTTCAGTTTAATTTAGTTTAATAATCATTTTTATTAAAAAATTATCAATTTATTAATTAATCAATTTTATAAATTGATTAATTTTTTTTAATAGTCTTATTTTTAATTAAACTTTATATTTTTTGATAGCTCATACTAATTTTCTTTACACATTTTTAAATTCTTTAAATTTATTTAATTTTCAATCAAATTTATGATAGTATTTTTTTTCTCATTTTCATATGCTGGATGAAGACAGGTGTCGCCTTCACACGGCATCAACATCAATGATTTGATTTATATGTGTGAGACTACATTGGCAATTGACGGGTTCGATTTTGGTCCGACTATTCCGAATCGTTGTTTTGTGACTGTGGGACTAAATGATCCAGCCCACAGAATACGAACTCTTTTAACTACTGGCTCTTAACCCTTTTGGCATTTCTTTTTTAATTTAGACATTATGATTTGTTACTTGAGATGTTTTGAAAATCAAATTCAATCTTTAAATTTTTAAATTTAATTTCCAACATTTCAGTTTAATTTAGTTTAATAATCATTTTTATTAAAAATTTATCAATTTATTAATTAATTAGTCATTTTTCGTAAATTAATCAATTTTATAAATTGATTAATTTTTATTTAATAGTCTTATTTTTAATTAAACTTTATATTTTTTGACAGCTCATAGTAATTTTCTTTAACAATTTTTTAATTTTTTTAATTTTTTTAATTTTTAACCAATTTTATGATAATATTTTTTATTCTCATTTTCACGTGTTGGATGAGGACAGGTGTCGCCTTCACAAGACATCAACATCAATGATTTGATTTATATGCGTGACGATTACATTGGCGGTAGACGAGTTCCACTACAAGAAATAGGGCGTTTAGCGACGAAAATTACCAACGGAAAATATTGAAATTACGTTGGTAATGTAAAATCGCGACGAAAATTACCGAAGGCCAATGATGTCGTTAAAACGGCTGTCGGTAAATTTACCAACGGATATAAATATTCGATCGGTAAATTTACCGACGGACATAAAATTTTGTCTGTAAATAAAATTCAAATTAAAAAAAAAGTCTCCATCATCGTTGATGGAGACTTTTTTGCATATTGCTCACATTATTCTGTTTACCAACCATAAAAATAAATCCATCAGTTTTTAGCAATATCCAACTCCTTTAGCAACCCAAGTATAAATACAACTTGCAAGAATTTGTCTCTAGTAGGATACAATGAGAAGCAATATAAGAGAAATACTTTTGTCGATCCTTCATCATCAATGATGCGGCATCACCACTGAGAGGGTCCGAATGATTTGGATAAAGCAATAGTTGTGGCATTTTTCCATGCAAAAAAGAATCCGTACATAAACATTTTTCCATTAGACTAAATGACATTAAGAGCTTGTTAAGCACAAGAAAATTTATTACTTACCAAACATTG
>JANZLC010000006.1:2488915-2499498 GCA_026413385.1 Erythroxylum gracilipes | reverse complement strand
CATGCTGAAGTGACTAGCTTTGTCAACCAAGAGAACAACCAAGACAAGCAATATAGCTTGAAGCTTCCAAATGCATGAGACAAGAGGGCTGGATGAACTCATGTGATAAAAGATAACTTATTCATACCAAAATATCAAGAAGCAACCAGTTGGGAGCAAGAAAACTCCTTTTTGACAATATCAGCATTCAGTGTTTTGAAGGAAACCTTAAAAGACCAATATAAACTATCTTATACCCAACAAGGTCGATAGGGACATAGAAGAGAACAACCAAGACAAGCAATATAGCTTGAAGATTCCAAATGCACGCGACAAGAAGGCTGGATGAACTCATGTGATAAAAGATAACTTAACCATACCAAAATATCAAGAAGCAACCAGTTGGGAGCAAGAAAACTCCTTTTTGACAATAATGCAGCATTCAGTGTTTTGAAGATAAACACCAATAGCAACCAGTTGGGAGCAAGAAAACTCCTTTTTGACAATAATGCAGCATTCAGTGTTTTGAAGGAAAACCTTAAACACCAATATAAACTATCTTGTACCCAACAAGGTCGATAGGGACATAGATTGAGTGAGAGACAGCATAACAAGGCACTCCCAACTTTTTTAAGGAGGAAAACATCAATGGAAGCATATCATATCACTAGGCAGAAATAGCGTGAAACATACAGCCGCAAGCTGCAAAAAATAGGATGAACCAGTATAACACAAGGCCACATGGGCATACCAAACCAGCAACTAAGAAACTTCAGTGTTAAGATCCTGTAGTATGTCATCTTCTGAAGGAAACCTGAAAGACCAGAATAAACTGTCTTGGAAAACCGGAATAAACTATCTTGCAACTAATATCTACTGGTGGGGGGAAAAAGAGGAGCAAAGAAAGGACAAACAGGGAAGTAATGAGTATCAGAAAGATTTAGCCTTCAAATTTATCAGAACAGCGAAATAGCCAACAAACACTCTATCATATTATCGATCCCAAAGTCAACAGAAACCACTCATGAACTTAAAAATCCAACTTCTCCATCCCAGTCTAAAGAGAAGTTGCAACAGAGCTGTCAAAAAAATTGCAAGTGGAGCAAAAGTGCACATATAATATATGAATAAAAATGCAAGGAAGTTGTCCGATGTTTGTGCTATAGATGTCAGCAAAGGATAGTCTCACCAATTCCAAACAGTTCTAGTGAAGATATGCCTACATTCCACATAAGAGGACCAAAAAATCAAAAATTAGAACTTGTTAAAAGGAGCTTGGTACCCTTTCCTGTTGAGATGTTTCCTTAAAATACGAAAGATCTTGAAAAAGAAGATAGCTTACACAAAACTTTCTCCATCCTGTGTGTGCTTGAGTGCAGTAAATTCAAAAATTCCCGCATCTCTCTGTCTGAGATGATTGGATCTTTCAAAACTCTATGGAGGCAGAAAAGTGAACTTTAAACCACCATTTCAAGTTCTAGGGCGAATAAGAAAAAGGCGCAAAACAATACAAGAAGAGATCCATTATACAACTTCGAATTTTAAGAAACGAGCAGACAGAGAACTAAATTAAATGACTCTGCAACCCTTTAATCAGACTGAGGTAAAGCTTAAAGGCTTGTTGTAGGGTGGGCACCAGAAACAAAAATTCACGCTCGTCAATTTTAACCCAGGTAGCAAATTCATAGTCCTTCAAGGAGAAATTGCAGACACAATGCACATAGATTAACCTTAGAAGGCTACAAGCCCCAGACCAAATATCAAAACTTCTGCCTTTGGACGGTTTTATGATTATCCAATAAATCAAGAGCAAATGATGAATTATAGTCTCACTTGGTACTCAAACCACAAAGGCTCTTATCAGAGGAACCAAGCAGCCACCAACTCATATTTGAAGCTAAAAAGTCTGAGAAGAAAATCAACTGAAAGTAATGTCATGCAATCCAAAGCTTGGAACTCCATATTACAAGCAGCTGAGATGATTTCACACCCACTTCACCAAAGAATGAATATAAGCTTCCAAAAATAAGAGAACACCATCAAGCTATGTTTCAAATCCATTTTAATAACTTGCATAGCAGCAAAGATGGAGAACATGAACACTAGTACAAGGATAACAATGGCAAAGGTCAGTGAGTTGAGTGTACAGTTTTAATCACTTGATGCAGCATTATCCAGAAAATTGCTCAGCTTTGCAGATGAAGACACATTTAAACAAGATGATCAGCTGAAATGAAACAAAGTCTGACAGAAGTTGATCAAATACAACGAAAACATATTAATGGCAGACAAATCCCGAAAGAAAACCTTTTAATTGACCAAATTTATGTAACTGGGTAAACACAAACAAGCATAACATAAACATAATAGAGGGAGGGAGAAGACCAAATAAATAACAAAAAAGCTACTCAGTTTGTGAGGTAACACAACCTTTTCGAGTGTGAGAACAACAGAAAAACGTATCTCCTTGGACAGAACTAGTATGAAGCAAGCAAGTGCATGCTGCAAAATAATAGGATGAGCCAGTGTCATAACATGGCAACCTAAGCACACCTGAAGCAAAACTGAAAGACCAGAATAAAAATTCCTTGCATCTAATAACCACCAGAGAGGGAAATAGAGAAATGGAAGAAGGACAAACAGGCTACTTAACATAAACCGAAAGAGGATGACTTGTGAAACCAAGTAGAGATGAGAGGGCCGCATGACCTTAAAGGACTCAATAATTAGGTTGTTTCTCGATGTGTACTGTAAAGACAGATTGAATGTAAATAATCAAAACCAGACGGTCAGAGGCAATGCTACATCGATTGAGAAAGAGATCACAGAGTAACTATGAAATCAGGTAGGGACGTGACAGCTGCGTGATTTCAATTGTTAGTCGTTTACTGTAAAAACAGATCAACTGCGTCTCAGATATACTAAGAAACCAAAAAGACTGACAAAAAGATGATTATCCATCAACCATCGCAGTTCCTCTAAAATCCTTTCCAATAATCACTCCCTTCTCATATGATCAATATCAAAACTCAACAGCCACCACTTATGAAGCTAAACATCCAACAATGTCCCTACTTGTTTGTCCAGGAAGAAGCTGCAACAGACCTGTCAAAAAATTGTGGATAGAGAAGGTACACACATAATATGAATAACTACAGGAGATCAGTACACAGTAAGTTGTGAACTTGAAAATCAAAACCCTGTCCACACCAAACCAGAAAGAATATGTTCAAAGATTGAAACAAGAGGGAGAGAGATGAAATGAAAAAATAAGCTTGCATATCCTGGTAAACAGTAATCTCACCATTTGCTTCCGTGACAGAATACCTTCCAAATAGCTCTAATGACTGTCTGAACCTGAAAATCGAAACCCTCTCCACACCAAACCAGAAAGAATATGTTCAAAGACAGAAACAAGAGGAGAGAGCGATGAAATGAAAAAAATAAGCTTGCAGATCCCGGTAAACAGTAATCTCACCATTTGCTTCCGTAACAGAACACCTTCCAAATAGCTCTAATGACTGTCCCGTTATTAAAGCAAGTGACCACATGCAGCACCACCTAGCATTATGCCCGCACTTTAAGTTCCACATAACAAGACCAAAAATTGAAACCAATACAAAACTTAATGAAGCCCTTTACTGTCACCAACACTCATCTTAACAAGTATACTGCCTACACCCATAAACCGATTGCTCGCACACTTCTGATGGATGAGAATAAGGAAAGTTCTTGCCATCTCTAAATATGGCTTTCCATATCTGAAATTTGTAAGAAACAATAACCCAAAATTCTTCAATAGCACACTGTAAATCCATTGCGAGACATGAGAATGCATACACCAAAAGAGATGCAAATAGTTACCAAGTAGACGAAACCTCCAGAAGAATTTAAGAGTTACAACACATCACCGAGCACCCACAATATTCATAAATTAGAAATCCTGTCAAAATGAAAATGACCTATATCTAACATAGAAAAGAACGAAATCGGAAAAACAAATAAAGAAAATCACATATTGCATCAAGAATCAACCGAAAGAGGATGACTTGTTAAACCAAGTAGAGATGAGAGGGCCATATGACCTTGAAGGACTCAATAATTAGGTGGTTTCTCGATGTGTACTGTAAAGGCAGATGACGGTCAGAGGCAATGCTACATCGATTGAGAAAGAGATCACAGAGTAACTAAGAAATCAGGTAGGGACGTGACAGCTGCGTGACTTTAAAGGACTCGATAATTAGGTCGTTTCTCGATGTGTACTGTAAAGGCAGATTGAATGTAAATAATCAAAGCCAGACGGTCAGAGGCAATGCTACATCGATTGAGAAAGAGATCACAGAGTAACTAAGAAATCAGATAGGGACGTGACAGCTGCGTGATTTCAATTGTTAGTCGTGTACTGTAAAAACAGATCAACTGCGTCTCAGATATACCGAGAAACGAAACAGACGATTATCCATCATTCATCGCAGTTTCTCTAATATCAAAACTCAACAGCCACCACTTATGAAGCTAAACATCCAACAATGTCCCTACGTGTTTGTCCAGGAAGAAGCTGCGACAGAACTGTAAAAAAAAATTGCAGATGAAGACATGAAGTAGAGGTACACACTTAATATATGAATAACTGCAGGAGATCAGTACACAGTAAGTTGTGAACCTGAAAATCGAAACCCTCTCCACAGCAAACCAGAAAGAATATGTTCAAAGATTGACACAAGAGGAGAGAGCGATGAAATGAAAACAAAAAACAAAAAGCTTGCAGATCCCGGTAAACACTAATCTCACCATTTGCTGCCGAGACAGAATGCCTTCCAAATAGCTCTAATGACTGTCCCGTTATCAAAGCAAGTGACCACATGCACCACCACCTAGCATTATGCCCGCACTTTAAGTTCCACATAACAAGACCAAAAATTGAAACCAATACAAAACTTAATGAAGCCCTTCACCGTCACCGACACTCATCTTGACAAATATATTGCCTACACCCATAAACCGATTGCTCGCGCAATTCTGATGGATGAGAATAAGGAAAGTTCTTGCCATCTCTAAATATGGTTTTCCATATCTGAAATTTGTAAGAAACAATAACCAAAATTCCTCAATAGCTCACTGTAAATCCATTGTGAGACAAGAGAATGTATACACCAAAAGAGATGCAGATAGTCACCAAATAGACGAAACCTCCATAGGCATTTAAGAGTTACAACACATCACCGAGCACCCACAATATTCATAAATTAGGAATTCTGTCAAAATGAAAAGACCGATATCCAACATAAAGAAGAACGAAATCAGAAAAACAAATAAAGAAAATCACATATTGCATCAAGAATCAACCGAAAGAGGATGACTTGGGAAACCAAGTAGAGATGAGAGGGCCACGTGACCTTAAAGGACTCGATAATTGGGTCGTTTCTCGATGTGTACTGTATAAAAGATTGAATGTAAATAATCAAAGCCAGACGGTCAGAGGCAACGCTACGTCAATAATCGATTGAGAGAGAGATCACAAAGAAATCAGGTAGGGACGCGACAGCTGCGTGACTTCAATTGTTAGTCGTTTCCTGTAAAAACAGATCAGCTGCGTCTCAGATATACCGAGAAACCAAAGAGACGATTATCCATCATCCATCGCAGTTTCTCTAATATCCTCTCCAATAACCAACCAATAGCTAAAAAGAAAGACGACGTCTAAGAAGAAACCGTAGCCATGATTAAAAAAAATCTGACAGGATGACCGTAGAATTAAAGATTAGCCATTGCAGATTATCTCACATCCTGTCCATCAGAGGTTCCGAGATCTGTTAAAACCGGAATACGATCCAAGATCAAAAACTAACAATCAACCGAAGGCTATAAAGAAAGACGGCGTCCAACAAGAAACAGCAGGCATGATCAAAACAAACTCTTCAATAAAATCACACTCCATTACGATCATCGTTTAAAAACCCATTATCTTCCCAATCCAACTCGAACTCGTCTTCGTAATAACCGCCAAATACACCAACTGCAGACCTAAGACCAAGCAATTCATCAAAGAAGCATCGAATCGTCCTCTGCTTCCTACGTCTAAACATATCAACTACCATTATAAGAAAGCAGATCTAAGGAGAACAAACCAGAAGACACCACGTAAAGGAGAGGAATGAGCGTAAGGCTGCGTGGGTGGGGAAGCTTATTTATAGAATCAAAGGCCAAAGTTGAGGCGGTGGTTTATCACGAACGGTTAAGATTGATTCTTGAAATAAGGTCGGTGGGTTTAAACGGCTGCGATCAATTGTGACTAATTCTGATCTGTATAGGAAAGAGGAGTCTAATTAGTTATGCTTGAAGATAACGCGTTTCCAACTTTCTTTTACGTGTCGGACTGGGCCTGTTTATTTTAATCATGAAATCGGATTCCATAATTAAAATAGAAATCATAATTTAAAAAACTCATTGAACAGTTGAACTTCAGGAAATTTTTTTGTTCGTTTATTTTTTATCTATTTTATATCATTTCCTATCAAAATCATTTTTATTAATAAGATAAAAATATCAATAACATAAAAAAGATGTTTGAATTATTTTTAATTTAATATTAAAATCTTTAAATTATCATTTTTTAATAAATATATATATACATTATTTAAAAGAGTATTAGTGTTTTTATTTTTTATGTTATTAAAATAATTATTGTTTAATTCCTCTTAAAATATAATCACATTATGAAACACAAGTTAAAATGTTTGCTCCAAACCCAATTTAATTTCATGGTAAAGATATGTTTTTATTCTTAGAAATAGAATTATTGGATCTCACCATTTGCAAGGTAAAAATAATGAGTATTATTATCTAAATGTTTTTACTATCATTACCTAAGTGCCTATTTGGATGAGCTTTTGGAAGGTTAATAAGTATTTTCCACCACCACAAAAGACATTTTGAAGAAAAATAAATATTTTGCTGTAAATTAAAAAGTACTTCTTTAATAAATATGACTTTTTGACAGTCAAAACACAGCTTAAAAAAGCATTTTTTATGTAGATTTTTCAGATTAATTAATGAGCTTATTTTTTAGTCTCTTTTGTGCTTATGTTTTACACATAATTCCTACAATATCTACAAACTCATCTTCATGTTTATTTTGGGAGTTATATAATATTATTTGACCTTTTTATATGTTTTAATATTTATTTTTTATATTAGTTTTACTTATGTTATAATTCATATAAAATATTTGGTTAGATATATTTTCATTTATATTTCATATGGTTTAAAATTATATAATAATTAATGTATTGTGATTTACATATTGTTTAATATACTTTAAATAAATTTTATATGCATAAATAATTTTTATATGCATAAATAATTTTTATTACAAAATCAAATATGGTTAAAAATAAAAGTGATTTTTATTTTTATGTTGCCAAACAGTTTACTATATGAAGCTCTTTCAAAAAAAAATTTAATTGACAACCAAACAGTCAACTGGTTTATTAGAAAAGTTTGACTGATAAAAACTCTTCTCAGAAAAATTCTACTGACAAAAACTCTACTGATATAAGCACATCCAAATAGACACTGAATATTACAATACACTAATTGAGGTATTCCTTGACATAAACGTAACTAGGGATAAAGCTTGACTTGTTGATCCGACCCAAGGTCAGGGTTAATCAAACTTCGGACCCCATTTTTTTTAAAAAAAAGGAACCCCAAATTGGGTGCTCAGATTACCTAAACCTTGTCTACCCAAGGCCAGACTTCTATAAGTAAAACGACGTTGTTTACTAAAAATGACGTTATTTTGGATGTTTAATTTTTTTTTGAAAAAGTTCAAGCTAGGCCAAGTCAGAATTAGGCTCGGCCGATTTGTCTCAGGCCCGATCAAGCTTGAGCTTGGGCTCGTTGTCTAAGGCCCGATTTGGACTCGGGCCTCGTGCATTGCCATCCCTATATGTCACACAAACCCTATTAATATTCATAAAATTACGCAATTGTTTTTGGATGATATAAACAATTTAACATTGATATATAAACTTATTGTATATAAAATTAATTGCTTTGGAAAATCTAAAAGAAAGTCATAACTAATGATTATTAAATAGATAATTTAAGCCTTAATTTTTGACGGCTATTTTCTAAAATAATGATTTTGAAAATGATCCTTTAATGGTGTTTGTTTATTGTAAGCCTACTCGAAGCATATTTAACACCAATTTAGTGTCAATAATTAAAAAAAAAACAAGTGAAATTACTTGAGGTAAGACCACTTGTTTAGATAATCCAAGAAGGCTTGTTTACTTTCTCGAAATTTCAATCCATTCCTATCAATGCTCTCCACTCGTTCCTCCCCATTTCTTAACTCGGCTCTCTGCTTGTTGAGCCTGCAAATCCCATAAAAACTCGTCAAGAAACATGCTCAGATAAATCACAAGCCTTATTTCAGAATTAAAACAGGAAACCAGAATGAATAGATCAATAGAAGCACCAACTTCTCTGTTCCAGTTAGTGAGTGAAATGATGACTATCAGAATTGCTGTCTGTAAGACAATCCCTGAGATCATGCCTGACCATATACCCTGCAGAACATAAGTTGATACTTATATTAGGTGAAAGAAAAACAATCAATGCAGTTGGTATACGAGCCTATTCATGCTCTAGCAAAAAGTATTGGCTTATAAGATCTCTAAACTCTATTTAAATCGAGTCTGTTACTGTCCGTCAAGTAGTTTATTCAAATTACGTGACTTACGAACTTGTTAAGCAGATTCCACAGATATAAGAAATAAAGTATTGTCTCCCAAATAGAGAAAAAGGAAGGGTAGTGTGATTTACCATAACTCCAAAAGCAAAAGTGAAGCCCAAGAGTATGCCAGCAGGCAATCCAACTATGTAATAACATCCAATGTTGATGTATGCAATAAGAGCTTGCCATCCAGCTCCAATTGCAACCCCTGAAGAGGAATGGAAATTCTTACTTTTGTAAAATGCTAGACTTGTTCATAAGTTCTAGAATTCAATGGTTTTTGTCCTTACCGGATAGAACAGGTTGAAGGCAGTTCAAAAGTGCACTGACCCCAAGCAACAAAGCAAGTTTGGTTGTTTCCTTGGCAACAGCTTCACTGTTGGTGAAGAGGTACGGGAAATACTGTCTTGTTGATAGAACAAGAGTCATGCAAATAGCACCTATAGCCAATGATGTGATGGAGACCACTACCACTGAAAACTTTGCAAGACGAGCATTGCCAGCTCCAAGTTCATTTGATACTCTAATACTGTTAAAAAAAATAAGAATGTTACCATTTTTCACCTGATAAGTACAATAAAGTCCTTGCAACCATTTGTTTCCATGTTTTAACTGAGAATTGTACGGAGCCTAAATTTATGGGATAAAAGATAGCAATAGGTTAGCTCAAATCCTAACTTTTGTAGTTCAATTAAACTGGAGATCAAAATGATGTCATTTTGATAAAATTATCCTAGAGTTAACAAAATAACATCATTTTAGTCATTTCGTTCTTAAATTATTATGAAATAATGTTGAAATTATTCCGAACCGATTTGAGTCAGGTCTGAGTCAGGCCAAAATTGTCATCCCTATATGAGATATTCAAGGTTTTCAGGAAGCCTGGAGGCTGCTGTTCTAACTCTTAACAAAAGGGCAGGGAGTTCACCTTATTGCAGCATTGAATCCGATCGATATCATTGCAATCCATCCTTGTATGTTCATGCTGCAAAATTGCGATAGAAAGTTGATTCAGAAACGAATAATATCCAGATTAATACTCAGTTCTAATTAAGACAATAAAAAATTAAAAAGAAATCATAAATATGAGGTAATTAAGTTCGTAAATATTACCAGATAGAGACAGCATCAACTGCTATGAGAGGATTAGGCAGATGACCAGTTATCACAATCAGTATCATCAGGTACCAAAATTCCAAGCTGAAATTCAATTATTTAGCAACAGATATCAGCCTTGCAGTTCAAATAACCCACCAACTAGAAGTACAAAACCCGAAGGAGAACTACTACCATAACATAACAGCAGATGCTAATGAAAGCTTGACAAAACCCCACAAATCTGCAAACGCCAACCATGAAAATCCGCTCCAAGCACCATCTGATTTGGTAATGAAAATGTAAATCAGCTGCAAAATAACTATAAGCCACCATGAAGCATTTAGAGTGACTGCTGCTCCAACTAAGCCCCATCCAAGCTTCAGTATTAACAGCCAGCTGAAAAATATGTGTAAGACCAGTGTCAACGCCGAAATCCAGGAGATAACCATGACTTTCCTCTGTGCTTGGAGAAACTTTTGTATGGGAAAATTGAATGCATAAGCGAACAGTTGTGGAATCATCCATAGAGCAAACTTTCCTGCACAAAACCATTGAGACAGGTAAGCAACTGTTTTTGGCGCTATAGGAAACTGAAAACCTATTTGGGCTATAAAAAGGCCTATGACCTACTTGTTAAATAGCAGGCCCAATTATTGCTCTATATTATTAAAATTATTTTCCACTAAAATAAATTATTATTATTATTATTATTATTATTATTATTATTATTATTATTATTATTATTATTATTATTATTATTATT
>JANZLC010000006.1:2447837-2462036 GCA_026413385.1 Erythroxylum gracilipes | reverse complement strand
GAAGGGTTTAACGAAAAGATAACACAATTCAAACCCCCCCTTTCTTGTGTTGATTATCAGTTTACTAACGTGTGATTTACTTCAGATAATAATCCATCGGCTAAAGATAGGTGAAGATTAGCTACAACATTCCCAACCATCTCGTTCCATTTTTCATCTATGACTCTAGCTGGTTGTTCACTAATGGCCGCCAAACAATTATCTTTCCTCAAAATTGCCTTTATCTTCAACTTTCACAATGAGAAATTACTCCCATTGAACGTTTTAATCTCAAATTTTGCTGCCATTGCTTCTATCACAAACAAAATTTAGCTCTCACTATTTCACGTGAACAGTACCCATATGTATGAATAGTACCGTATATATGAATAGTATCATATAAGTGAATAGTAACATACACGTAAATAGTACCATATACGTGAATAGTATTGTGCACGTGACTTACAGTAATTGCATGGTATAATGCAAAAATAAATGAATGAACAGTTGTCACATTTTGGTTACTATTCATTGACTTTCACTGTGCTCATCGAAACTCCGAACGGATTACGTCAAAAAATTCGTCTTAATTTTTTGACCTCGCTCTGATACCACTTGTTGTGAAAATTGACCGGATTAGAGCAGGTTCGCAGCTAAATAGGACTAAGGGAATAGTAATGAACATACAGATTTTACGTGAAAAACTCCCAAATTAGGGTAAAAATCACGGGCAAAGATAGAAGACTTTTGCTACTAAGAAAACTGGAGAATTAAAAGAAAAAGCTAAACCAAAAAATATACAAAATATTTTTGTATATCTCTTTCTCTCTCTTTTCTCTCACCTCACTTTCTCTCTTTTTCTACTCTGCTTGCTTCTCTTCATGCTACTCCTACCTTTTTATAGGCAGGAGTGCCATGGCTGTGTTAGGCATGGTGGGCACCGAATTCGGTGCCTACCAATCAACAATTGTTGAAAGCCAATAATTGTTGACAGCAGCCATAGTTGTTGACATGATACACCCATCAGTGTCCTGCACTTCAAAAATCTCAAAAGTCCTTCTAAGATCAGCTTCATCAAGTTTCTTGTCCCCTTCCACCAACTTGAAAAACTCGCTGAACTCTAACAAATTGTCCCTGCCTATATCAAAGACGTTAATAATGTTCTGAACTCTGTCACCTGGCATGCACTACCCTATAGAAGCAAAATAACCACCAAGCTCCTCACTCGAAATCTTCCCATCACCATCGATGTCCAACTGTTGGAAGACCTTAAGGAGCTCTTCTCTTCTTTTGCTACTTCTGGGTGTTATGTTGGTTGTGGATGGTGAAGATGGAGCAGAGAACCCAAATTTCAAGTAAATAAGAGAAAGGCTTGGCTTCAATCTTCTATCGGTGAGCCATTTAAAGGGCCTGCAGGAAAGTTTCGGACTAGAGGTGGCCATGGTATTTTTCTGCCTGCAATGTGCATATAAATGTATAAGTGTTATATAACAGTTAACTTAGTAAAAGCTGCCATTGGGAATCACCTCACGGACATGGACTTACAGCAGGTGGTGAGCATTCTTTCCTCTTTCAATATAGTTTTGTCTGAGGATAATTTTTTAGTAGTAGGTACTCGTGGTTTAATCCACCAAATATGGGAGGTGCAATCTCAGCAAGTATATTGCGAAGGGAACAAGTGTGTCGATCGTCTGGCCTCTCTCGCAGTATTATCCAGCCCAAGTCTGCATATACTTCAGGAGCCTCCGACGGTCGTCATAGAGCTTATCTACTGAGATAAGCAAGGAGCTTTGTACTGCAGAATACTGCGCTAGTAGGGTGTTTGTTTTTTGATTGTTTTTTATCCTTTGTAACAAAAAAAGGGTATATACAAAGATTCGGTTTAGCTTCGTGGCTTCCCAAGAGTTAACAAGAGCCTTCTCAGGTTGGGGATCAAACTATTAGGAGAGGTTTCTTAATTAGGATCTTGAAGTTGTTGGCTCAATTCATGTTATTAAAATTTTAATTCTAATTTAATTTATAAATTATTACACACACCGACACACATAAATAATAATAATTTATTGATAAAAATAAGGGTTAATTACAATAAAAAATCTAAACTTTGCTCAATTTTATAATTATAGTCCGAACTTTAAAAAGTGACAATAAAATGTTCAAACTTTCAATTTTTTTTCAATTTTAGCCTGAATTTCAAAAAATGGCAATAAAATCCTCAATCTTTTAATTTTTTCAATTCTAACCCAACGTTAATGTCTTCATTAATTTGCTTATGTGACTGGCCATGTGTTCTAGAAACCTTAATTATTAATATACATCAACCAAAACTAATACAACAAATGAAGATTAATTTTCAATTTGTTCTCTCGACGCACTCAACCTTCAATATTCAAATAACGCAACCCTGATGCCCTCATGCTGAGGGCTTCGGGAGAATGAACTGAAAACAAAGACCTTGCTAGTGGAGTACGCTGTGATGTGAGAATAGTTTGGGGCGTCAGAAGATCAAACAGAAAACAAAGAGTTGAGGGCGTTGGGAGAACAAGCAGAGAACGAAGGGCTGAAGCTGCGTAAATTGATTTAGAGATTTCATTTTTAACAATGACCTCGTTTTATTAATCTTCATTTGTTGTATTAATTTTGACTGATGTGTATTAATAGTTAGAGTTTCTGGAACACATGGTAAGTCATATCAACAAACTTAACGTAGGCACTAACGTCGAGCTAGAATTGGAAACAATTGAAAGTTTGAACATTTTATTGTCATTTTTTGAAGTTCAGGCTAGAATTAACAAAAATGAAAGTTTGATCATTTTATTGTCACTTTTTTAAATTCGGACTATAATTGCAAAATTGAATAAAGTTTGAGATTTTAATTAATCCTAAAAATCAAAATGAGAACAAAATTTGATTTCCAATTAAATTTAACTATTTTATATCCAATATTATTTCCCATAAATTAAGTGTTAATGTAATTAATAATATATTAACATAATTAAAAATTAATTTAATAAATATTTATGTTTAAGTTGTGAAAGTAAATTCATCAATAAAATTTTAAAAATATAAAAATGTTACTTTAATAACATCGTAATATTTAATTGATGAAAGTTTATTTTCGTTAAATTCTTTTATTTATTAAAATTTTATTTTAATTGTTGAACCTAAATATTTTTAAAAAGTTAAAGTTTAAATTATATTATAATAAAAGATTTAAATTGTAATTTTGGCCTTTAAATAATTAGATATAGGAATTTACACTCCGTTTCTCACCATGGTCGTCGAGTTTCAAAAGCTCTTCTCAACATGCCAGTGCTAATGTAATGACTAATGACAAATAATAGGAGCATTGCGTTTCCAACACTAACATGTTCTGTTACCAAATCTCTTCCTTATATGCTCCGCTTCTCTCCGGTACCCTCCTCCTCATGCCTCCTCCGTGGCCAATCCCTCCACTGGAAGCCCCGCCATGAAACCAAGCTGCCCCAATCCGAACTTCTCCACCGCATCTCCCGACTCCTCGTACTAGGTCGTTACGATGCTCTCAACAACCTCACATTCGACTTCTCCGATGATCTTCTCGATTCGGTTCTCTGTAAACACAAGCTCAATCCCACAGCCTGCTTGACTTTCTTCAAATTGGCTTCCAAACAATCGAAATTTCGACCCAACTTCAACTCCTATTGTAAGCTCGTTCATGCACTGTCTCGAGCTCGAATGTACGATGAGACTAGATCGTACTTGACCGAGGTGGTTGTTCTTTGTAAGAATAATAATAATGTGAATTCTTCCATTCATGTATGGGAGGAACTGGTTAGGGTTTATAAGGAGTACAAGTTCTCTTCTGTTGTTTTTGATATGATATTGAAGATTTATGCAGAGAATCGGATGCTAGAGAGTGCACTCCATGTGTTTGATAATATGGGTAAATGTACTGGTCGTCTGCCGAGCTTGCGATCTTGTAATTGTTTGTTGAGTAATTTGGTGAAAAGCGGTCAAAGCTACACGGCATTGCTTGTTTATGACCAAATGAAGAGGTTAGACATTGTTCCTGATGTGTTTACTTGCTCGATTATGATTAACGCCTATTGTAAGGAGGGAATGGTCAACAGAGCTGTGGAATTTGTTAAGGAAATGGAGAATTTTGGTTTTGAGTTGAATGTTGTGGCTTACAATAGCTTGATCGATGGGCATATTAGTGTGGCTGATATGGAAGGAGCCAAAGGGGTGTTGAGGTCTATGAATGACAGGGGCATTTTGAAAAATGAGGTTACGTTCACGTTGTTGATCAAGGGGTATTGCAAAGTGAGCAAGTTGGAGGAAGCAAAGATGGTTTTCCAAGAAATGAAGACAGAGGAAGGGATTATTGTGGATGAATATGCTTACGGTGTGTTAATAGATGGATACTGCCGAGTAGGTAAAATGGAGGAGGCTATTAGGGTTCAGGATGAGATGTTAAACGTAGGGTTGAAGATGAATATATTTATTTGCAACTCTTTGATTAATGGGTATTGCAAAAAGGGTCAAGTTTTTGAGGCAGAAGGGTTATTAGTGCATATGGTGGCATGGAATGTGAAGCCAGATTCTTATAGTTATAGCACCCTTGTGGATGGTTACTGCAGGGAAGGTCTCACTGCTAGAGCTTTCAGTGTTTGCGATGCAATGATCCGTAATGGAATTGATATAAGTGTAGTAACTTATAATACTCTTCTCAAGGGGTTTTGTCGAGTTGGTGCCTTTGTGGATGCTTTACGTCTTTGGCATTTGATGCTGAAGAGAGGTGTGGCTCCCAATGAGGTTTCCTATTGTACTTTACTTGATGGGCTTTTTAAGATGGGAGATTTTTCTGGGGCTTCAACCCTTTGGAAAGAAATTTTAGCTAGGGGTTTTACCAAAAGTATCTATGCATTTAATACAATGATTAATGGACTGTGTAAGATGGGGAAAATGACAGAAGCAGAGGAGACCTTTAATAGGATGAAGGATTTAGGTTGTGAACCAGATGAAATAACATATAGAACCCTTTGTGATGGGTATTGCAGGGTTGGTAATCTTGTAGAAGCTTTCAAAGTAAAAGAGGAAATGGAAAATGTTGCTATTCTTCCTTCAATTGAACTGTATAATTCTCTTCTTGTTGGACTATTCAAGTGTAGGAAAATAAATGAAGTAAAGGATCTTCTTGATGCATTGTACGCCAGGGGATTAGGCCCAAATATAGTTACATATGGAGCCATTATTTCTGGCTGGTGCAACGAAGGGAGGCTGGATAAAGCTTTTAGTGCATATTTTGAGATGATTGAAAGAGGGTTTGCTCCCAATGTAATTATATGCAGTAAAATTGTGAGTAGCCTTTATCGACTCGGTAAGATAGATGAAGCAAATATGCTACTGCAGAAAATTGCGAGTTTGGATCCTGTCTTAGATCATGGATTGTTTGACAGATGTCACAAAGATGACACTAGATGTCCAGATGTTCTGAAAATTGCAGATACCCTTGATAAAAGTGCTGAAAGTCTTTCTCTTCCCAATAAATTTGTGTACAATATAGCCATAAATGGGCTTTGCAAGTCTGGGAAGGTTGATGAAGCAAGAAAGCTATTCTCAACGTTGATGCTTAGAGGATTTGATCTAGATATGTTCTCATATTGTACCCTGATACATGGCTATTCAGCTGCTGGTAATGTGAATGAAGCTTTCAACATACGGGATGAGATGATTGAAAGAGGTATTGAGCCAAATATAACTACTTACAATGCACTTATCAACGGCCTATGTAAATCAGGCAATCTGGATCGAGCAGAGAGGCTTTTCAATAAGCTTCGCTTGAAGGGATTAGCCCCCAATGTTGTGACTTATAATATTTTGGTTGATGGTTATTGTAAAAGTGGTAAAGTTGGAGAGGCATTGGAGTTGAGAGACAAAATGCTAAAAGAAGGAATTCCCCCTTCCTTTGTTACGTTCTCTGCCTTGATTTATGGTTTTCACAAGCATGGAGACATGGAAAAAACTGCGGAACTTTTGGCTGAGATGAGAAAGTTTTGTGCAGACAATAATCTAGAAAAGTTCTCCAAGTTGATTGAGGTTAATATCAAATGTGGGGACATAAACAATCTCTCAAGATTTCACAGTGGGCTACATAGTGCTTTTCACTCTACTGATGCTAACACTCATCAAGAAAGGGAGTTACCAGAGCTTTCAATTACTGAGGAAATGATAGATGCATATATGATGTCTGAGGCTTTATGTTGATGCATCCTTGTGAGCAAAGGCTTGTTGACAAGATTGTAGCATTTGACGAAGTATTTCCTTTAGGCCATGTCCTAGAGGAACACAGGTAATACGCCTTGCAAATGAAAATAGTTTTTCTTCTTATTTGATTAACCTTGGTTTGTAACGATGGGGTTGCTTGCAGGAAGTGGACTTGCAATCTCTTCTTGCTTTTTCAGTGAAAAGAGGCCAACTATTTGGTAATCTCTGAAAGCAAGAATAAAGAAGTTCATACTTCTTAAATAGTGCGTGGGCTGTTCTTATCTCTCGCAAAGCAACTTAGGGATACTACTTGGCCTTCAAATGCTAGTTAAGATCTGATGGAAACCCAGACTGTTTTTGTGGAGTCCTCCCAGAAAACTGGATTATATTGTCTCAGGAACTCATATGTCGCCGGTTTTAAGCTCCTTCCTGTGTTTAGCGTGCAACGAGAGAACTCTCTCCTCATATGCATCTCCTTGAAATGAAAGGTAAAAGGACTTGAAAAACTTATTTTGCCTTTGAATTTTCCAAAGATTTATTTTTAACTTATGATTGATGGGTTGCAGGATTTCTGAGGATGTCATTGATGATTGATCCTTAATCAAAGAAACAGAATGGACTCTCTACGCGGATGTAATCAAAAGTGCCAAAGAAAGAACTAGGTTCTTTGTATTCTCTTGGGATCAATGAGAAAAACTCTGGGTAAACATTATGCATTTAGCATCTATTGACCGGAGATATGTGACAAGTAATTGCTTTGGTAATGCTCCTGATTCGTTATTTCGTTGTTTGAATCTTATCTTCATATTCTTCCATGCGTGACAGGGAACCCCAAATCATTTCACACTTTCATTCCACAACTTTCTGAGTTTGGGGAGGCCCATATGGAGATGCTAGGCGTTAAAACCATATTAGCTGGTGCCTTGTCACCCGAAGAGCAGTTAGTTCTTCACTGGTACCAAAAGACCACGGTCGATGGGGTATGAATACTGTCTGGCTAGTTCTTCCAATAACTCGGAATTATTTTAGATAAGAAAAAGTAAGAGCAGTTTTATTCGAAGCTGGCATGTCTCAACTTAATGATTCTGTCGGTGAGTTTGAATGCACGAAGACTCAGTATCAGTGAGCATTCAATGCAAGAGATTGTGAATTTGAAAACAGAGCCTAGCAAAGATGACCCCTTGTAATTGAGCACTGTGGTTGATGTTTTCTGCCATTTAGAAGGTCTTAAATATTCCATCAGCCCTGTTATGAAGTTGCTTTCTTCATTTTGGACATCAGATGGATAAGCTTATTGGACCAGAGCTCCGATTTTTATGGACTGACTCTTCGGCTGGATCTACGATTGATGGGACTTTTGTCACAATTACACAGTTATATGATACGATCAGTGCATAATTTCGGCGTGCTTGTTGCCTTGCCCCAGTGAAATGGACCAAAGGGGGACAATCATGTCGGTTGTTGCGACATCCCTGTTCCTTCAAAATCCAAATCGTTAAAACCATATTTTCTTGATTTGGAACCTGTAATCAAATCTTTTAGCACTGGCCGGATGCTTTGTCAATGCAGATATTTCATTAACTCTTGTAGTCAGGTCCTCATTCATTTTTCAATATTACTTGAGTAATTTAAAAGAACTTATCAATCTTGAAGAGACATTTAAAATTTTGACAAATTTAAATTGGATATTATTTATTCTTCAACATAAATACAATTAAATGAAATATTTTGTATCAAATTTGTACATTTTTAACAATATAATGTTTAGATATTTTATTTTAAAACGGGGGCAAACATATTAGGAAGAGTACATTGAAAATTTTAAGATATTTAACAGTAAATTGAAAAAAATTAAAAAATAAACATTTTTTAATATGCAATTTCTTTTATAAATATTGAAAAAAGATAAATGGATTGAATTAGGAAATTGTAATACTAACTTTGTAGCCTTTTATGTATATAATTATATGAATACTACAAAGAGTGTTGGATTTAAATTATTAAGTATTTTGTCAAGTATTGCAACAATTGTATGGTGAACTTTTTAGTCTATGATGTTTGTATGCATTATTACGATAAATTTAACTTTATTAATTAGTCTTTTATTTAATATTTATAGACGTGGATGCTCCAGTATATGTGTGACATTATTAGAAGAGATAAAGTTCGGAATCGTATGGTGCGAGACAAACTACAGGTGGCTTCTATTAATGACAAGTAGCGAGAGACAAAGCTTAGGTGATTCGGACATGTCAAAAGGAGCCACCCTGATGGCCCTATGCAACGTTGCGAGAAAATAGCCCTTTAAGACTGTAAGAGGAAAAGAAGAAGGCCAAAAAAAATTGGAGAGAAGTGATCAAAAATAATATGGAACGATTGGATCTTACTGAAGACTTGGCCAGTAATAGAAAACTCTGGCGTACTAAAATATGGGTAAAGGATATCCTTTAAAGTGAGCCGACGCAATTGTGCCAGTTCTATGAAATTATATACTATGACTATTGTCGTCATTTCTACCTCTTAGGAAGTCTCGCCTAATTGTCTAGTCTGTCTCTATCTAGTTGCTAGTTGTGGACAAGTCATTATGTCCTATGACTTGGCTTTCCAGGTAACTTTTCTCATCTTTTAACAGTAAAGTAGTTTTTCCTTACTTGGTTGTCATTAACGATGTCAAACCTATGCTGAATAGAGATTGAGATTGTTCTTTTTTACATATCCTTAGGGAAGGAAATAAGTGCGCTGATTTATTAGCAAAATATGGCTCTTTTTCGTCGCATAGTTGGCATATATGGGAGACTCCAATGCCGGGCCTTCATCGGTATTTACAAAATGATGCTTTCTCTGTCGCTTTTTTGAGGCATTAGTCCTCCTTATCTTTACCCTTTTCACCAAAAATAAAAAAACTTATAGTAGCAAATTAACCTATATTTATTACATGGCAACAATTGCTGGTTGTCCATTTAAGGACTTCCAATAACATTGAAATGCTACAAAGTAGATTCACATGGCTTTGCATAAGGATGCCAAGCGCAACTCAAGACATGGTGAGCAGAACTCAGCAGCATATTAAGTATAAGCGGACCTCAACAGCATATCAGGTATATATATCTGGCTATTTTCTTAATCACTTTGTCTTCAAATTTTTTTCTAATTATTTATCTTTTTTTATGTACCTAGCTATTTTATTTCTTTTTAAACTCTTCGTAACACATTTACATGTGAATTTATCAGAAACAACATGTCTATTATATAGGAATAAGGCTATCAAATCTCCCTAGACCCCGTATTAGTGCGAGATTCAATTGGGTGTGATGATGATGATGAGTTAATAACGATTAAAATTTATAACACTCAAATGAATTTTGAGAAATTCTAGTCTTTTATTTAAAGATTGACTCTTGAATTATCTTTTATCATCATCACCACCCAGTCCGAAACCTTGCAATGAAGCGGGACCTGAGAAGGTTCGATAGTACGTAGCCTTACTCTTACATAATAGAAAGACTGTTTTCGTTGGACCCACATACAAATGAGACAATATAAAAATGATACAGGATACAGAAACAATTCATTAAAAACATAAAATAAAAGAAAATACAAGTAATAGGGAATACCTGAAGAAGGTCAAATCTGCGACATGACACCCAACTGTGCCCCCGCACCCGTCGTGCAATCTGCGCACTGTGATACAGCATCTTGAATTATCTTCTATTGGTCGTTATCTTTTATTTATAAAATTGTTGGCATAAATAAGTTTGTCTTGATTGCAAATATCTTAATTTTTTAGTTTTCAACTGTACTAATTAAAACATATTATTTACTATTTAGAAGGAATTGAATTTTTAAATTGTATTATACCGAATTTCTAATTTAATATAAAACAGAAAATTTTATTCACAATACAATTGTAGAAATTCAATTTTCAAAATCTTTGACATATAATATTCAAATCTCCGACGGGACCATGTGCAGCCTTATCTTTGTTTTGTGGCCAAGGTCAGTTTCTTTTTTAAAGATAGGTGATTTGAAATGAAATTTTATTGTAAATTTAGAATAAAATATAAAATAATTAATATGTAATAATTAATAATTTTTTATAATACTAATTATATTATCAACCTTAATAAAAACCTTAATTAACATTTGTTCTGTCCTATCAAGGGTAGAATAGTCATTTATTATTATTATATATACATTACATTTCATTCCATCAATCTTCCAATCAACATTTCATTATATTATATTATGAACTCTTTCATCCCTCTCAAATAATAATTTTCTAATATTACATCTATTTATATTCTATTAAAAATCTTACGTTCAACTAAACATAACCTGCACGATCAAGGAAAAGCTTTGTTCTTTTAATATTTTATAAGTTTTTAATCTTTGTTATACAACAAATTTTTATAATTTTATTTTGAACTAATAAGCTAAACAAATTCACATCATACTTCTTTCATAACCTTGGTTTATTTTTAATTACCCATTTTAAGTACTTTTTTATAATCAATAGTTCGAATAAGATGAGGATGAATAGATAAGTTCGATAAGGGGAGAAGTTGTAGCACCTTTTTATTTGACCTAAGTGAAGCATTTGCCTCCACTAGGCAGCATGTGACTCCACCCCTGGTTGTAGTTAAGGGTTATTAGGATAATTACGTGCCTTATTTGTATAATTACATATATTATGAACATAATCAGAAATAATTCAAGTACAATTATTTGTAATAATTCAAGTACAATTACAGTAGCCTTAGTTGTAATTATGAATTATTACAATAATTACGTGTTATATATGTATAATCACATATGCTATGATCATAATTACAAATAATTCAAATATAATTACAATAAATAACATGAATCATAATTATACCAACGATCACATTTTAAAATTTTATTGATTAAAATTTATTTTTTTGTTACCTCGTTGATCCGCTAAATAATACGTGATTTTGTCTATTTAGAAAATATAAACATAATTATAAGTTATTAAAGGATAATTAATACGAAATCATAATTATAATATTACAATGCATGTGAGCACATTTTAAAAATATCGGTATATACCATAGTTTAAAAGTATCAAAAGAGATCATTATCTATAGAAGAAAGAAACATAGCAACTACATTATTGAATCAAATGAAGGTAGTCCAAGATGACATCATTTCAAAAGGACACGAGGAAATCGATGGAAGTGGTCCTTTACCTGCAATGGTCTGACAGAGATGGACCAAACCCTACTAAAAAACAAACTATACGACTAAGTACTAAAGTTTCAGCCGATGAAGAAATATAATATCACCGCCAAACTCAAACTACTACGTACTGTCCTTGCATCTCTACGATGTGGAATGATGGTAATGATGTTCATCGTTTTAATGGGAAGTGGTCCTTTTGATGTGATGAAGAAGATGACATAGATTGAGATTGATCCTACCGGACCTACCCCTTGAAAAAATAAAAAATAAACAAAAATAAGAAAAAATCTGAAATTCTCGAATTTTTAGAACTAAAAAAATTCAATTTTGATACAACCAAACTGTATTTTTTAAAACTAAGTTAATAAACATATAAAATATTATGAATTATGTAGGGCTTAATCTATGATTAAAAAATCGAACCCAGTTTCAGTGATTTAACCGTAAAAACTTTAAACCGACTAATTTTTTAGTTCGATATTTAACTTTTCAATTCGATTTATTTTAATAATTTTTTTTGTTAAAATTGATTAATTTATTAATTAATTGGTCAATTTTTTAAACTAATTAATTTTCATTTAACAATCTTTTTCAACTAAACTTTATATTAATGACAGTCTTCTTCAATTTTATTTCAAATTCTTCAATTTTATTCAATCTTTAATCAATTTGATGCTTGTCTAATACTGATTAAATCTTTTACACCTTAAATCTCTTGTTTTTAATGGTTTAACTTTTAGTCTAATTTTTAAAATGTTAGGTTTAATTACTAATTTTAGTAAAAAAAACAAAACTATTTATTGATAAATTATGCAATTTTTGCTTAAAAATGAGGTATACTCAATCATGCAACAATTCAATTGAATCTCTAGTTTCATAAAACATCATATAAATTGGTTTAAGTTTTATAAGAAGTTAATGAAATTTGAAATTTTTATAAATTTCAATAAGATATATAAATAAAAAAATTTAAACAAAAATTACAAATAGATATTTTGTTGCATATTTAATTAATTTTGATTCAATTAGTTGGGTGTTATGGATATTTTCTTTGGATGAATATGACTACCTGACCAAACAATTATTATGTTGGATTTAACAAATAACTAAACATATTAGTGAGATGTCTCCACAGTGTCCTTTGATGATTTGACAGATTCTGCTGGCTATTAAGAGTCATTGGTCCAATGTGTCTTAATCACTACTTATGATTGTGACCCAAGAAAATTACGTCTTACCAGTCAGGAACTCTGGAATCCAACATCCTTCAGGTTTTAACATACATATTTAATTAGTTAATTATGCCTTTGTTTAGTATCAGATTTTTAGCAGTTTTTAAATTCTTTTTAGAGATGAGATGTTCGTAATTGATTCAATTATAGAGTTTTACGAAAAAAATTAGAAGATTATTAATAGAAAAAATTTCTCATTTTTTCTCTTTTTACGTGATTTAAACTTAAGACCTCTAATAAGAGAGAGCCTTAAGTAAAAAGGTAACACTATTTAAGCCATTCTTCGTTATCAATGTAATCCAATACTTAATTTTATTAAAAATGGCTTAAACTCAACCAAAATTTGGTAAAAAAGATCTTTTCCTTACTTTTGTCACGTGACTATTATATATTATATTTATATCATATATAAATTTTATTATTCAAAAAATTAAGATTATCAAAATTTTCTAAATAATTATTATTTTAAAGTTTTTAATATTTAAAAAATTGAGTAAATTTTATATTATACTCTCATAAAATCGTTTAAATTTTAATAAAATTAAAGAATTTAAAATATGAATAAAAGAGATTATCTATACTTATAAAATTTTTTAAAATTTAACTAAAAATATTATTTATTAAAATATTATTTATTTATTTTTATTTATAAAAATTTATTAATTAATAAATTGATCAGTTTTTAATAACAAGAATCATTAAAATACATCTAACCTGAAAGTTAAAAACTAAACTTAAAAATTACACTTTTCAAAGTTTTTTTCATGAAATTGGTTGAATTTTTTAATCCAATGTTGATATCTAATATATGCAAATCAAATTAAATGCTATCGACATCTAACATTGATATATGATTAAATAAATGCAGTGGAAAATTAAATATATGGATCTGTAAATAAATGTGAAGGTCGGTCAACAATGGAGACTGAAGGCCAAAACTTGACTTCTACTCTTTCAAGGAAATACACTGCGAAACTTCCTTCTTTGTTTAATATGAAATTAATCACTGGAACTCAAATACGCGGATTTTAAAAATTTTTTTCCTTAGAATAATAAAAGATCTGGATATTTATTTTCAGAAGTAAATGTTAATTTTTTAGAAATTATAAAAATAATTTAAAACTAAGTGACTATCTGGAAATTTATTTTCAGAAGTAAATATTAATTTTTTACAAATTATAAAAATAATTTAAAAACTAAGTGAAATATCTTATTTTTTAATTAATTTTGGTTTGATTACTACAAAAAAGCCTACACTTTCGCCAAATTTTCAATTATAGCTCAAACTTTAAAATGTAAAAATAAAATGCTCAAATTTTCAGTTTTTTTAAATTATAACCCGAACTTCAAAAAGGAGCAATAAAATGTTCAAACTTTTATTTTTTTTAATTATAACCTAACGTTAGTATTTCCGTTAAGTTTGTTTATGTGACTTACCATGTGTTTCAAAAACCTTAATTGTTAATACACGTTAGCCAAAATTAACACAACAAATAAAGATTAATGAAACAAAATCGTTTAATCACATAATTAA
>JANZLC010000006.1:2417355-2431273 GCA_026413385.1 Erythroxylum gracilipes | reverse complement strand
GAAAATAGAGATATGTTGTTTTTCTGTCGAAGAAAACGTGTTGTCAAAATTCAGAGAAACGATGTTTTCTGGTTTCTGTAAAACTGTTGTGGTTTTTTAATTTTCAGAAAAAAAATCGCAACAGAGTAAACCAAACACGTTTTACTTATCTATTTTTCTTTTTACAAAAACGGCAACAAAAAACGGAAGAAAAAACGGAAACAAACAGCCCCTTAGTTAAACTTAAATGAAAACTCTTAAATTCGAGACTGACTTGTATTTAAGTCATTCGAACTTAATATATTGATTTGGGCTTGAATCTCATTTTGCTAACCTTAACTTAAACCCAAACTTAGGCCCAAAGATTTCAAGTACTCATAAATTATACTATTATCAGTATCCTTATGCGTCATCTTCTCTGAGAACTTGTCCAGAAAAACATGGTCAAACCAGAAACTGACAAGAAGTTTGATTGTTCGCCGTCGAGAGGAGAATAAAGCACAAGTTGTACAGATATTCTGGAGGAGGAGTTGGCTTTTTAAGTTGGAAGCGATCTCATAAAGATGAATTCACTTGTGTACATGTCTAACTTCAACCCTTCAGGCCAAGTTGAAAGGAAAGTAGTTAATGTCAATTCAACTATGCTAACTAAATCAAACCTCATATCACGTACCAAAGTAGTAATCTTGAAACTCCTCAAAGCCACCAGATTAGAAATTAAACACCAAAACGATACCCAGTAATTCAGAAACCCTCTAAATATGGTCCTTTTCAAGCTTAATGCTCTATCGTCAGCAGATTAAGCATTTCCATAACTCCGGTTGATGCGTTTCTAAGCCATCTGATCTCTCTGATTTTCGTGATTAAGACGTTCAATATAACAATTATAATCTGCAATTTACATATACCAGTATTCAGAAACTGCAACTCGAAGTCCACAGATTAGTCCAGACGCATGCAATTCATTTTTGACATCATCCCTTTTACTAATGTAATAAATAAAATACATTAGGGTAAAAACTAATGTTTTAAAAATCGGATCAGAAGTTAAACCAGTAAGACAAGAGGTTTAAGTCTTAAAAGATTCAGCTAATATTAGACCATCATAAAATTAGCTAAAGATTGAATAAAATTAAAGAATTTGAAATATGATTGAAAGAGATTGTCTTTACCATTAAAGAATTTGAAGTTTAATTGACAAATGAAATTGTTAAATAAAAATTAATTGATTTTTTTTAATTTATAAAACTTTAGTAATTAATAAAAATTAATGGATTAATTAATAAATCATCGATTTTTAACAATAAATGTTATTAAAACAAATCAAATCGGAATAAAAAATAAATTGAAAAATTGAACTATTCAAAACTTATATAGGTAAACTTTTTAATCGTCGGTAAATATACACACTTCATAATTAGTTTGAATTGTATATATAATATGATAAATCCTAAATGTCCTTCTTGATGTGGCATTATCAACATTACCTGAATATGAGTAATTAAAAGTAGATTTGCCATTTTAGTATCTTTTTGTTCTGAAATTAACCAATAAAATTAATATAATTGAGTTTTAATTCAAAAGCATCGCTAAGGCATGAGAATTGAGAAATATTTACATATTAAAAACAAGGCTAAAAGTACATCTTAAACCTTAAACGCCTGTGACAAAATATAGAACAAATTTTAAGTTATGAATCATTCAAATTGAATCTTAATAGCATTCAAAACAGACTTAAGTGAACAAGAAATTTAACCGAATTAACTTTCCGTCAGTTAAACATCACGTAAATATTAACGTAACATTATTTTTTATTTTTAAAATAAAAATGGACCCTATTGTCATATAACAAGCATAATCTATTGTCTAAAATATATAAATATAGGTACATTGTCACGTGACAATTGGGACCTAATGTTTTAATTTTAACATTTTATAATGTAAAGGTTTAAGTTGTATTACAAGATCAAAATGAACCAGCGTTCAAAAACAACCCGACATAATGTAGTTTCTAACATAACAAATCTATTGGAGGTGTTTGATAAATAACTTATCATTTGTTTTTTAATTTATAGACTAAAAGTTAGATTTTTTACCATTTTAAAAATCTATTAATGTGTTTGATGAATAGCTTATTTGTTAGTTTATTTAACCCCAATAAGTTGATTTTTAAAAGCTCTATAAGAGAAATTTTTTAGATGATCAACTAAAAATTAATAGGTAAAAAATTAATTATACCCGCTTTTCATAATATATATCGTATTTGTGTCATATTATACTTATAGATATTTTTAATTTATTAAATAAAAAAATTCATACATATTATATAAAAATACTAATATAATGTAGTTCGCTGCATCATTCATATTAATAGAGAATTTAACAATAGGTTATTATTATTATTATTATTATATTAAAGTTATAAACTTAATTTTTGTAAAATTAAATTCTTATAAAAATATTAAACAAAATACTAAAAAATATAATATTTATACACTTATTTTTTAAAATTATACTCTCATAAGTCATTTTATACATCAACAACTAATATTAAATAACTAATTATATCAAATATCTTTAATAAACAGTTAATATTATCTGCTAATTAAATAAGTCGATGTAATTAATTATCATGCTAATATCAGTTAAAGAGTAACATATCATATGCTGCTAGCCAATCATGGCCGTCGTCTGTTGAGAAGCAAAGAGCCGAACTTTAATGATTTCTTTCTAAAAAAACAAAACAGTTGTCTGGACGTCGCGAACTCAAGATAGTTCCTAGTAGTCCACGAGAAAATCGTTCAGGAGGAATATAAAAGCTTGGGCATTTCAATTAAGCTATTTATGTCACATTCCGTCATTGAATTTTTTTTCTTTATTTTAATTTAGGGACAAAGATAGAAAGAATTTTCAATTTTTCTCAAGTTCAACATACGCCGGCTTTCACGAGACCCATATCTCTAGATTTAGTCTACGATTCATACGTTCGTTCATTATATAAAAACTCCTTCTTCAACGTTCCTCATATACGACCATTACCTCTCAACCTTTCATTACAGCTAATAAGTCTCTTTTCGTGTCTGATTTCCATTTTTTGACCTTTCTCCAAAACCCACAGAACAGAACATACACTTGTCTAAAACCCCAGATTGATTGTCCATGAAAGTATCAATGGTACTACAGACCATCAACTATTGGTTAGCAGAACAACCGATCATCGTAAATTTCCGGTGGAATCCATTTCTACCTTGGGGGGCAACATGGTGGTTCCTCTTCTCCACCATCGCCATCTACGTCGCCGCCGCCACCTCCTTACATCTTCTCCTCTGCCTCCTCCTCCATCGACGCCATCGAGTTCCACTCGGTCCCATCCCGGCCATGCACAGCCTTACCTTAGCGTTGATCTCCATTGTAATTTTCGTTGGCATCATATTCTCAACAGTCGCCGAGATTCGGGACACTCGCTGGCTTTGGCGGAGGACAAAAACCGCCACCGCCTTCGAGTGGCTCCTTTGCTTCCCTCTGGGCACACGAGCCTCAGGTCGTGTGTTTTTCTGGTCATACATTTTCTACCTCTCTCGTTACCTTCACTTGTTGCGTACATTTTTTACCATTCTCAGGCGTCGTAGACTCACCTTCTTCACCCTATTTAACCAGTCCGTGCTTCTGTTAATGTCCTTCCTTTGGCTTGAATTCTCTCAATCATTTCAAGTTATGGCCATACTCTTAACAACGTTATCGTACTCGGTGATATACGGGTATCGTTTTTGGACCGCAATAGGGCTACCAGGAGCCTGTTTCCCGTTCGTAGTGGACTGTCAGGTGGTGGTGCTGGGCTGCAACTTGATTTGCCATTTTGGAGTGCTTTTGCTGCATTTGTTTAAAGGCGGGTGCAACGGGTTCGGAGCTTGGGCGTTGAACGCAGTGTTGAACTCGGTGATTCTCTTCCTTGTCCTGAAGTTTTACGTGGAGGTTCATACCAGGAAAATAGAGGCTGCAGAATTACGTGAACGCGAAGGTTCAACCAGGCATTGGCGTCCTAGTTTGGAGACGGAACATCAAAAGTCTAGTTAGAAAGAGTCAATCTTGATCTGCGTTTGTGGTTATCTCATCATTTTTTCTAATATAATACATTTAATGTACAAAAGAAGATGTTACTTTGTATAAGAACGAATTGTACAGTGATTGATTTACGGTGGGAATGCCACTTGATGCATATTAATAGCAATTTGCAATGAATGAATGAATTTTTAATTTTTTTGATTCAATTTAATTTAATAATTTTTATTATTAAAAACTGATTAATTTTTAATTAATTATTAATTTTTGTAAGTAAATCAATTTTTACAAATAAAAATAAACCTAATTTTTATAACAATCTTTTTCTTTAATTAAAATTTTAAATTTTTTAATGGTTAAAATTATTCTTCTTTAATTATTTTTAAATTATTTAATTTTATTCAATTTTTAAATAATTTTATAACAATCAATTGAATCATTTAAATATTAAAATTTTCATCTTATCAATTTAATTTTTAATTCAAAATTGAAAATATTATTAATTTGTAGGTTTTTTTTTCATTTTCAATGCCTTGGAAGACCCGCTGCGTAAGCAAGCAAGTTGGGTGGGTCCTTTTCATGGACTAAGGAAGCTTCTCATATGTGGTAATTAATCAACATTCAACCCTGCATGTGATCACATAACGTCCCTTCTAGATTCCGACTTGTTGAACTTGAAACATTTGTTTTGCTCAAATCGTGCTTATCTTAATAGTCTAAGCTTGGTAAACACTGTTAGCGATATTAATTGAGTCTGGGCTCAGCCTGCCTAAAATTAATATGTTAAATTCAGGTTAACCGAGTTTTAATTGGGTCTTAAGTTCAAAATTTCTAAAATTCAAATTGTGACAAAATGACATCATTTAATAAAAAAATGACTTTGTTTTTTTAATCTAAAAAATTAGGTCAGGTAGAATAGGATTAAGCTGAGTCTCACGCCCAATTAAGCTCATATTTAGGTTTGTTGTCAGAGACCAACAAGTGATTATTTTTAAACATGTACAATTTAAAATATAAAATACATTTTAGAAGGGTCTTAATTATGATAAGATACCTTTAAGTCATTCATACTTAGACTAATCTCTGCTCAAACCGAATAGATCTTTTGCAGAAAGCAAAGCTCTAACTATAAATTTTAAACAACTGTATATATAATGACAGCTCAAACTTGCGACCTCCCTTAAATTAGAAAAACTCCTTACTAATTTACCTATGCCTTAGCCCCAAGTTTCATTATTTTTAATTCGTTTTAACTCGTGCTTTGAATGATGGTGAGTTGAACTTGACTATTGGAACCAATGAGCCTTTCTAGAAACCTTGTGATGGGGGCGTCAAAAGGCACCTTTCATTAATTGGGAAACAACAACTTTCAAGTCATTGAAAAGTAGTATACAACAAATCAACATTCGAATTTGTTCTAGTCTCTCATTTCTCCTGGTGGACCATACCATACCATCTCAATTTAATAATTCTAAAATTATTTCACATGGTCAACATAACATAGCATGTTCTCAATCATTGTGACAAACACGAAATCGGCCTTTAAGTCAATCAATATCATTTAACTTAATCGAATCCATATCATTTTTACTTGCATCAGATCCTCTGTATTCAACATTTTTTTCCAACCTTGTTGATCGCAAAAAATAACGTCATTTAAGTGTAAATAAACATAAAATGATTTCATATTTGAAGCAATACCGAGTTAGATTAAGGTATTTGATACAGAGGATCTGAACTCATTTTTAATTATTAACATTTGATATTCTTGTATCTAGAAATTATATTTTTAATCTTCTATTTGTAAATTATTAAGATGTGAAACACTTTTTAATTTAAATAATTTCAAAGATTTTCCAAATCCTTAAAATTTGAATTTTTAAAATCTTAGAAAATGTCTTTTTTATGCTTCCTTTAATGATATAAATATCACGTAATGATCAATCAAATATTATAAATATGACAACTCAACTCTTAAACTTGATAAACGGCTAATTAAACTTAATTTTAGTCCATAAATTAAGATAATGATAATAAATTATTGATTATAAAATTTAATTATCCTAAATCAAATTTAATAATTGGAATAAATCACTATACTTGCAGTCAGTGTTTTGAAACTCGGATCGGACATCGAACCGGACACCTTACTAGTCACCGGTTTGTGGTCGAACCGGTGTGACGTCATAATTATGCAATAATTATATTTAATTATATATAATATTAAAAATATACCAAAATATACCAAAAATAAAAAATAAAAAATTTATTGAACCGGTCAAACTGGACTGATTTGATCGGTTCTCACTGGTTCAATTAAAAACCGATTTTTAAGAGTGAACCGGACCGGATAGCCGACGGGTCACCGATCTAACCGGTCAGACCGGCCAGTCTGGTCCGGTTTTCAAAACACTGCCTGCAGTATTTAATTAATGATTAAGAAATTTAAGAAATAGAAGTTTTGAAAATTAAAATTCATAAAAAAAGGTCTAAAATTTTAAAGGTTTGGTGGTCTTTTAAGATAAACTTTTGACCTTTTATGCTTACTTACTCACTTCTGGTGACCGACTCTCTCATCTTTCTTCTTCGAGATTCAGGTGAACATCGACTTTAATTCTTCTTTTCCACGTAATTCATGTCGTGGAATGGATAATGAATTCAGTGCATTTTGCTTTTATTACAAAGACTTGAGCCTGAGTCAAACTTCTCGTTTTGTAGGTAACTAAATAGCTATTTTTTTAACCGATTGGTTGACTCTTCAAATAGCTACGAAAATAAAAATAGAAAGAATTATATAAATTTTTATAGATGATGAAACAATACAAGTAAAATGGCTTCTGTAAAATCTAAATTCTTATAAGAATATTTCACAAAATACTAAGATATATAATATTCATATTTTTATAATTTTTTAAAGTCATGTCTTCATAAGTTATTTTACACATAAATAGCTAATACTAAGCAGCTAATTTTATCAAACATCTCTAACAAACAGCTAATGCAATCCGCTGGTCAAATAAGCTAATATAATCAGCTATTAGCTAACAACTAATACAATCAGCTGATTGTCAAACAAGACCAAAGTCATATCAGGTTAGGTAAGATCAAATCGGGCTTGAGCATAATTGTCAAGCCTAATTCACAATCTGATGGGTTGGGCCCTTAAAAATCCAGCTTGCGGACTGTTTTGTATGTCCATTATCAGAATCGTGGGCCAGGGAGCACACCCACTAAACAGACTCCACGAAAAAGCACGTTCTTTGACATCATTCTATACGAACCAAACCAGAAGTTTTATATATTTCCTTGACAAGGTAAGAAGTAAATGACATGGAAAGGATTGTTAGCACTGCATAAGTAGACTGCTTTAGTTGTTAAGCCAACACTGAACTCGAATTGTTAAGACTATCAATGTCGTTGATACGATTGCTGACGGTCTCATTGCATGCCTTCGTCGTCTTGGTCTCTGTTAGTGATTGTTCATTCAATTTTTAACTTTTTTTATTTAAAAAATAACATTAATTTTAGTTGATATTATTTAGTTATCAAAAATAATATTTTATTATTTTTAGCTTTTTCATAATTTCAAAATAATATCAACTAAAATTAATTTCAAAATATATGAACTTAAGGAGTGAATCTAGTCTGACAATGGGGAGTCGTGGAAGCACGTGCAAGTTTAACCACCTTAGGAAGTGCGAAAGTGGGAAGTTGTGAGGTGATGTTTGCCATGTGATCGAGGACTCACCATTTCTTAATTTGTTTCGATCAATATTCACAATTCCATTCCTTTCTTCATTAATTCGTACCCTGGAGTGGCATGTGAGTTGATACCATTTTCTGCAATGATCGAGCAGCCCTTCTGCTAAATTCCTGTGTTGCATCCAATTTCTTAACCATTCTCAAGACCCGTTAACCTTGGCAGAGGAATCTTTTCCTTGGTTTGTCTTCCATTTCCCATGTTAGTACACAACGTTTCAAACACAAACTCTTGAAATTACATGTCTTAAGAGTACATTGGGACGTATAGAGTGGAACTAACACAAAGGGAAAATGCATGGGAGATTGTAATATCAACTTTCACTTTGTAATATAATCACGCAAAGGTTGCTCCAAACTTGCATGGTTGTTGTAAATTTATCTATAATTAGTCATGAAAAGGAAGGGCCACTTAATAAGTTGCTTAAACATGATGAAATACTCATATCTAGTAAGATAATTACAGTCAGATGCTTAGAAAGAGAGCTCTGAATCTTGTAAAGATCATGAAAAGATAGGACATTTAGTACATATGTAGATCCAAAGTTCAAAACCTTTCTATAAGTTACTTCAGAGTCCTAACAACAACTACCAACCTAACCATACTATTGTCTTCTTTATTCTCAGTCCCAAAGTTCCGCTCTCTTCCTTTCATCTCCTTCCTGATCCAAGAACCAAAAGACCAATAATGGCAGTTAGCTCCTGGTGTTATCTTCTTATGCTTCTATTCTCGATAGGTACTTACCAATATTCATGCACAACTGCATGCAGTTTCGGTCTCCAGAGTTCTAGGATTAAACACGCAATTCCTGAAGTATAATGTTGGAGTTTCAGTTGTTCTCATCGTTCCATAAGTATCTGATATTTCCATTTCGCAGATTGTTATTTATATTATTCGAATATGGAAATTTTAGTGGCATCAACTTCTTCATTTGTTCTCCGAAATTTTATAAGCTAATTGTTTTCAACTCAAAACACTCGCAGGAAGCATAGTTAACGCAACAGTCTTCACTCTCCAAAACCTCTGCTCCTACACAATATGGCCTGGAACCCTCTCTGGCAACAACGCTGCCACTCTCGGCGACGGCGGTTTTGCATTGCCACCGCAGTCTTCCGTCCAATTCCAAGCACCACCAGGTTGGTCCGGCAGGTTCTGGGCACGAACCGGTTGCACATTCGACGACTCCGGCGCCGGCAAATGCATCACAGGAGATTGTGGCGGCACCCTAAAGTGCATCGGCGGCGGCACTCCTCCGGTGACCTTAGCAGAGTTCACCATCGCCACAAACCCTAACGACAAAGACTTTTACGACGTGAGTCTCGTAGACGGTTACAACGTTGGCTTAGGTGTGAAGGCAGTAGGTGGCAACGGTAACTGTCAATACGCGGGTTGTGTCGCGGATCTTAACGGTAACTGTCCCGAAGAGTTACGGGTCACAGATTTGGGTTCGGTTGTTGCTTGTAAGAGCGCTTGTGCGGCGTTTAATGCTCCGGAGTTTTGTTGTACCGGAGACCATGCTACTCCGGATACTTGTTCGCCGTCGCAGTACTCGGTGATGTTCAAGAATGCGTGCCCGACGGCGTATAGTTATGCTTACGATGATGCGTCCAGTACTTGTACTTGTTCCGGGTCGGATTATTCGATAACGTTTTGTCCTACCGGATCCGGATGACTTCGCTAATGTCAATGTTCTCCTTTTTTGATTGCTGACTTATTCCTTCGAAGTGAATGATACTTTCAATTCAAAAGGTTCGTATTTGCTCATAATCATGCATTTTCTGTCTCACCAAACAAAAATCCAAAGAAGGGCAGACTTCAATTTTCCCAGAATTTAGACTTTTTATGAAATGCTAACATTCATGTTAGCAGCTAATATCATATTGATCCTGCAATTTATGTAACTACGTTCATATCAACTGGAATTGCCATTCATGACTTGCATAAGAGTGTGAAGTTAACAGAATTAAGAGAAAAGCTTTATATAAAAAACAAGAAATACTTGAAGATTCTGATACTTTCAAGGCCTTCGGCCGAATGTTTGATCACTTCACTAGTCAACAAGCTTTCTTCCTTTTTTTTTTCTACAGTCCACTGTTCTTTTCAACTTCCTTTTAAAGCATACATTTCCAAATTTTCTCTACAAGTGGCTTTCATCTTTTAAAGCCAGATCTCACCCCAATTCTCTTAAATGGACATTTGGGATGAGCACCAGGAAGACCTACACCTAAGAGCACAAATACAACTTCCTAAAAAAGGGCCCTAGCAAGATTACAAGCCAAAAAAAATTATGCAGATAAGAAAGATTAAAACATAAAAAGGGTAAAGATTACTACAGTTGCCTATATTTTACAGACATTCCCGTGTTCGAAGTGTTACTTGAAAATAAGCTACTCCGCAACTGATTGAACCATGACGCTTTCATATCACCGGAGCCTGTGCATTGGCCGTCACCTTCTTCCTCACTGCTGAAGAGGGTTTGGTCTGAGCAGTCAAGCGATGCTCCACAGGCTAAATTATACGACTGACATGCAGAATGGCATACTCGAAGCCTGTTATCGCCATCTTTGTCACACTTCTGGATTGAGATCTGGCAAGTAGTAACAATAATTGTCAAGGTGTGTTAAAGAAACAATCATCATGCGTCAGGAAAATGTCAGGAGGATGTGAGGCGAAACCGCGAAAGCCAGGGAACAGAATTTACCCAGCAGGCCAGTCGCTTGGCCGCCGTATCACAGTAACTGCTGCCAAATATATTAAATAATTTCCGGGCACCACTTGGGAACAAGCGATGATAGTTAGGCATGACTACAACTTCCTCCAGCTGCTGAAGTATGCTCGCTTCACTAGGTGCACAGTGTTGACCAGACATGTCACTCTCCAACACATTTTTGCAAACTGAGAGACTTGAGAAAAGCATGGAGCTGTTCTGGCAAGTGTAACCAGCATAGTCTGAGCAACGGAATTCACAAACTCCATTGTCACAGACTCCACCATGGAGGCTGCACTGTTCATCACAAACAGCTGTATATAGTACCACAAGAGCAATGTCAGAGGCAATTTTACGAGAAGGTAAATTAAAAGGTAACGTGCATGTCTAGAAGCATTATCTGCTTAAACTATCATAAAGAGTAAAGTTTGGAAGACAAGCCACAACGATCGTCAATATCAATAATAGATAGCTGCAGTAAAAGATTTAAGACACATATAACCTGCTTAAACATTCTATATTCAATAGTAAATTACAGGACTTCCCGTATGTTAGTGAAATGCTAATATTCCCAGTACCTACTCAAACCATTTCTAATAGTGTTCTGGCCCCTTTTTAGAATTAAAAAAATACTAATACCAACCCGACTATAACTCTCCGCCACAAACATAATTGGGTCCAATGAAGTAACAGTTGAAAATATCATTAAAAAAACATATGATTAAGGAGAAAAATATTCCTTTTAACCGTACATTAGAGAAAAGAAACATTTTTAATTACCTGTTGAGCAGTCAATACCAGTATAGCCATTATCACATTTACAGACACCATTTGAAAGACACTTGCCACGCCCATTGCAGTTGGCAGGGCAGGAACCTGTTAAGGGGATTTAAATAAACTATATCTTCAGTCCAATTAAAAAGAAAAGAAGTATGTTTCATAAGAAATAAGCTTGAACTTTTAACTAAGAAGTGATTTGTTAAACATATCAATAATCAGCAAGTTGAGAATCAAAGAATGGGTGCAATAGCTTACGTTTACTACAATCACGACCATGAAATCCAAGGAAACATTTACACCGTCCATCTACACAATCTCCATTATAATTACATGAACTAGGGCATTGTCCCGATACAGAAAGTGAGCCTATGCTGCAGAGCTCATGGTAAGCAGGGCAAATCAGCTCACCTACAATATGGAAAAAGAAAACAAGAACAAAAACATGAATGATTTTGCAAAGCAACACAGCTTAATAGATTAAAACCCATGCTTACCATTAAAGCCAGGGAACTGAACAGGTCCACCAGCTTCAGGACACACTTTCCAAATACCATCCACAGCAACCTAAAGGAACAAGATCCAAATCCAAAGGATCATTGCATGAATAGTTTCAATTAATTTCTTCATAAAAGCAAGCCTCCTTCAAGAAACTCTACTTATGCATTTTGTAAATCACACTATCGCACCCAAGTTGCAATAAAATGAACAAAAACTTCAAAGCATACCTCAAGAGAGTTGTTCACACATCTGTGCTGATAACAACCATTTCCTTGGGTCATGGAACCTCGTACAAACCCAGTTCGTACAAGTGATGAGGCCATACATCTGTACATGCTCAAGGAAAAACTACTTATCAGTAAATTTTACTCAACAGTCTTGAGAAAGCTGTAAAGTCTCACCTGGAGCTACTTCCTCGTACTTCACCCAGCATTCTGTCAGGTGCCCGAGCACTGTTGGTGTCTGTACATGATCCATCAGAATACGCCACAAAGTAAGTACAATAATCAGCCAATGAGGATTGCCCACCTGCAACAACAAAATAAGATGAGTACACTAGTACTCTTGTTGACCCTTTTTATCACAACATAATAAAGAAATGGCAATCTCAAAAAGTAAAAAAGCAGCGCAAAGATCCTAAAAGGGAAAACCAAAAGTCAAAGCACATATTTCATTTAATTCCAAAAGACAAATCAAAGTCTACTAGCAGTCTACATCATCAAGTCAAATGAGTATCTTGTGAAAACATAATGATAAGTGTTTGCAACAATCAACCAAACCAGAACCATAGTTAAGGGCAATTAAGTTATTCAGTGGGAAGAATATAAAGAAAAACTGAAACCATCATGTAGAGGTGATCCAAATCACAACACATAATGAGTCTTACTCATAATAACCAAACAATGAAAAGTTTCTAAACTCCAGAAGCAAGAATTGATAGACTTTCACAGTCCCATAACTCAATTACAGTAAACAAAAGAAGTTTCAGTCTAAATAGAAAACCTTTATTTGCTTGTGGAAAGTAGCGGGCCCACTGAGGGAGATCTCCACTATAACTGATAATTGGACAGTAACCTTCTGCCTCCCTATTGTAAGTACAGCCAGACAACTGAGTTGTATTGCAATGATACGCCCCCTTCCAGAAATTGCAAGGAGAAGTAACAAATTCAGTTCCCTGATTGCGACCCCAATCAAGACGATCAGCCATGCTATAATTAGCCTGGTACCATCCACTATCTTCCAGTAATGCCAAGGTCATTTTTGAAACAACAGATCTTGTATCCACAGATCCAGTCATGATCTCATTCATCAGTAGCCTTTTCTCCCAATGTGACCCTGTAGGCAAATCAAGAATAAGCCACAAAGTAGACACTTATAATAAGTTAGCACAACTTTTTAGAATCAGCATAATTTGCACTTTACATAGAATGGAAATACTATTCCTTAATGATAAAGGTCACCATTAAGATCAGTTATACGCTTCACTTGTGACTAGGTTTACATAAAGCAACTTGTGTGAAAGAATCACCTCAGAATCAGAAGACGAGTACAAGAAACAGAAAGTTACAGGAAAGAAAAGCAAAACCTGATGTTCCACGACCTCCTCCATCTTCAAGTTCCAATCCAGTAAAATTCTCTGAGAAAGCCTGCCAATAGAAGACACATAAAAAAAAAAATTTGAATTTGAAGGATTGTAGGGGAAAAAATTGACTCTGCTCTTCCAAACATATTGTCAACAGATTAAATATGCTGTCAGACAATTACCCCATAATGATGCCGCGAATGCATGAGAACACGTGGAAGGACCACGCGTGTTACCATCCGCCCAAGTTTTTCATCCATGACCTGTTCAGTAACCTGAATATTGAATATCGGATGCAAGTATTAGCTGCAGATTAATTTGAGAGATCTTCACCAAAATGGATAAGAAATATAAAGTAATGTCAACCTTAAAATTCCCAGCATGTTAACTTTAAATGAATGTTGAACGCCAAAAAACTGGATCTCAAAATAAAAGATTGCAAGATTTGCAATTAAAATAAACAAAGCCAATGGAAGCTGATAGCAATATGGGTCCTAAACCCATATTGACATACTCTGGGAGAAAGAGGGAGAAGGGTACGCACATAGGCCAC
>JANZLC010000006.1:2405237-2417255 GCA_026413385.1 Erythroxylum gracilipes | reverse complement strand
TCTTGTGGTCTTCACTACGAGACTATAGCTATATATATAAATAACATACCTTATTTTCTTCCATTAACGTATCAGAAGCACTTTTACTATCCATTAAGTCACTTTTTTGAGAATGCATTACAACATGACATGGTTTTTACCCGACTACGTCTTCTTTTCCTGTCATCCCTAAAGTGCGCAAAGGCATGTGGATCAAAGCCAAGAACGTGCATAACCTGGAAAGTTAAAGAATATGCTAATCATTACATGTTAAAAAGAACTCGACAAGTTCCCAATCCCATTAATTGACAACCAAAATGACCTCGTGAATGAGGGTTGCCGAAAGTAGACTTTCTGCTTCAGCTGTTAAATGTCGTGGAGCAACATTCACATGTCCTACAAAATGAAAACAAGTGACATTTCAAATATGCAAAATACATGCCGCACACTTGTACAAAATGTGTTCAATAAGAAAACTACCAGCAATTGCCCGACCCCATTGATCACGTTCACAGGCCACTGCCCAAGCAAGAGTGTTTCCAGTGGTAGGTCTTGTAGTGACCAAAAGAACCAAGTCTGCATCTGTCACACCCTCTGGAAAAAATGACAAGATATTCAATGATTAGCACAAAAGATGTCAAGAAAAAGGAGCTACGTCGGACCAGAACAGCTCCAAAAGATTCACCAGAACAAAACAATCACAACAGTAAACCTTCCACATATTCCCGGGGAAGCTGGACACCTCCATCTTGTCCACAAGCAGAATATCCACTTAACCGCAAATTACCCTTCACAGGCTCAACAGCCAATGCTCTCCTAAACCAATCAGCTGTTTGCCCTAGAGCCTGTACAGAAGCATTTCAAGTAAACAGATCCAGTATGTGTGAACCTTCTTTCACCATGTTTTGTCATTTTGGTTCAACAGTACAAGAATATAAGGAAATATCGTCACAGGTTTATCAAAGAAAATAACAATTTGGACAATTCTAACCTTACGAAGGCGATGCCGTTTGTCCTCCCCAGTTATATCATCCAAGGTGCAGTTATACCAACAGTCACCATAAATTGGGGGATCCCCATGAGGATTGCAAGAAGGGTTGCCAGGAACAGAAGTTACAGGAGGCTCCCCAAGCTAGTAAAAGAAAGGAAACAAACCTAGAATCAATCTTATAGCTCAGATTAACAAATGCACAACAATGATGAAATTACTTGTTACACATACCTTCACAACATCACCAACTTTACGACAATCCCTATCAGGTGAGTGACCGACAGCATCATAGTTGAGAAAAATCCTAATTGGTTGCTTTGCTTCGATTTGCTGGACTGACAAAGATGATATACCAAGCAATGCCCTCCCTTTTCCATGAAGGGGTTTAAAAATTTCAGGCTGATCATAAACCTGCGGGGTAACAGAAAATACTACATGACCGGGTCGCCGCCTTTGTTTAATTATCTGGTCGTGAATACATGAATGAGACGCAACGCCTCCAGTTTCCTTTTGTGCACCTTGCCATGGCAATTGTTGCTCTTGGGTTTTCGCATAAGAATCTTCAACAGATAGTAATATCAGTGCAATCTGTTAAAATAAGAACATGTTAATAGGAAAGGAAAAAGAACACGAAACTGCAGAAAGAAAAAAAAAGTTAAACAAAAAACTTTTCAAAACCTCATATTCAGGGCAAAGACAAAATATGCTATCAAAAACTTGAAGAAAAGCAACAAATCTATACATACGAAACACATATTAACTAGCACCAGAACAAAGGTAAAATTTCAAACTCGGTAAAGCTGAATTGAGTCGTCAACTAAAAAGCAAAGCAAAGAGATAGAATCCAGCCAACTTAAATCAGGCAGCCCCAAATTTGACAAAAATAACTCCTTTCCTCAATACCGTCAACAGTTGAAGAGAAGTAATCATTGAAATAAAAGGGAAATTTTAGGGAAAGGAAGGAAGGAAAAAGTGACTCGCAAAAGGAGATCTTTAAACCCAAATCTCCCAACAAACAGAAAAAGAAAGTACAAAATTGAATAAGCAACAGTGGTTATGTTACACATATAATTTTCATAACTTCATTGCCGCAAACGAACCCTAATCCCATATCTACCCATAAGACTCACAAATCTCTTGACCATACACTTGAGCAAATAAATCCCAAATTTCCTTCCATTTCACTCAGGTTGTCCACAACCAAACGAAGGCGGACATTTCTTCATTCATAACTCAACTTAAACCCTAAATCTCACATTTTTAAGAACGCAAGAAAAAACAGTAAATCAAACCCAATAAAAGGGAAGGAGGGAAAGATAAAGAACTTACCTGGAAGACAACGACTGCAAATCTGAGCTTAGCATCTAATTTATGCACAATACATGTGCTACACCGAGTTAACCCCTCCATGAAATGCCAGCAACCCCGAACTAAACAACTTCGATTCCATCAAACCGCCGGCGATTTCCCGATCGGCTTCACCAACAAGAAAAATCGCTGGCTCTTCCGCATTTCAAATGATATAATCCAAAAAAAAGAAAACAGGAAACCCCTTTAATTTGCAGTACCACAAATTGGGTTTTCTCTCTAAAGCTTCTTGCTTTTCTGAAGAAGACCCAAATGGGGACAGAGAACAAGTAAAACTTAGCACCAGTCTCCGGCCTCGCAGAATTGATTAATGGGTTAGTACAACAAACTTCACTCGAAAACGAGGTGGTCTTTAATGTAACATCGAACATGTAATCACTTCGAATCCAAGGAGGCAAGGATTACGTTGGGTTTGTAATGAAGAGAAACAACAAACAAGTGACAGACAGTGAAGACAACACAAACCCAACCTTAAAATTTGTAGAAAGAAAGATTGGTGGGGGTGGGTGGAGACCTGATAATATAGTCGTCTTTTATTATTTTAAATCACAACGTTTTAATACAATAAATTTTGAAATTTTGGTTCAAATATCTTTTAATTCAGCTACGAAATTCGCCTCTGTCTTCATATGAAATTACGAAATAGTTTGATACCCGTGGATAACTAGGCTATGGGATGCTAAGACTAAGACCGCGTCATCTTTAGGTTTTCCATTGATAAATAAGTATTTGATTATTATAAAATTAATTAAAAATTAAATAAAATTTAAGAATTTAAAAAATAATTTAAATTTTGTCTTTATTTATTAAAAAATTTAAAGTTTAATTAAAAATATTATTAAATAAAAATTAATTCATCTATTTTGGTTTTAAAATATTATATAAACTGATTAGTTTACTAATGATTTTTAAACTAAATTAGTTAAGCATTGAATAAAATTTTAAAAATTTTAAAATATGATTAAGATAGATTCTCATTAGAATTTGAAATTTAATTGAAAAATTAGATTGTTAATTAAAAATTAATTGATTTATTTTAACTTATAAGAACTTATTAATTTACAAAAATCAACGAATTAATTAATATATTATTGATTTTTAACAATAAAAGTTATTAAAGTAAATTAAAAAAATAAAAATCTAATAAAAAATTAAATAAATTAAGATTTTTACTATTCAACCGATCGTTGAATTTTTTAACCATTATTTATAACAACATTTCCCAAAAATGGTAAAAATAAATATATTTTCAATTGTTAAGTGTATTACATTTTTTGGTCAATTGAAATTAAGAATTGTTTTTAAGTTAGAAATAAGTTTATATATATATATATATATATAATGCAAGTTGATTGGAAATTAGTTTTAAATTTATAATTATTTAATATATATATATAAACAATTCTAGTTATTTATAAAGTTGGACATCTGTTTAGTTTTTATTATAAATTTGATTCTAATTTCTCTATTTTATTATAATAAATTGAAAATTAATAATTTAATTAAAGAAATAATTAGATTATTAATTATAATTAATGAATATTTTATTATATTATTTAGATCCAACTATACTCAAACATTTTTTGGTTCACCCTAACATTCCCTTCTAGTCCGACTATTGCTAAGCAGTTTTTGAATAATAAATGAACCTCTCTAGGATCGTCCTATTCTTATAGAATCTATCACTAAAATACACCGAGAGGGAGATAAGCCTCACTAGAGCGAAAAGAATTTTACATATATATATATATATATATATATCTACAATTATAAATTTAAAACTAATTTCCAGTCAACTTGCATAATAACTAATATTAGATGGGTGGGGATTTCGAAATAATTTTCATTAGGTTATAAAAGAATAATATTGTTCAAACTTTTAACCCTTTTTGTTGAAATAACTTTTAACCCTTTTAGTTTAAAAGTTAAATGAGCCCAACAAGTGGTATTGGTGTCAGGCTTTACATTATCTTTTAAGTTAATTGGTCCTACATCATTATTTTGTTACATTGGGCCCACTGAGACCAAAAAACAAAAAAAAAACTAAAATATAAGCCAAGTTGCTTGGTCACCCTCCAACATTATCCAGAATAATAATACCGATTGGTATTAATGGCTAGTATCGAATAAATAAATATTGTTCCGTTTTTTTTGGCTAATACGAAACATTATTCATTTCTCTGCTTCAATCTTGATTAGATATGGTAAAATAATTTGGATTTAATCTAAAATTAACATATTAAATTTAGTTTAGTAGAGTTTAATTTCAATTTTGAAAATTTAAGTTGGTCTCATTTAAATTCCAATTTGATAAATTTTTATTCAAGTTAAATAATTAAAATAAATTTAATCACATTTAAGCATTGCTTACATCAATAATTTTTTTTGATAAATCAAAATTTTATAAAGAATAAAAAGTTATATACAAGCAAGAGATACGTAAAAAATAAAATAGCAAGCATCTAACTGCTCTACCATCAATTGCCCCTACTAAGCCCTGCAAGATAGACTTAATCAATATTATGCCAGAACAATAATTTTAAAGAATAGCAAATTAAGTAGTATTTAATTTTTTATTTACTAGCGAAAATTTTCAATTTTTAAATTTAGTAATTAGCATATAAATTAAATTAAAAAGTTGTTTTTGTTGATAAAACAGAGATATATATATATATATTAATCACATCAACAAAAATAATATTTTGAATTAATTTGTATGACTATTAAATAGTAATTATTAAATTGATTTTTTTATTTAGCACTGCATTAAAAAATTAAAATATTTTTAAATACCTAATTAAAATTGAACACGTAAATTTGAAATAATTATATTCTCTTGCGTGAATTGTAGCAAGGGTTTGGAACAATTCCTAGTCAAAGAAAAGTGAAATCCATGAACAAGTAAAATAACCCAAGAACGAGTAGATTCCTTATTATCGATAATGGGTTTAATGCAATCGTCAGGTTTGGTATTTTAGCTTACCTATAACACAAGGTTTGTTCATTTTTCTTCCTAATTATGACATTCCATTCCTCTTTCGCAAGTCTGTCTTACTCTCTCTAACCTACGATCACTGTCTTTCAATTACCCACCCCACCAATATTAGTTAGGGCACAGCTCATCTAACCTTAATACAGTTAAGGATGTTAATATTCTAACATTCATCAGTCTTAGATGGTTAGATAGCACCTGTCTCAGACTCCTACCGATCAAATCCTCCATTGTTTTGCAACTTCAATCTTCTCCACAGACTGTGGGAACTGCTGCTTTAATATTGTTGGAAGTAATTGTCATGAAATATGATTAAATTAAAAAACTCGATCAGTTTAAGAACTTTTTAATTTTTCGGTTCGATTTTTAACTCTCCGTAACATTTGTTATTAAAAATTGATTAGTTTATTAATTAATTAGTTAATTTTTAAAAACTAAAATAATAAAATATTTTCATTTAACATTTTTCAATTAAAATTAAAATTCTTCGATCTATAAAGACAATATCTTATATTTATATTTTAAATTCTTTAATTTTAATCAATCATAGGAGCGTAATTATATACAATTTGACTTTAAACATATGTTAAGTTAAATCTCAATAACATATTCTAATTTGCCAATTGCATATTATGATTGATTCATCAAATTAACTTATGTTATTTAATTAGGTGATTCGATAAGTTAAAAGTTAAATATTATATTTAACTTATTCCTACCTAGCAGAAAAGTTGTTTCCTTTAGACCCACGCTGCTTATTCATTGTAACAAGTGATGACTAATAAAACTCTATCGATTCAGTCGTACAAATTTGAATTGCTCAATTTTTGAGTTCGATTTTAACTTTTCGGTTCAATTTACTTTAGTAACTTTTGTTATTAAAAACTGGTCAGTTTATTAATTAATAGGTTAATTTTTATAAATCAATAACTTTTTATAAACTAAAATAGTTCGATTATTTTTTTAATAATTTTTTTTAATTAAACTTTAAATTCTTCGATGAATAAATACAATCTCTTTCAATCATATTTCAAATTCTTTAATTTTATTTAATATTTAGTTAATTTTATAACAGTCTAAAACTGATTGAAACTCTTAAACTTTAAACCTCTTGTTTTAGTGATTGAACTTTCAGTCCGATTTTTAAAACATTGATAATAAATATTTGTAACAAAATATTTGGAAACTTGAGAGTTGAAAATCAATATTAATATTTTTCTGATATACTCGTGCATTTATAATACTTCTTCTGATCAGATTAATTAATACTAATATGCATAATTATTTATTGAACTAAAATTTCAAATGCATAATTATTTATTTTTGTCCGTTTTGAGGAAGGATACTTAAATACGACACAAATGCTACACTGCTTCTCCACGTGCTTTGGTCCTTGAAGATCTCGTCAAACATCCAATAAAATAACTTGGCAAAGGAATGATGATTTATATATTTCGCAATGCATTTTAAAAGAGGAGCAATTACATGTGGAATAAAAAATAAAATAAAAATATCCTTAATTATTCAACGATTAAAAAGTTCAATCAGTTCAACTAGTTTAACCGTAAAAATATCGAACCATTCAGTCTTATAGTTCAGTTTTCAAATTTTAAATTAGATTTATTTTAAAAATCGATCAATTTATTAATTAATCAATTAATTTTTTGTAAATTAATAATTTTTTATAAATTAAAATAAATTAAGTAATTTTTTAATTATATTTTAAATTTTTGACAATATCTTTCAATCATATTTTAATATCTTTAATTTTATTCAATCTTTAGTCAATTTTATGACGGTCTAAAATCTTTAACCGATTTTATAACCTTAACCTTTATATATAACTTCTATATCAGCCTTTTTCATCACAAGTTTGATATGGGTCCGGTCCATACTAATCGAAATCTATTTTTCTCCTGAAATTCGATTCATTAATTTAGATTTTTTTTTGGGTCACTTTATTACCTTTGCCTAGATAAAATTACGTAACTTAACTAATAAATTATTGAAAAACTGAAAAATATAATTAATAATTGTCTAATATTACGCGAGGGAACAAAATTGTCAAACATATATCCCCAAATGAAGCAACTGTCATTCCTTATCTTCTTGCCCAAAATATATCCGAGTGATTTAGTTGTACTTATTAAATTAATAGCCTGAAAGCTTATGCTTTTGCTTAGCTATTTTTTAGTTGGAGGTAGCAAAAGATGACTTCATCCCTGTTAATTTCTTTTCTTTTTTGTGATTATGTATGCAGCTATTTAAAATTTAAGGTCAGAGTTTTGTTTTGCCACAAGAGATCTATACGACTCAAGCAGAGATTAGCTTGAATGTGGATGATTTAAAGGTGTATTCCCATACTTGAAACCCTCCTAAAATACCTTGAGGGAAACCCAAAAAAAAACACAAAGGTATCTATTATTTTTTCATTTGTATACATAATATAATAATTGTTTGAACATAAATTGATTTTTATTATTTTATTTAATAATTAAGAAATTTAATAGTTTGATCGATTCAAACGTAAAATTTAAATCAGTCAATTTTTGAAGTCGGTTTATCTTAATAAATTTTATTATTAAAAATTAAATGATTAATTAATTAATTAAAAAAATTCATAAACTAACTTTTTTGTTTAAAAAACTCTTATTTTTAATTAAAATTTAAATTTTTATAAAAGTACGGATGACTTATTTTCTAATAACATTTTAAATACTTCAATTTATTTAATTTTTACGTTTAATGATAATAATGAATCTTTAAGCTTTAATATTTTTATCTTATATATTTAATTTTTAATTTGTTATGTTTTTTACTGCAACTTTTAAATTTGGTGGCTCTCTAAGGAAATGGTAGGTCACAAAATATGTTTTTATGGATTAGCTAGGACTATATATTAATGAAATGTCAGTGGATTGAAAAAGTAGGCTCATGCGTGAAAAGCACTTTCTACTTGGACCTTTTACTTAAAAAAAAAAACTTGGACCTTTTAAAAGCCACATAGTCCAACAATAAAGAAATATTAACCCAAAGATTTAAAGTTCAAGTGGCACAACAAAAGACGCATGCATTGTTTTAAAAATTCCATCAAAAACTAAAATTACAACACAAAAAATTTAAAGTTTAATATTATTATAAAAATAATTAAATATTAAATAAAAATAAAAATTTTGAAATAAGATTTAAAGAAACTGTTGTTAATTTAAAGTCTAATTAAAAAGGAAGATCGTTCAAAAAAATTAATTAGTTTATTATTAATTATAGAATTGATTAATTAATTAATAAGTTGATTATTTTTAACAATAAAAATTGTTAAAATAAATAGAATCAAAAGTTGAAAACTAAATAAGAAACTTTGTCAGTTCAGTTTTTTACGGTTAAACTACTTGAATTGATTCAATTTTTTTAATCATAATTTAAGAGAAATATATATAACTAATGATTAAAAAATTAAATCAAATTAACTAATTCAATAGTTAAAATTTTGGATCGGTCAATTTTTTTAATAACTTTTATTATTAAATTTTTATTAATTTATTAGTTAATCAATCAATTTTATAAATTAATCGATTATTATAAATTACGATAATTTAATTATTTTTTATTTAATGTTATTCTTTTTTAATTAAATTTCATGTTTTTTTATAAACAAAGATAGTCTTATATAATTTTATTTCAAAATTTTTCAATACAAATTAAATTATTAAATTATTAAATTTCTTATTTTATTAATTAAAATTTTAATATAGTTTTAAAAACATTTTATGTATAACAGTTAAATTATGCAGCAGTTGGGTTTTGACATCACATAGCATTTAGTTTGCTTAGCCATTAGGTTAACAACTTCAGCCACTGTTTAGGTTAGCTGACCTAGTTACTTGATAATGGTTGATCAAGAAAAATTGTAGGCTACGTTATTTATGGGGTGAATCATGTGGACACGTATGCGCACAGGAAACTCGTTACTGTAAGTCCAATCGCACCGTACAATTGCTGCGTGCCGACATTTCGTTGGATTGGATTTTTTTCCCTATGACAAGAAATGGATAAAGTATGTCTGCTATATGCTGATGTAATGTTTTTCTTTTAATTTTATTTTTATTAACCACTAGTTTGATAGCAAAAAAAGGAAATTTTAAGCATTAACTAAAAGAAAAGGTTTGAAATCTCCTTGGGCTGGTAAATTGACAAGGAGCTTTCCTGATTTAAGTGAGGTTATGGGTTTAAATCTCTCTTATATATGCATTCGTTTTAAAAATTTGAGGTCAGAGTTTTATCTCATGTAAGGAACCTATCCGGCATGAGCGAAGATTAGTCTGGATGTAGATGGCTTAAAAGTATTTTCACATAGTTGGGACCCTCCTAAGATACCTCGTAGGCAACCAAAAAAGAAAAAGTTTGGAGTTTTTCTTTTAAAATTAGAGTGATTTATTTTTTAATAATTTTACTAGAACAAATTTGAATTTAAATTTAATTTTGATCTTTTTTAAAATAAATTTAAATTTTTAAAAATTCAATTTAATCAAAATATTTAATAAGTTAAATTAAAATTGAGTTTATATCAAAATTCGGTCTATTTTTTGATGAAATAAAAAACACAAAATTTGATTCAAAATTCAATTTTTGAATTTACAACCACCTGTTAAAAATCTTAATTAATTTAACCGTAAAAATTTTAGACAGTTTAACTTTTTGATTGGATTTTTAACTTTATGGTTTGATTTAATTTTAATAATTTTTTGTTAAAAAACCGATCAATTTTTATCAATTAATAAGTTCTTATAAACTAAAATAAATCAATTAATTTTTGTTTAATCATTTTTTTATTACGCTTTAAATTCTTCGATAGATAAGGACAATATTTTTCAATTATATTTTAAATTCTTTAATTTTATTCAATTTTTATCAGTTTTATAATGATCCAATACCGGTTGAACATTTTAAACCTTAAATCTCTTATCTTACAGGTTTAACTTATGGCCTTTTAAAACTTATTGAACTTTTTGATTTGAAATTTAAATTTAAAACAATATAAATTCAACTTAAAATTTGATTAATTCATAATTGAAACAAGATGTCAATTTTTAAAAAATCTATATTTATTTAAATAGTAATTGAGAAACCAACTTAAATAAAGACAATCAGAGCTACTAGAAATGGTTGTCATTCTCAAAATATCAAAGCAAAGTTCAAGTTCGTCATCTCTTTATCTCAAATCAGCTTCAAATCGACAAGGATAAAAAGAAGAAGAAATTAAGTGAAGGTGATGGTGGAGATGCATATGATCATTTAAGGTTCATTACTAAACAACAGATATAGCATGAAAGGTGCCAATCCAAAAAAAAAAAATTATGCAGCAGTTTTCAAAGAAACCAATGATTCTGTTGCTTCTTAAGGGTGAGGTTGGTCTATTAATATACTTTGATAGATACTCTTTTCTGATCTTAATTGGGTACACATCCTGTCCTGAACCAGTGCATAGACTTCGACCTTCCTCTTTAGCTGTAACCAAAAAAGCAGGAAGGTGGGGCTCCCGTAGGTCACAGAGCCACATGAGGTATGTCATTTGAAGACTCATGTTTACTTGTGACCTACGCCCTGAACTCATCACCACTTTTTTTTTTTTTGGGAAAAAGACTACAAAATTACAAAACTAATCACCACTTTCATTGGTGTCAATGTCTGACGGCAACTATTCACGTAAAGAATAAAAATAACAAAAAATAAAAATAAATAAAATATGAGTCTTTTTTGTTATTTTTTATAAGGTCAAAAATAAGTCCTATTTTATTTTATTTTATTTTTTATGAAGATAAAAATATGTTCTATTTTATCATTTATGAGGATGAACCCTAAGCGGGTGCCTGTCTTGCCCTTGCCCAGAGCTGGCCCTGATGATATACATAATGTTTGCACACCGTCATGCATTAGCTTTATATTAAGTTTACGGTAGGAGGAAAGTTAGACCATAAATTATTATTATTATTACTATTTACTTAAATTTTTAGCGTGCTAGTTTTTATGTATTCACGTATTGCTTTTGTATCCAGCATCATTCTATTGTATGTCATATCTGTATGTGGGTCTATAGGAAATAACCTCTCTACCAAGGTTTTAAAACCCGGACCGGACATTGAACTAGAGACCTTACTGGTCACCGGTTTTACTATGCACTAATTATATTTAATTATATATAATATTAGTAATATTAAAAAAATATATACCACAAAAAAATCATTGAATCAGTGGTCGAACCGGATAACCGGTCAATTGACTGGTTCTCACTGTTTCAATTAGGGACCGATTTTTAAGAGTCAATGGGACCGGATAGCCGACTAGTCACCGGTCGAACCGGCCAGTCCGGTCCGATTTTCAAAACAATGCTCTCTACTATATAAGAGTAAAGTTGTGTACTATCAGACCTCCTCAGATTCCGCTTCACTGCGAGATTTCAGATTGGGTGTGATGATGATGATGAAATAGAGTAGTTTATTAGGTTTATATATTAGTCTTTTTTATGTGGGATACTTACATATGGGTATTTTTAACACTTCCTCTTACATGTTAGTCTCTTTTTAAACAATTCTCATGAGAGTGTTGGACCAATTGTGGTTGACAAATTTAATCCTACTTATGTTTTGATAATAATAAAATGTATATAATTGGTTAAGAAATTTATTGCAGG
>JANZLC010000006.1:2387583-2399633 GCA_026413385.1 Erythroxylum gracilipes | reverse complement strand
TTTAGTTCATTATATAATAATAAACATTGGTGTATTTTTCATTTCAATAAAATATTTTATTTTTATTTATTCTTATAGAATTTTCATCTTATTTATTATATTCCGATTTGATAGCGGTTCACTATCGGTTGAACCTCTAAACCTTAAACCTTTCCTTCGACCGGTTCGATGTCCGATCTGGTTTTTAGAACATTGCCTATTTGTCCAACCATCACACATGATTGAACATTCATAAGTAGCCCAATTCACTCTTATTTCTGCCAAATAACTTCTAATTTTATAAACAAAACAACTTAAAAGTTTACCTCTTAAGTCATCAATCGAAGGACCTTTGTATCCGGGACTATAACAAGCTATTGCATCAATCATAGGTTAATAATAATGCCAAAGTACTATAAATGAGATAAAAATGGAATAATAAGAAAATTAGATTTTGGATATGCAAAGACTATAAGATGGACTGTTTTTAGGATAAATACAGGTTGATATGCAAGAGAATTGAATCCTTAAGGAGATTGACTAATTTTGGGATAAAAATTAAAGACAACTTAGAGATATAGAATAATTACAATTACAAAACTTCCTATTCGATTTTTCCACAAGACCACAATCGAATTATTATTATACTCAGTTAATTATTTACCCAATATCCAAATACCATTTCAATAATTTTAAGATTATGTTAGTTAATTATTTACTTTGAATTCTTTCCAATTTACACTCTCCATTTGTTAGTTTTAAGTTAAGTTGAAACTTAAAAGCCTTTCTAACTTTTAAATCATGCATCGTAAAGTTAAGTTGAAACTTGAATTGAAAGTCTTTTTAACTTTTAATGCATGCCATGAATGACAAAAAAATTAACATAAATCAAATCATTAATTATCAATAATCAAACCACAAATACCAAACCCATACTCCTTTCATTCAAGTCAACTCCAAATCCAATTTATTATCCAACTTCAACCAACGGCAAATCACAAATGCTTCACAATTTCATTCAAACTTCCCATTTACAATCACAGCACAAATGCAATTAACCAGAAAAAATTCAACTGAAAGTGAATACACACCCAAACAAAAATTCACAATCGATATTATTCCAAATCGAGTCGGGTCAGGTTTAGATCTGGGTATTATTCCAAAATCTGACAGTTATGGATGCATGGGTGACAGAGGAGAGCAGACGATGGTGGAGTGGTGCATTGGTGGTCCTCGTGGACGACGATTGAAGGTTGATGGAGGTCTGGATGAGGCTAGATGGCGATGGGTTCGCGTGGTGGAGGAAGATTTGAAGATGACCGTCAAAGAGGGCTCGCATGGTGCACCGCCGGAGAGGTAGGACTAAGGAGCACCACCGGAGATAGAGAGGAGAACGAGAGAGAGAGAGTGGAGAGGATGAGAGCGTGAGATAGAGAGAGAGGATGAGATGAGTTTGAGAGAGAGACAAAAAAATGAAAAAGCAGAGACAGGAGCAGGCGGCGGGAGTTAGGGTTAATTATTTTTTTTTTTACAAAAAGGTCATCAATTTTTATTAAAATTACGGTACTGGTTAGTATATGACTGGTATTTTAAGTATCGGAAAAAGCAGAGCCAAGCGCAGGCGGTCGGGGGTTAGGGTTAATTATTTTTTGTTTTTACAAAAAGATCGTACCAATCGATATATGACCGATATTTTAAGTATCGGAAAAAGCAGAGGTAGGAGCAAGCGTCAGGGGGTTGGGGTTAATTATTTTTTGTTTTTACAAAAAGGTCCTCAATTTTTATTAAAATTACGGTACCGACCAGTATTTTAGGTACCGGTCGGTACTGACCAGTACTTAATGAAAATACCCAGTACCAATCGATATTTGAGGCCGGTATCAATTATGATGATATTGTTCCGTTTTTCGGCCGGTACGATACCAACTAATACAAAAAGATATTCGATACATTGGAACCGAAGAAAGAACAGTAATTCCAAAATCGATATGATCAGAATCAGTGATTCCAAACCTTGCGTTGGAGTTTGGTCAACCCTTTTTGGTTAAAGAAAATGATAATGGGAAGCCTCGCCAGTACAGCTAATGTCCCTATAACCACGACGTTGGGCACAAAGAGAAAAAGCTCTTGAATCGATTCAAAGTTTGAGATTTCTATGACCATCTCGGTAAAAGTACCCATTGGAGGGCCACAAAATGAACCTTAAAATACATAGATATAAATTTAATAAAATATGATAAAATATAAAAACTATAAATAATAAATGATAATTTTTTAAATATAAAAATAAAAAGTTTAAACCACAAAATTCTTTATAAAATTAAATGTAATTAACCCTAAATTATACTATGTAACTGAGTCACGGACACAAAAGACCTAGCCTTTCTTGATGTTGATGATATTCAGTCTAAGACATTGCAGATACTAAGATTATAATAACAATGATGTCACACAAAAGAGTAGTAAGAATTCAGACATCGTATCATAAACATATTAAGTTAGAGTTTCAAAATGTAAAATCAAAGCTATAGATTAATGATTAGTACACAAAAAAGAATGAACATGCATGACATGACGTGTTGTGCCTTTGGCTATGACACTCGACCAGACTTTCACTAGAATGATTGGATTACACTTACATACGAACTATATCTCAAATATAGATAATTAGCCTCCAGTTCGTTATCAATGTCTGGTTGAACGACGTCGAAGTTAGCTTGTAGTGATGAAAGAAAGTGATATGTTTACAAGAATTACAGCTTCCTCAAACTTGGTTTGGTCAGGTTAGTTGTGGACGTATAGGAACTGGGAAGGATGGGATCGAAACAACTACTGTTTCCTCATTTATTCCAATGGAATGGGACATGAGTTTAGGTTGAAACATCATTTATGCAAAACCACCAAAAAGGTTGATTTGGGAGTATTCTTCAATAGCAAGCTGTTGTTGGAACATTTGTTGTGCTATGTGTCTATGACATCAGTCAATTTGCACATATATCACATTAGCCTAGCTTGATTTTCACAACCAGTTCTTATGGGCTGAGTGTCACTTCTTGGACTAAGCCTTTAAATAGCCCACTTTCGTCCCGTACAAGCACCGTCATTTGTGGCTCAATTTCTGTTCACAAAGCCTACATATTTACATGACCTTCAATTAGGCAACTCCAACAAAACCACTAACCGTTCTTTGCTTTATTAGTAGAAATCTAATGGGCTTAGTATCAACAACCTTGCACGAATGGTTTAGTACTACTCTTCCCCTCCTCATTATAACAGAGTTTATATCCAAAATCTGGACAAAAGCCATATTCAGAACTGGGACGGAACAATTTCCTGAGCTCGTTATACTTCCGCATATCGAAACTGTGAATCTCCATTAGTTTCTGTTGCCTGGCCTTGAATCGTCTTTGAAAGTAGCCTTCAAAAGATGGTTCGGTAGATGTCCTGAGAAAGAAAGCATAGGCTAGTGCGAAATGGAGAGAGGTGACAAAGAAGCATATAGGCTCCATAACGTCCCAGCTGAGTTCCCAGAACGTAAGTCTCATGAACCCAAGTGTTTGGAGTAAGAAAAAACCTAACCCACAATATAGCTCCCCACGAACTAGCCTTATCGCTTTCTGATCGATCATGGCCTTTTGATTCTCCATATGCTCAAGTTCTTCTTTTCTTGGATCGTCATGTCCCACTAGCGATTTCGATAATAAGCACTCCATTGTCTTGGCCACCTGAACATATTTGAAACTAAGATTACGCTGTCCTCTTAACTGTAATTGCGATCTTTTCAGTTATATATAACCGATTTACGGTTTATTCAGTTATGGCAATTCGTAATTTATAATAAATATTCTTAGTATCAGGGCAGGGTGATATCATCAGAAAAATACCTGCTCTGGTCTGAGAAACACGGTGTTGCCCAAAACGATGATGTTTCCGGATAGATCCAATGTCTTCGCCAACTCAACACCTTGATCGCGATGATTCCCACACTCTTCGGAGCAGATGTTAACGAATTCCGAATAAGAAATAGAGTTCGTTGGGATCTCTCTCAATTTCGCTTTCAACTTCTCCACCTGAGAAACTCTTAGAAGCTTCCTCGCCTCCTCGATGGAAATCCCGGCGAACTTTCCCGGAGCCGGCTTAGCGAGTCCGTCGAGGTGGAGCTGGTCACGAGCATCGTTGATGCGTCTGAGCCTCTCCCTCAGCTCCTCGCCGACCGGAACAGAGAGAAACGCCGGAAACTGGTTGACTGCTCTCCGGTGGAGGAACCGCCGGAAGAAACCTTTCTCGACGGATTCCGGCGAAGTGAGGTACTCTCTGTGCAATTTCGTTTTGGCCTCATTCGGAGGTCCAAGGGGTTGAACCAAGCGAGAAGAGGAGGAAATGGGCGAATGCTCGAGAGATACCGCCGGTGACGCAGCTCTGCAACTGTAACGCTTCGTAAACAATTTACGAAGCGCCATTGTTTGAGAGAGTCTACTTTGGGAGGCTCGCAGGCATTTATAGTGTCCGATGACCGAGGAGAATTTAAAGACGTTTTAGTTTTCATTTTTTAAAGATTAACAAATTATAATTTGACCGGCAGGTTAAGGAATAAGATACCCTGGTTATGTTTTTTTTTATCACATCTAGTTAAATCTCATTTATGTATTTATAAAAACTCGTATAAGTCGGATGAATAAGATTTAATATAATAGAATTAAAATAGAATAATTGAATAGAAATTTCTATGTGATGTTTGAGAAGTTTTTTTTTGTGTGTGTCAGAATCTTACATCGGACAAGTATGAAAGCATTCAATAATTTATAATAGTGTGTAAATCTTTTCCTTTTGAGCTATGTATTTAAGATAAGTTAGGTTTTTTAATATAGTATTAAAGCCTGCTTGTCTCGATGATTTGAAGTGGTGTCCGGTTCTGTTCCTTTGTTCAATATGCCCATTAAATATCTAACCCTGCTCTAAACTAAGGGGGGTGTATCAGGAATCTCACATTGAACAAGTATGAGAGTATTCAACAATTTATAATAGTTTACAAATCTCTCCCTCTTAAACTAACTTTTGGGAGTGAATTAAGCCTTTCTAACAGTCTGTAAAAATTAAAAAGCCTAATGAATCTTATAAATAGTAGATTGGGATCTTCCTCTTTTATGTAGGAATGGACTTTTCCTAGAAATATTTCTAAGGATACCTATGATAGGTGTAGTTTAAATTAGGATTTAAAGTAAGTATACAAGAAAATACTTTTAAAAATTCTATTTTCAACTACCAAATTCCTGATTAATATATTATTGTTTTTATCAAAATTAGAATTTCAATGTATGGGCCAAGTTTTAAGGCTAATTAGCATTTAGTGACCTTCCTTAATTAGTTAATGACTTATAATTATCTTTCATACTCTTTCAAAGATAGGTATAGGTAGCAAGGATCAATGTTTTTAAAAAATTGAATTGATTTGGCTAATTTAATAGTAAAAAACTTAAATAGGGCAATTTTTCGATTCGGTTTTATTTATTTTGAACCTATACCCTTTAAATTATTACAATTAATATTATTTAAAATTAAATTTAATATTCAAAAAAACTTCATAAACAACTATCTTAAAATTTTGAAATATATGTATTCCAGAGATATTTTAAATTTAACACATATTTATTAAATAATTATATAATTTGAAAATATTTTATTTTAAAATAAGATTCTAAAATTTGTATGATAATTATAAAGTAATAATATTAAATAATTAGATAATATATTTTTAATAGTAAATTAAATTATAACAAAAGTTAAAAATAAAAATAAAGAACAATTTTTATAATTTTATATAAATAACAAAAATTGGAAAAAAAAAACTAAAAACAAAAATTATAAACTAAATTAAACAAAAAGTTTAATATAAATATAAAACCGTACACAAACAAATCTTAATCATTCAAGATTTAACATTATTAGAACGGCACAAAGGCTAGTTTGAATATCTGATTCGCTTCACTTGTCAGTTGTCACTAAAACAGAGCTCTCTTTACACGGTAACATTGTCTTTAACGTTGTTGCCAAATTTCTAGCAAGCAAGTATATCTTTGTATAGCAGAGAGTCTTGTCTGTTGAATATGTTGACTTTTTAAATTACAAACTAACCCTTTCTCAAAAATATTTATTTTAAATCCCTTAATGATTAAAAAACACAATTAGTTTAAATGACTGAATGTAAAAACTTTAAATCGTTCAATTTTTTAGTTTAGTTTTTAACTTTTTTGTTATATTTATTTTAATAACTCTTATTATTAAAAATGATTAATTTATTAATTAATTGATCTATTTTTATTAATTAATAAGTTATTTTAAATTAAAATAAATAAATTAATTTTCATTTAATAATCTTATTTTTCATTTAAACTTTAAAATTCTTTATAGGTAAGGATAATCTCTTTCAATCAATTTAAAATTTTTAAAATTTATTCAATTTTAGTTGGTTTTTATAACGATTGTAGAATTTTTTAAAACTTAAACCTTAAACCTCTTACCTTATTGGTTTAATTTTTTAGCTAATTTTTAAAATATTATTTTGCAATCTAATATAAATTTATAAAATTAACAAAGCCTTTTGATTTTATAAATACAAAAGTCTTATTTGAATTTTGAACTCAAAGCTTCTTTTTCTTCTCCTCCTTTTTTTCAACTAAACTTACTAACATTTGACATTGCAAGCAACCCATTGGACTTGGAGTGAGGTGCTAAAACTTTCAAAGTACACAAGAAAATGAGAAACACGACACACGTGTAACTCTTATCTTGGAATGTAGTGTCAGAATGAAAGAACCAGAAATGATTCTATTGATTCTATCCTAAATGATAAGGACTTACTTGAGCACGAGACTTCTTTTTTTCAGAGCATAACCCTCTTTTTCCATAATCAAACAACTTCATTTTCTCAAAAAGCAAAAGATTGATTGGTGTCATGAAACGTGAAAGACTTAATTCTCTTCTTGTATTATCTTTTACAAAGTAATATCTTTTTAATATAATCTTCTAATATTTGATTATCACATGATAAATTAAACAAAAATATAGTTTTAATGATATCCATAATAACAATAATTATGTAAATTTTAAAGTATAAGCATACGAATAGTCAACGAATTCAGTGCACAATGTTCCTCGCTTTGCGATATTTTGAAGAGGGTCATATTATATGCAGCCTTCTTTTTGTATCTTTACAAAGAGACTGTTGTCATGACTTGAACCTGAAACTTTATGATCACAAAAGAGCAGCTGATAACTTTTTCCGATGCTCGCCTTGTAATTAAGCATATGATTTGAACATATTAAGGTGAAGACTCGACACAATTATTAAATTTAAATTGAGCTAATTAAATTTATTTTAAATTAATAATATTATTAGTTTAGATTAAACTTAAAAATTGTGTTGAATCTTCGTATTAATAATATTTTCATATTACTCATATTTTATTGTTATTTTTTATTAAATTATACCCGATAAGATTTTTTATAAAATTAAGAATTCTAAAGAGAAATTAAAAAATTATTTAAATCACTCTATATCTTTTCCCCGTTGCTTGGAATCATACTAAATCCTCATATTCTAATAGAAAGTCATGATTCTTTCAAATAAGTTTGTGAGTAGGAAATCTTCAACTTCCATTTTCCCATTGCCATGGTACATGACACTCTAGCCAATTCAAGCCTACCCAATTGGTGGAATTTGCTTTTGAGTCATCACCACCAACCTTCGGACAGCTTCCCATGTTTTAGGAACTGATCACTTGATTGAATAGGTGATCCCATGTTTTCGTATTTAATCGTTAGTCCTCCTGCCCTAAACTACGACACATAGATTGCTGTCCAAATGTTAAGACTGTTGTCTGCAATTGGCATCAAATTTACTCCCCCAATTTCAGGGGTCTCCTTAGTGTGAATCCGTCATACGTATACCTTCATCTTGTTCTTGAATTAGTCCCATCTCCTTTGCTTTGTTTATTTTCATACTTAATTTAAATTTTCTATTGGTTCAATAAAAATAAATCAAATTTTAAAAATTATATAATTTTTTTACTAATTTTTAAAATAAGTTTATATAAAAATTCACCTATTTTCTCTTTTTTAATACAAGATTTTACGATGTTATTGTGGATATCTCTCCTACTTCTATGGTCTCAGTCCATCACTATATTAACAAAAATCTCATATAATCAATGTTTTAAAAATTAGAGTGAAAGTTAAAAATATAAGACAAAAAATTTAAGGTTTAAAAAATTCAACTACTATTAGACCACTATAAAATTGACTAAAGATTTAAAAAAGTAAAGAATTTAAAATTTGATCGAAAAGATTGTCCTTATAAATCGAATAATATAAAGTTTAATTAGAAAAAAATTGTTAAATGAAGATTAAGTGATTTATTTTAATTTATAAGAATATATTAATTTATAAAAATTGACTAATTAATTAATAAACTGATAATTTTTAATAACAAGAATTATTAAATAAATTGAATCAAAAAATTAAGAATTAAATTTAAGTTGGATTAAATTTAATATTAAATTTGAATTTTTTATTTCCTTACATCTCTATGTCCTAGGCCATTACATCATTTGATGCTTGCTCGAAATTGGGCTGTTAAAACTCGGCAGATATACATAGAGGGTAACCGATGTATGGATTGACTCACTAATACAACCGTTCATTTTGGTATTGGAATTTTCATTCTTAATACTACACCTATAAGAAGGTGCCTCTCAAGATTTGTTTCCTGCGTTTAGTCACTTAATTTGTTTTTGTGTATTCTCTCCATTAAAATAAAAAAAAAAGTACGATGTAATCTTTAGACTGAATCAGCATGAGTGGACACTCATTGCAAAGAAAAGGTTACATAAAGGCATTTAAGTCAGGAAAGGATATAATTCCCCGTGAAACTTGTAGCGACGTCATAAGATGTGCAATGGGGTTGCAACTTGACGCACTAAAATCAAATGGAATTGATAGGAGATCAACTACAACCGCTCATTTTCAAAGTGATGTTAGATTAGTAACTATCAAGATTTGAGTTTTGATGGTTTAAGGAGGTAGGAATGTCTTAATTAATGTTGATATGAAAATATTTTTTTACTATTTTATCCAGTTATTTAATAATGATCTGTAAATCATTTGTCAATATAAGTGGCATAAGGGGTTCTAAGAAGTTCTCATTGTTCTGTTTTTATTATTCTGTTCCAACTTTATTTTGTTTTCAATATAATGTTATTTTGTAATAAACTACAAAACGACGTTTTATTGGGCGTAGAATAAGATTAGAACATAGTTATTAGAATATAAGATATGATCCTGACATAAGGTGGTTTTTGTGATAGGTTCAGATCCTCTGTCCCAATTTCTTTGTTCCAACCCTCCCTTTCCATTTTTTTGATGTTTACACCATAAAACGACGTCTTTTAAGGTATAAATAAGATTATAACGGAGTATTTGAGACATAAGATCTGATGCCTTTTGTGATGCAGTTTGAAAATAATGTTTCGGTCTATTTTTGAGTTTTTAAAATAAATAAGACTTCAAGTAATAAATTTACTTATTTTCGAATAATCTAAAGACTTTAAATTTAACATAAATTAATCTGATTCGACTCAAATTAATAAATTAACCTTAATTTAAAAACGTTTGGATTCATATATTAAAAGCTGATATAATTCGAGTTTGAGTTTAATTAACCATATAAACCATGTTAATAAATAAACGAATCAATTTTTAACAATAAAATTTATTAAACTAAATCAAATTAAAAAAATTAAAAGTTAGATGGTTTAAAATTTTTACTCTTAAATCGATCGAATCAGTTCGTTTTTAAAGTATTTCGCGGTGTAATTTGGATTTTTTAGTGAACATTAACTCCCTAAAATTTGTATTTAATTAAATTTTAGATATTTAAATCTAAGTCCGATTAAATTTAACTTGAACCGGATAATTTTGTCATCTCTAGACACTAGTGGATCACCGACATGAGCTGCCTAATGTTTGCTAGTTGGTGTAGCTTTCCACCGCAAGTTGAAGTCTATTTGAATTAACTATTAACTATTAAGAAAGGATAAAGATAGAGTAGCTGTGGACAACTAATAAAAGCTTAAATACTTAAATCTATGTAAATATTGCTGTTTGATTTGGACCAATAAATATACAAATCCACTTTGTGTAAGAACAAAAAAAAGAGCTTATGTTAAGGTCCAAAAAGTGATAGTAGTACGCAATTTTACTCTTAATTAATAACGAGTCTACTTTCAAAAACATGCATCGATTTTTCTTAATCTATCTTGTTATCATAAAATTTTAATAAATAGAGTTATGTAATATTTAATCACGGATAAATCCATTATTATAATTTATTATGATTATAATAATACTATGTATATCAATATTTTAAAAAGCAAATCAAAAGTTAAACCGTAAAATAAAATATTTAAAGTTTAAAAGGTTCAACTAGTACTAAACCGTTATAAAACTAGCTAAAGATTTAATATAATTACATAATTAAAATTTTAATTGAAAAATATTATCCTTAAATGTGAAGTTTAATTAAAAATATTGTTTAATGAAAACTGATTGATTTATTTTAATTTATAAAGACTTATTAATTACAAAAATTGATCGATTAATTAATAAATTTATAAGTTTTTAACAACTAGAATTATTAAAGTAAATTAACCAAAAATTTAAAAATTGAACCGAAAAAATTAAAAGGTTCAAAGTTTTTACAATTAAACCGGTCGAACTTGTTAAATTTTTTAATTATTAATGTATATATTGCCTTAATGATTAAAATCTTTGACGATATTTTTCATCGTTTGTTTTTTCCTGAAGAAATATCAAATATACAGCAGTAAACTTTGAATTATAGAATGAGAGTGCAATGCTCCACTTGCCAAGATCAAGGAAAAGTTCATTAATTGACTAAAAGAGTAAAAGACGAACTCGAAGCATGACAAGTTTGTCTTGATCGAGATAATGATAAATGAAAGTGATGAAGCTGCTGCAGCTTTTCTATAGCAGAAAATGAATTACACGGGACTCAAAATCTCTGAGTCGTTTCGTATTGATCGTTCTTTTGCTTTCCCTTTCGAAAAATGAACATCATCTCTTCAAGAACACCGGAAATGTCATTTTCAGATGGAAAGACTAAAGAGCAAGTTGCCTGTAAGCCAATATAAGCAGAGAAGAAGACAAAACCGAAAGGTGCTTTCATGCAGTAGTATGATCACATGGGTCGCGTCACCGCCAAGAAAATCATTCTTTGACCAGATTACGCACGCCATCAGCAAAAAAAGAAGAAGAAGAATGATAATCGGCTTAATTCATAGGATCACCTATTGTTCAAAGATGGATATGATTTGTTTTGATTCAAATTAATTTAATTTAAATATAATTATAATTGTATTAAAATAATATTATTTTAATTAAACAAAATTTAAATTAGTCTATTTTCAACTCTCTCTAATTCAAGTTTCGAATAAAATTTTATTAATTTAAATTCACTTTGCTGATTATAAAATGAAATGAGTCATATTTAAATTATAGTGGACGAATCCTAATACACTTGTGAGGTATGATAATGTTATGAATATTGTATCAGATTGAATTTTGGTACGGTACTGTACTAGTACTGATTAATACCGGATACCGTTTTGGGTAGTTTTTAAAAATTATAAAATAATTTTTAATTTTTTAAAAAAATTACAAAATAGCCAATTGTCATATTTGACAGTTGAAATTGTTATTTTTAACCTTGTCTCCAAAAATTATAATAATAAATAATAATCACGATTTTAATTTAATTTATAAAATTAATTTAATATTTATTAATAAATATAATTAAAATTAAAATATATATTAAAAATATATATAATAAATATTAGGTTATAAATAATTATTTAAAATATTTTTATTAATATTTCGTTAATAAATATTATATAAAATATTAAAATAAATTTAATTTATTTTTAATTTTTATTTAATTTATAATTATTATTAGTAATAAAAATATTTATATTTATTTTAAAAACAAAAATTTAAAA
>JANZLC010000006.1:2361033-2381717 GCA_026413385.1 Erythroxylum gracilipes | reverse complement strand
TAAAATATTAAAATAAATTTAATTTATTTTTAAGTTTTATTTAATTTATAATTATTATTAGTAATAAAAATATTTATATTTATTTTAAAAACAAAAATTTAAAATTCACAATAATTATAAAAGTTGTACTATCCAAAATTAGCTGTTACTAATTGGTATTTAAATTCGATACAACTGACCTTTTATTTTGTACTAATTTTGGTCCAATACGGTAAGTACTGTCCGGTACAAAATGGTATCTATAATTCTGAGATATGGAGAAAGATATTAATTATATAAAACATTTTTTATATTTTTAAAAAAGATTGTTTTCATGATCCGAACTGAAGTAATCTCACTTGTTGCTCTAAAGTAACCTTATATAAATTATGATCATAACAAAAAAATTATATTAATATTATTGTGATTTACTTGTTTTTTAAAAAAAAATTGTTCAGTATAAGTACAATTTCCCTGATTGGAAGAAAAAAGTTGATTTTGGTTTCAACAAAAGGTGGCCAACAACGCGCATTGGTGACGAGTCATATGGAAAAGAAGTCCCCACGTTATGGGATCTGAAAGAATCTTTGACCCAAAAGCTGCTTGACTGAATCTTTACGCATTAAAACGACATTATAGACGCCTAATAGAGGTTTTTTTTCTTAATTAGAGGGAATAAAAAAGATTATATAACAAATCGCGGGAAGCATATCCTCGCCGTATCTTCTAAAAGGAATACATAGCATTTAATGGGTGGAGTACTAAAATACTAATGCCTGCATCAAAATATTCAGCATAGTTTATAAGTCAGTTAGCACATTAGTTGCTTTCGCCGTATATATGACGATATGTTACCGTTCAGTTATGAGTGAACAGTCCATTAATACCTTGAATGATGGGGTTGAGATTCTGTAAGCAGCCCGTCGAGAAAGAAATGAGGTTAATCGCCGCTATCGAGTCAACTTCGAATTTAATTCGACGATATCCGAAATTTCACGTGAAAATAAGCCCGGTATATATGCCTCATAGTTCGGCAGACACCAAAAAGTACCACCCAAAATTCTGGCTGAAACCGCCAAGCTAATAACCTGTACTATCACGGAGGATGCCTTCGGCTGTAGCTGAAAAGCCGGAGTGTTTGCTTGCACTGCCCGTGTTAAGCTTCACGCACTCACTGGGAGGTTTTAAAGTTTGGAATGGACCATTGGTAATACAAAGAAGCTCTATATTTAATGTGGCAAGTCATAGGTACTATCTAAATAATGCTAGCCTAAGCCTACACTTTGGAATTTTCTGGCTGACCCAAAAGGACAATGCCTGAGACTTTAATTGAAGGGAAAAGCTAAAATGACATGAATGGTTTTAGGGACTATATATTATTGGGTCGGATCAAATTCGGGTTTATGTTCAGCTTCAAATGTAATCTAAACTCCAATTGAGATAGAGACAAGCAACCTACGATTTAATAAAATCTAAAACTTGCTAAGTCGAAACTCTGATTAGACTTGATCTCAATTCGATTATCTTAATAATTTAAAATTTTAAAAAGATAGAATTTAATTAGACAAAAAATGCTTAGGTATGGCCCGAAATTCGATCAATTTAAATTGAACCTATTGAATTCGAATTGGTCAAGTTGGTTGGACCAGGTTGGCTCAAATGCCAAGTTTAAATGGTTTTTGGGTTGTTTTGTGAACTCTCCTGTCTTAGGAGATCTCCAACTATTTCACTAAAATTTTATACCAAATTTAGTATAAAAAAGAATATTTCAATAATTTTTTTATGCTAAATTTGATGTTATTCCAACCACTCTACATTAAATTTTTACACTAACATTTTTATTTATTTATAAAAAATTAAAATAAAATTATTATTCTTAATTAATTAATATATACTATATATTAAATTAATATTATCTACACAAATATAATTAATATTATTGCAATAACAAATTAATAACATACACAAATATAATATTTTTATTGCACATTTAACTTCTAATGTGCAATATTTTTATTTTGGAGGAAATGAGGATGACCTTCTAAATTATTAATTATTTATGTTAAATTAATATTCTCAAGTGCTTTAGTTTTACTTTTAATTTGATTGTTGTAATTTTAGTTTGATTGTAATATCGAGTCTGATTATAATTGTAATTTATTTTACTCTGGTTGTAATTTTAAATATTTTCACCGAGTTTTAATTTTTTAAATCAATGTTATGGTTTAAATTTATATACCTTTATTTCAAATTTACTTTTTATTCTTAGCATATTTTATTAATGAACTTATAACACTTATAAATAAGAATTTAAAATAAATATTAAAAATAAATTTAATATTATATTCAATATTAGTGTCATTTTAAATGTCTCAATGAAATCTTTGTAATGATATATTTTGTGTAAAGTAATATATAATTTAAATTTAATTACTTAATAAACTATGTAAATAAATCAAATTGTGAGAAGCACATAAAAAAAATATGTTTAAAAAAATGAATATGTTAAAATGAATAATAATACACACCAAATTCAATGTATTACCATTCATTACACTATTTTAGTGTTGAATTTTAGTATCTTGCTTGAAGTGATTTATTGTACCAAAACATCAAATTTGATGTTTTGGTGCCTCGTTGGAGATACCTTATTGAGGTATCTATTTGAGAGGTCCCAATTCCTATCTGTAGAACGATCTCCAACCTTATAGAGGTATCTATTTGAGAGGTCCCAATTCCTATCTGTAGAACGTATCCTTTATATTTCTTACCAATTTAAAGGTTTCATATTCCAATTATTGTTAGAGAGTTGCTTTTGATTTGATAAAGAGAAGACACCTTAAAATTTGTTTTGAATACACTTTAAATATATAATTTGCCAATGATTCTTTACATATGTTAGTTTACTCAATACGTAATTAAAATTAATAATTTTAAATTATATCATTATGTATAAATAATGATCAATAAAAATGAAATGGTTTGAATATTATTAAAATTGGGCTTGGGTTAAAATTTCAAAAAAAATTGGGCTTAAGTTAACTATTGTCAAAATAACTAGAACTAGTTATTTGGATTGTTGACCTTTATCACTTATAAACCCTTTAACATTTTCATGTTTAGTCAAATACAGGATACTTTAATACTCTCCCTCAAGTGCAACTGAGACTAGACATCCAATTGATACTTGAAATAAACGCAGTGGTAACTAGACCGAGCCGTTAGAACTGGACATCCAGACGGACAACCATCGGCTCTAATATTATATTAGAATTGGGCTAGTCATTTTGATAATAGTTGACCCTTATCACTTATAAATTCTTTAATATTTTCATGTTTAGTCAATATAGAATACTTTAATATATATAAAAAAATAAGTTTAATTTTAACTCCAAATTTCAAAGCACTGAATTAGTATATATATATATGATTTGATTATTATATGTAACCATTGTTTTGGAAATAATAAGGCTACTTGTAACACATTCTATCTTTATACACATATTACACTGATACATACGCTCTTCATCTTGGGCTTTGAATAAGAGCTTTTAGCTTGTTTTCAGATGAATCCAACAAAGTAATATTGAGAGCTTAGCCTGTTATAAATGTTGAAAATATGGGCCTGATCTGCACGATAGATTAGTGGGCAAACTCATTGTATTCTTTGGGTCCATTTTAAGGAAAAAACTTGAGATTAGTTGCGAGAAACTTGACCGATCCAATACATTATTAAGCCTACCTAAGATTCTGAAACTGAATACCACTTAATGAAAGAAAATAGCTATAATTAAAAAATCCAATCGTTTCGGTCAGTTTAATCGTAAAAATACTTGAATCACTTTTTTATTTAGTTTACTTTTATTATCTTTGTTATTAAAAATTGATTAGTTTATTAATTAATCGGTTGATTTTTATAAACTAAATAAAATAATTAATTTTTATTTAACAGTTTTTTTAATTAAACTTTAAATTTAGAACATTTGCTTTCAATCATATTTTAAATTCTCCAATTTTATTCAATCTTTAATAAATTTTGTAACGACTTAATACACGTTAAATCTTTTAAACTATAAATTTTTATTTTATCGATTTAACTTTCGGTCCGAATTTTAGTCCCTCAACCTGACAAGTTTTTAGTTACAACTATCCATTAGTCAAAAAGTAACGAGATTTTGTTATATTTCATTTGAGAGAATTACAAGAAGAATTTACATAAAGTTAAATTTAAAATTTAAAGATTAAATTCAACACATTAAAAATACTAACAAATATCGAATTTAGTTGTTTTCTAATTCAGAAAAACATTTTAATTGATTTTTTAATTCAAAGTTAAACTTTTATTTTGAGATCAACGAGTCATTGATTCACTTCTATTTTTTTGCGATTCTTTTCTTTTGATTTATTGAATAATTAAATTATATTAGTAATAATATTTTTATTAATAGTTAATAATTAAATCATGTTTTTATCCAATATAATAATATCAAATTATGAAAAAAAAAAATAGAACCAAAAATGCCCTTTACATAGATCTAGAGGGCATATCGAAGGATTATCAACATAGTAAGCGTGAATGCATGTGTTTCCTTACTTGTGTGTCAACTTTAAATGTGACTTCTTTCTCATTTGCTAAATTTTGATGAAGAAGACAAAAGCTGCTGAGAGAAAGATATAGAGATGGTCTCCATGCCAGCTTGTACATGAGCATCTGGTAACCGATAAATAATGGAATCAAGTACTCTTTTGAGTGGTTACTGGTTAGCAGAAGCAGGCATGCTGGTGAGGAAGGTGTCCAGTTTTTATTCGTCTCCAAGTCCATCTCCTCTTCCTACTACTAACAACAAAGTGGTCCCAATTCCACTTTAATATTGTAAGGTGACAATAATGAGTAATGGGTTCAAGAGAAAAGAAAGGGACAAAACATGTAAGGTTAAATATGGGTCATTCAAGTATGGCATAGCATACCCTTAACAAAAGAAAAGGTACCATTTAGGGATGACTTAAAAAGTGTATTAAACAGTCATAAAATTGATTAAAAATTGAATAAAATTAAAGAGTTTAATTTATTTTAATTTATAAGAGTTTTTAATTAATAAATTGGTCAATTTTTAACAACAAAAGTTATTAAAATATATCAAACTGAAAAGTTAAAAACTGAAAAAATAGATAGTTCAAAATTTTTACGATTAAACTAATCGAACCGGTTAAATTTTTTAATCATTCTTATTTAGTACATAATAGCATAAATCACTTATATCTAATAAAATAATATTGATAACACCATAAGTCCTAACTGAGTTAAAATTTTAGCAATTTTTAGTACATAGGTCATAAATTGAACCTATGTCATATAATGATATGATATTAAAAATGATTTCTTTAAATACTTATTAAAATTATAATTTTCACTTTAGCATTTCATGATAGGCTTAAATCGGTTTTTATCGTTATCTTTATTACCACTTTAATAGAACAATGGATATTATTTTAATAATGTTAAAATATAATTATTACTATCTCCGGCTTAACTCTGACGTGAAAATTGGGGTATAAAAGAATTAAGCTTAAAGTGGATGCTCCGGAGATAATCCACATTTTATCAGGGTCCGGAATTTTGAACTTGGGAAGTAGTTCATTGGGAATGGCCATTTATGAGCTCTTGGCAAGATCGTGGGAGGTAAAATTTCGTTACATATTCAAAGAAGGTAATAGATGTGCGGATTGGTTAGCCCATATTGTCAGGTCTTTTGATATTGAAATTATTTGTTCTCAGTATCAACTTTTGGATTGTAACTTCTATATCCTCCCGGATATGGTTGGGGTCTTATCCCCGCAATTAGGAATGTAATGGCGGTTTTTTTCCTCCTTTGAAAAAAAAGGCAGTAAATACTTAATTAACTTTTCAGTGAAAGGATGAGGTACAAGTAACATGTTTAGACTTTTTAAGCAAGATAGAAAGTAGGAATGGAACAGGAGTTATGTTCAACTTTTTATCCTGAAGTGAAAGAAAGCTTGGCAAAACCCCTACTGCTACTGATATCGAGATTTTCACGAGGGACCAAACTTTTACTGGCGTGACAAGACGAGTGGGGGTGTTTTGAAACTTCACTGGACCAGACCAAGCCTTTTTCTTTTTTACTGGAACAGTTGAGGTGAAGGGAACAATCTTTGTTCCTTTTAACTTGAGGGTTAAGCATTGCTGTCAGGCTTAGAATGGCATGGAACGATTCTATTCTTGGGATTTGCCGGGGTCCAGTTTAAGGTCTATTGTCATAGTCACTGTATACCTTGGACAGTCCACCATTGATAAGAAGCTTTAAGAAGTAAACTCTTTTAGTTTTACCTTGTTGCAGAAAATAAGTTTGTTTCTGTTTTTCTTTCTATAGCTTAGCAATGGGAGCCGCTTGCTTGTGAATTTAGAGCGATCTATTCATTTCCTTTGTTAATTTTTGTAGCTACTTGAGAAGTCATGTTGCTGTTATGATAAATGCAACTGGGTCCCCTTTGGATGCTGAAAATCTTCATGCGTAGATTGCCTACGATGCATGGAACCAGACGGGGTCTTGATTCGACACTTGCGCACCGCCATAGATAGTGACCCTTGAAGGTGAAAACAAAGTAGATAATGAGTATATACATTTCGAAGTTCCACTTCCCCCGCCCAAGTCAGCAATACATTGAAGCAAAAGCTTAAACGAAAGGTCTAGCCCACCAGTTATACATATGATTTATCTACATAGCTACACAACTACTAAAACGTAAGATACTCTATAGCTAAAAGTAGATACTAGCCTACTAGGAGAAACGATAAATTCATAAACAAGCCACGGATACATATGTTACAAATAGGGAAGCGGACATCCAGGTAAACCGGTTTCTGTTAGCGGACCTCTGTTGGTATCTCTTTTCACTCTCGATTCGGTCGGCAGACAGTCTTTAGTCTCTTTGCAGCCTGAACAAATCCCACAATGACCTGCAACTCGTCCATTTGCTTCAGGAGCAAAAGAACACTAATTTTAGATCATGATTAAGTTACATGAAACGAATTGTCGGTTCAGACAACTACCTGAGACATGAAATGCCTCTGAACAACATCAACTAGTTGCTCTTTTGATGGGTTGGGGAAAGCATCCATCTAGATAAACCAGCAACGTTAAGGATTACCAAGTCAATAAGACGCTGAAAAAAGGAAAATCTTATGAAGTTTCCTCTGCTGAAACTTACAAGATTGAAGTGTCGCCAATATCTCCATAAAGCAGCCATCTCCAACTTGCTTAGATCAACCTTCTGATAACAGGAAGACAGATATAAAAGATAAGTGAAGGGTATTGGCAGATTGAATAGATTGTACAGTAAAAGTTAACTAACATTATATGGAACTAGCAATTAAGATTTTCAAGGCAACATACCGTGGCCCCACGAGGCGTAGAAACAGAACCCTTAGACTGAGAGTCGCATGAGAGAGACCGGCTAAAAGTCTTGTGAGATGATCCTGTTGATTTATGTGTCCTATGCCTTGATCTATGGGACTTTTGTGTGTCATCGGATGCTGAAAAGTCGAGGATAGGAGCACCAGAATTGAAAAGGGTGTGGGACCAATCAAAAGGAGAAAAAGAAAGAAATCAGACGAGAGCTTTCAGCAATAGTGAAAGCAAAAGTTTGAAGACAGAATGAATCCTATGCACCAAACTCGGACCCCTTTTCGACAAGGAGATATGCTACCACAAAGCCACAATTTAAGCCCAAGCAAACACTTGATTACTTCAAAAGTCTTAACTCTAATTATGAATTTGGCAACTACGGTGAGTAAAAAGAAAACCAGAACTTGTTCATATAACCAATATACAGAAATGGTATTAAACTAAATTCAGCTGGCTCCATAAATGAAAAGAACTCCCCAAAAGCAAAATCAGCATGTCCCAAAAACTATATACACTTCGATTCATCCTTCCTGAAAATTTCTCATGAACCAATTTTTAAGAATTTGGCAACTCACCCATATCGGATCCGTTCCACTGCGCATTTTCAAATTCTAGGTCATCATCATCTTCATTTCCAGTGGGAGCCTCAATCACACTAAGAGCATTCCTCTGTAGCTTTACTTCTATGCCATTAGTAAGCACCTGCAATTTTCAGATATTGTGCATATAAATTAGTGGAAAAGAAAATGAAAATCGAGTGGATTATGTTAGATGGTGAGCTGCCAAGCATAACATCCAGATAAGAAGATATTATAAAAAAAGGGTACTGAACAGAAAACGTTATTCCAGTTAAATTAATGATTTTTTTAATCATTCAGATATGAAGAAGCACAAATACGCATAGATTTACAAACTGCATCTTTGAATTTTCAATTACAAAAAAAAAAAAATGTGAACCAACAGGTATAACGTGTAAAAGCGAATAGATTAACATCAAAACCAGGCCTACTGTCTCCTACCCACATCATAAGACATATTAATTTCATCTGATCAACGTCAACATATGAATATGTGTTCACCAGAAATTAGGTTAACAAATAAAAACCAAGATTTTCATTCCTGGAACAATTAAAATAAAAAATGGAGAACTCGAAGAACAACATGAAAACCAATCAGAACAAGATAGACATCAAACTGTGGTTTAGAAGAAAGAAGGGAAAACATTTTCCATTTGACCCAACAGCAAATGTTCTTCCTTGAAATCTAAGAAATCAAGCTTGTTTAGACAATAAATGTGTAGTAGCGATAAGATCCTAACAAGATATAGCCAACATGCAGAGGTGCAAAACACCCCAAAATGCCAAATAGGCACATGCAATCTGAAACTCAAACTTCAAAACAGTAACTACAATCACAAAAGGAAGGAAACTGAAGATAAATCACTAAGACTCCAGATCCGTTGAAGAAATTTCACATGCAATTAAACCCCAACAACCAAATACCATATTGAAATCATAAAATTGAATAGCGAGCAGATAAAAGAAGCTATAACCATCTAGAAAGCAAACAATTGAGCAATTGTCAGAAACCCAAATCCGCATTGCCAAAAAGAAACCTCGTTTTAAGAGTTCCAAGCAAATTCCAAGAACAAAAAAAAAAGATCAAAATTTCACCACAAACAATTCAAATCACTGAAAACAAGCAATATTTAAGAAAACCCACAAAGCCCCAAGCTAAATTACCAGCCAATGCCATCCTCCAAGGCCAACAGCTTTTTTGACCACACCTTGAAGACCCACAAGCACCGACTTGGTCCGATTATTACCAGTTACCACCACCTTTGTGTGACGTGGCAACACCGAAAGTTCCTCTTCGCTACTATCTCCACAGCTCTGCAGCTGTGAAGAAAACCCTCCATTCACCGAACTCTCTACTGTCTCCAACATTCTCAACAAAGGAGGAAAAAAGAAAGAAAGAAACTTCCTTTCAACTCAAACAAATCGAACAAAAACCCCCCCAAATTCAGTGCGTCAATACCCAAAACCACATTTGGGAGGAAGATCACGCATTGCTGAGTACGTCCATGGCGGTTTCAGATAGAGAAAGAAGGAAGAATCAAGAGAAAATTGGGATTTTCTGAGAGAGAAAAAGCACAGAAAGGAAAGAGTGACAGAGAGAGAAAGATAGAGAGGATGAGAGTGACTGGTGTGTGTTTATTGGTTGTGTGCTGCTATGAATCCCGACGAGGTCGTGTTCACAAATAAGAGACCGACACGTAAGAGAGAGAGCAGCAGGACGTTTAAGTGATGACCTCTCTCGTTAATCATGGTCTCTCTCTCTCTACTTTGCTTTGATAGGTTTTCAAAGTTTGTTAAAAACCAGTACGGTTGTTGTTTTGTTTTTCTTTTTCTTTTTTTTTAATATAAAGATATAGGAGTTGACACTTTGACTAAGGTAAGAGTGAGGTCTTTATAAATTTATAAAAAGGAAATTTGTTAATTTAATTTTTATTAAATTTTGTTTTTCATAAATTAAAATTTACACTCTTTCATATATTTTGCTTTATAATTATTTTAGAATGTTTGATATATATTTTTTATTTTTTTGAATCATTTAAAAATACTGTCTCTATTAATTATAAATAAAATTGCGTACTACTTAAACTTGTTTAAGTGTTGCAGCTATTATTTAATTTTTAAATAATAAAATTTTTATATAATACAATATAACATGCAATAGTCACATGACATAAATATTAATTTGGTGTAGTTCGACACATTATTTACATTAATAAAAAATTTAATTTCAAACTATTTTTGCTAGAAATTGAAAGTTAGACATCTTTTTAATGGTAGTATTAGGATTATAAAATTAAATAAAATTTGAGATTTTTCAATAATTAACCCTTAAAATATTAAAATACTAATTATCCTATTAATTTTAGTAAATAATTATTAAATAAATCAATTCTTAATTATTAATAATCTTATATAAAAATAAACATTATATATATATTCTTAATTATTTATTATACAAATAAATTATTTATGTGCATTGTATAAAAGATAGTGAAATTCTAGTCTTATTAAAAAAATTAAAGAAAAAGAAAAAGGTAATGATGTAACGGTAAAAGCCCCGTAATTCATAACGGGGTCCCACGTGTGGGCCGTGGAGGCGCTACCTGCCGTCGGTGGTGAATTATTATTTATTTTTTACTTTATTGACTTATAAATTTTTTATTAAAGAAATAAAATTTAATATTATCCTACTCTTTTTTTCCTTTTCCACCGGATTTTCCCGCCACAACTAAGAAATATCGATCGTCCAATTAGGAAGGTTGAGGTTATGTCCGTCGGATCATTTTCTGGGTCAGTCCAGCCGTTGGATTGAGAGAAGAGTCCATGTCGTAAAGTAGAGGACAATGTTCGCATAAGATGTGTAATCATGACAAAGTTTGAAAAAGCCAACAGCCAGGTGCACCGTTCACGTGGTCTGTCAACTCATCTGGGCCGTTCACACTCGATCAACTTCCTGGAAAGTTACGATGACTCAGGAATCGGACGAGCCGACCATCACAGTTTCACGCTGTGGCGGAGCGTCGAATAGAAATGCGAGGGCAGGCAGGAAGGGGTTCAGATCTTCTGGCCCAGGTACCCTGACCCTATCCTGTGTCAGAAGATCTGATCCATTTAAGGGAGTGGTCATCTAAGTAGATGGTTCAGATCCTCTGGCACAGGGTAAAGCCAGAGTACCTGAGCCAGAGGATCTCGTCCCGGCAGGAACAAGATCATGCAATGCTCCAAACGATGTGGTGTGATGAGACAGACAATGTAAAAAATGCGAGATTCAGCCAAAGGTTGTTGACTATGATGCAACGAAAGTGGCAATTCCAAGACTAGACCAGACACGCTTGTAGTTAGTCTTCCTAGGAAGAAGTTTCTATGGTGGACAAAATTGTAATAAAAAATTTAACAACATGGCGATTGAATTGATCAACCCTTTCCCTAAATTAGACGGTCCTTGTCTTGAGCTCCTCAAACTTCATTATTTAATGCTCATTTTAAATTTAATATGTTAATTTTAAATTAAACTCAAATGTTCATAACTCATATGTCAGAATTTGAAGCCTCTTATTATTAATATTTTAAAAATTAGACCTGAAATTAGATAAATAAAACATAAATTTTAAGATTCAAATTTAAGCCAATATTAAATCATTATAAAATCAATATATAATGAACATAAACATAATTAAAAAACTATCTTGATCAATAAAAGAAATTAAAATTTAATTGAAAAAAATCTTTTTTAAAACAGAGGAACTCAGGGTCACTATCATTTAGATGCGTATTGGGTAAACCTTCAGATTAACGCAATAGCTTACAAATCACACCAATCGGGCGCTCCGTACTAGGCAAGTCATATACAACAACCTCAATCGAGAGAACGTAAATTGAATACGAGACTTTTTGACCCCATACCCCCCATTTTACCAACTCGACCACCCCTAAGGGGTTGAAAAAGAAAAAAAAATGTTAAATAAAAACTAACTAGTTTATTTTGATTAATTAATAAATTGACTAATTTTTTAGAATAAATATTATTACAATAAATCGAACCGAAAATTAGTCAATTTAATTTTTTTATGATTAAATTGATGGAGTTGATCGGTATTTTAATTATTGCTTATTCTGTAGGTTTTATTTGAGTAAAAAGAGAACTTTTGAAAACAAATAGAAAACTTTACTTTCCATTGTTTATTTAAGCATAAATCAAGCTAATTTAGTGTAAAAATTGGCAAATTAGAAGGGTAATGAAGAGAAAATGGAACTTGGTCGTGGAATTGGGCAACAAGTGGTTACTATCTGTAAGGTGTGATGTATGAAGGAGACAGAACATGGTCGGCTCCACCACCTTAGCTCCTTCACTTATGGAGTTATGGTAACTCAGCAACTTTATCTTTTACTTTTTTTTTTAAATAGGTATATTTTGAGTCCTTTAATTATTTTATTTATCATTTTTATTTACTTATTTATTTATATTTATATTTTCATTCATTTATGTAAATCATTTAAAAAAATATTTCTACTAATTAGAAGTAAGGTTACGTACTATTAAACCTTCTCAGACCGTGCATCTCAGCGAGATTTTTACTGAATGCTATTGTTGTTGTTGAGTCTTTTAATTAAATATTATTTTTAATTTTAATTAGTAAATGTAACTATTAAATTTTCTAATTTTATTCTTAATTTTATCAATCACTTAATACTATAAAAATTGTTTATTAATACATTTTTTAACTAAATTATTTGACGATGCTTGTATTTAAATTAAATGATAACTTGATTATTTTTAACCTTTTGAGCCTTTTAATTAAAAGTTATTTTATTTTAAATCATTAAACCTTTTAATTCGGTCTAATTTAATTTATTTCTTAAAATTTTTCCAATCACTTAATATTTCAATCGATGTACACAATCTTCTTTTTGTATTTTTACAAAAAGGCTCTTTTCGTGATTCGAATATGTGCACGAGTATATTGACTTTGACTTTAATATTATGATTTTCGTTAACTACAATCGAAAATCAATTTAAGTATATAATTATGATTAATATTGTTAAGTTATATAATATATATCTCTTTATTTAGTTTTGGCATCTTATTTATTAATAGGACATATAAGATATTAATTGGATAAGACTTTGATTCAAAAAGTTATTGGAGATAATCTTCTAGTTATGGTAGAGTCCTATCCTTAATTAATGTGTATCTTGACAAGAAGTATGATGAATTACGTGGGTGATGTAAATAGGTGTATTGTTGGAATTTTAGTGTATGGGAAAAAGTTTTTTTTTTATGTATAGGCAGATAACGTTAAAGTGCATAAAATTATGAGATAGGAGGAGATTGGACATGTGCGACTCCATATGTGCACGACTCCTTCTATGGACTTAGTGTACATGCAGCTTTGGTGTATGTTGGTCATAGGTGCTTGAGTAAATCACGTTATAGTGGAGTGCAGAACATTCAAGGGCAATGATAGATTAGGTATGCGTGATTTCTTGGCTACATCATTCTTCATTGGTTGTGCATGATTTTTTTGGTTGAATTGTTTTTGGTTGGATGTGCGCAACTTATTGGCTTAATCGTGTTTGGTTGGTTGCATGTAGTGTGCGTGCACAACTTTCATCTTGAGCAGCAACGATTATTAATTGATTTCCTTATGAGTTGCTATATTTTGGTTGATGAATGTGTTATCGATGCAGCTGTGGCTTCGTGTTGGTGTTTATGTGAATCAACTTGATATCTTCTTTAATTCTCCGACGTAGATTGGAACTTGAGAGTTTAATTTATCGAGAAGTCGTTCCTTTCTATCTCAAGTGTATTTAGTTTTCGTTCTTTATTATTCTAACCACTTCAGTTATTCGTTTATTGTTTTTTAGTAAAAAGATTGGTTGAGAAAATCCTCTTTTGAGGTTAGTACGAGACGTCGTACTATTAAGTGTGAAATTCTTTCACGAGAAGTGAGGTTGAGAAATAGTATCAAGGGTTGAGTGGTATCGACTCAATAAAACCTTAAGTAAATTTATTGTATTTTGGTGAAAGTATTAAGTTGAGAAAGGACCTTGCAGACGTAGGCAAGGTGTATTAGCAAACCTGTTCTACATGATGAGCATTAGGAGTCATAAGGTGTTCCACGTTTTATGGAGAGATAAGGAAGATTATGCTCATGCAAATATCACCTATCTATTAAAGGAATATAGTTGGTTTCAAGGACTCCTAAAGAGTAACAACTTTCTATGTAAATAATAGTCCAATAGATAAAGGAAGCTGATCCTATTTGACAACACATTCACAACAACAGTAAAGTGTTATCAAGAGTTCCAGATTTTGTGGAAGTTTATCATTATCTTTGTGGAAGTTTATCATTATCTTTCCCTAGTTTTGTAATAGCCGTAGGCTATATTAATAGCTATTGTATCTTTGAAATGTAGTAGTGAGAACAGAGTATTTCTTCTATAGCAATTCTATTTTCCTTCTCAATTCTATTTTTCTTCTTCTATTTTCCTTCTCAATTCTGTTTTTCTTTTAGGTGTACCGAACTGTATTACCAAATTTTCGATTTTGTTTGTTATTTCATTTTCGATTGCTTTTATTTTCGTTTGTGTTAGAGATGTCAACAATAAAATTGGTAAGTTTGTGAAATTACTACCTCCTTCGATTTTTCAAATATGTTTGTCTAACTTAAATATTACATAACGAAAAACATATTTTAAAAATCAATTTATATAATTAATTATAATTTTTAAAGCAATGTTAAATAATTTCTTTTTTTTCTTTTTGACAATTTTAAGATTCTTGAGGAGTTTGGGATGATTAAATCATAAATTGTTAAGTTAATGCAATTAAGACTGATAGTTGATCTTGATCACATTGGAAATGCGTAGTTTCCGATGTCAGGTCATAATAACGGAGTGAGTTAGTACATCAAAAAGAACATGTGAGTCCTGATTTATGACTGTGACTATGAGAGAGGGAGGAGAGAGACAGTATACGCCAAATGGTAACCTCTACGTCCCCGCAGGTTAGGGATGGACCATTTGGTGGTTGCCTGGGCCATCACATGCCTTGTCACATCTAATAAGTTCAGAGGGATTGAGTCCGACTCCGACAACATGCTTATTTCACATATTCGATTTGATATTTGTACCCGAATACAATCCGGTCCAACTTAAAATTAAGACGTTTGATTTAAATTGATTGAGTTTCAAATTGAATTCAGATTTATTTTTTCAATTTTGAGACAAGTTCATATTCAAACTTTATAATTCGATCCGATCAAAATTTTGAATATATCAAATATAAATAATGTTATTTTAAAAATCATATTAAATTAAGTTAAACAAAAAAATTGGACTTAACTCTTTTTCGAACAGACTTCGAATCGTAAGTCTTGGGAATAGACCACATGTCATTTTTATTTAAGATATTTTTGGCATTTTTTGATAATAAGCAGATTACATTAGTTATTAACTGATTCTATCAACGGTTAGTTAATAACGGATTAATATAGCTTATTTGACCAGTAGATACTTCAGCTGTTTATTTAAAGATGTTTGATAAAATTAACTACTTAGTATTAACTGTTTATGTGGAAAATAACTTATAAGAATATGACTTAAAAAAATTGTAAGGACACGAGTATTAGTTGTTTATATCAAAGTATTTCTTTGAATATTATCATAAGAATTTAAATAGATCAACAAAAGAAGTCAGCAACATCATTTTTGACAATATCTTCCATCGAGTCTTGAGAATACTAAAAGTCCTCTCAATATAACTTCTCAATAACAAATGAGCTAGATTTAAAACTTCTTGAGATCTTCTTGGATTTGCATTACTAAGGGCAACTGCGGAATTTAAGAAATCACAAAATGTCACTAAAAATTAACTTGAGAATGAAGTCGGTTGGATCACACTAAAAGGTTTTCTCAAATGTAGCACCAACGAACTTAATAGGAAATTGGGTATATAAAAAGAATATCAATTTAATTTATAATTTAAGGAAATATATTTTTTATTCTTTTAATTTTAATTTTAAAATTTTTAAAATACATTAAATTAAAATAAAATTATTTTGAAAAAACTATTTATATTAATCTCTTAAAATTTAAACTTAGATAAAAATAATTAATTTAAATTTGACTTATCCATTTTAGATTAAATTGAATTGAATTAAACACAATATACAAGTGATAATAATATTATATACTAAATATTGATATAAAAAGGGACCTAAATATAGGGTCTATATAAAAGTAATTAATGTAATATAATTATAGTTAACAAATTTAAAAGTATTTAATTTTTTGAAATTTTTATTTAATATTAAATATTTTAAAATTTTAATTCAAAGGATTTTTTAAAAATTTTGTATAAATTAAGTCAAATTTATATCTCTATCTCTATTTTTTTTGAGTAATTGGTCGTAACTTTTAGATATAATAGTTTTTTAGTCCCTTAATTCAGCCCTAAAGGAAAACGCTCCTCATAGTAGGATTTTCAAAATCAACGGATTGAGTTCAATCAGCCAACCCGATTAGCTGATTATAAACATAATTATCAATGGTTTAACATGGTTAAATAGCTAAAACCTTTCAATCCGCTAAAAAATGACTGATAAGTTATTTACCAAACAAGGTCATAATCTATTAGTAAGTACAAAACTATTCTTAAAAAAATAAATTTATAATTTTTAAAAAATTTCATAACATGTTATAATATTTTATGAATATGTATAAATTTTAAATATGTATTGAGATAATAATTTAATCTAAAAGTAAATATAATAAAGGTAATAGTTAATGATAATAATGTCATGACAAAATTTCAAATATATAATAACAACCAAAAGAAGTTTTTTTGACTTATAATCAAATGAAATCTATATATTAACCATCAATATTAAAGAATTTTTTTTAATGGATCGTGTAATACTTCGAACATGTAATGATAATAACATACTAACACTAATAGTTAACAAAACTACATCAAATTGGGTATATTAACTTAAACTTTTAAAAAATATGATAGTAACTTATGGACAAACATAATCCTATAATTTGTGTAATGCTTAAATATAGAATATGTTGAGAAATCAAGTAGTTTCATGATTATAAAACTTTTCCGTATTTTGATTTTTCAAAAACTAATATCACTTTAATTCTATAAATTGATTAACAATTAAATCATAATAAAACATGAATCTTGGTTCATACCTTATTCTGAAACTTAATCATTTTTCTTGCCGTATCTATCGAACTGTTTTCAAAACTGGTCTATCTCAACCATTGTAGTTGCACAGGCATCCGACCTCTAACGGTACCCATAAAATAACTTCTTTAATTCTCTAATTAAACAATTTATATATATATATATATCAAGATTGGCATCAAGCAACACATCATGACTACCCAAATATTTAAGAATATCAAAATAATTTTAAATAACTTTGTCGTGCATGATTTTTCCTTAGAATTCAATCATTTCTTCATACAATGTTCCGATTAGACATAGAGCATGAAATTAATGTCAACTTTATTTTGAGTTCAATCATATTAGTGTCCGACATTACTTATTGATTCAATTAATGACATTTGTAAACTATTTGCAAACTATCATTCCACTTTGACCAAGGATTTCTCGAATCAATACTAATCAAAAACAACCAAACATTATCCCTAATTACTTTAGGGTGATAAATCATATCTTGATCACTCAATTACTTTCATATAGTTCACATTACATCCAATGACCACTGACTAAATAACCCACAATTACAATAAGTTATAAGTAGTATCAAAACATAACAATTTTTATACAAGATAACTTTGGAAATCTCAAGTCACGGGATCACTTATACTATCATCACAATGAGAATTTCTATAGATATACAAGTAATGTTCGAAATAAATTTTTCATATGAGATCAGTTCAGTGAACTTGTTTTCTAGCAAGCACCCACACGTTGGTTTAAGTATCTCCATACTTTAATGTATGAGATTGATTTCATTCATAAGAAAAACACATAATATGTGTTAGTCTTTTTACATTTTATTAATGTCTAGTCTTAATATAACTATAACTAAGAATAATTTAAGGATAATACATAAATGCAATATGAATCTCATAATTATAATCTCATCATAATTTCATTTCTAATTATAATTATCCCATAGACTTTATCATATACATATAAATATGTACAAGATAACGATTCCCTTTAAATTATTTTGTCACTAAACTATAACCAACCGATTAGTTACAAGGCACAAACCAACAATCTCTCACTTGCACTAAGCCAACCGTTTAAGTATCTTATACTATATCACCATATGACGATCATGCTATTGCTAGGATAGTGGCTTAATAAGAGAATTTTGTAAGATTCTCTGTTATGAGAATTTGTTTAAATATTACAACTTTCATCTTAATTAATTATCATCATAATTAAGAAAATTTTCCTAAAAGCATCTTTGGATATTTTATGAGACCTTAGCTCATTTTACATGCCCAATGACTCTAATGTTTCACAATACATTACTATCTTAATAAATGCAAAGAACTATATCAAGTTTATTAAAGAACTTATTAATCCAATTAATCATTTCCACTAAATGAAAAATATATACGGCTTAATTGACAATTATTGCTTCATTGGAACCTTTCTATTCTCTAAATAATATTGTTCCAAGTAAAATATACTTTATTCAGGATTTACTTCTAAAGTTAATATCCTTATCACCTTGAACTCAAATATCAACTCATACATAGAATAATGGATATCTTTAATACTTCACAAGTTTCATATATCTCAAATACTAGGCATCTTTAGTAGACTATCTATGTAATTGAACTTAGAACAGGTAAACAAATTCCATGTTATCTTTATAGATCTAATTCCTAGAATTAAGTTATTATCTTTTTATATCCAACAAGAGTTGTTCTTGGACAATTGTATTTTCAACAATTGAAAATTAAAATTGTTGTTCTTTATGACTAATATGTCTCTACATATTGTCACTAAAGAAGACAACTATACTTCTATTAACCTTCTTGTAAAGGAAAACTATACTTCCACTAACTTTCTTATAGAAATGATAAATTCAAAATCATTACCAAAATAAACTATTTGAATTCATTATGAAAGTGAATTTTTTTAATGTGTCATATCCTTTCAATTATACATTAAATTTATCAACAAAGGCATTTGTTCTAATTAGATGTATTATTCTGAGATTTTAACTTTTAAAATTTCATCTTACTCTCACTACTTATCTTGAGAATCATTCTCCTATAAGTATACATTAAATTAAACAATATGCTCAATGTATTTATAAGATTATATATAACCTTTTAGATATCTCATAAACTTTTAGTACCCTATTTAGTTCTAAACTTAGTGGATAACACATGCTTTATCTAAACATCACATCCTAAAATCATTAACTTTAACTCTTTCAAAGACATCGTTTCGTATCTAATGTGAAATCTTACTAATTGATTCAATTGGAACTATTAAAAGTAAATCATTGTACTAGGCACAGCTATAGGAAAAATATTAATGCATTATACAATATCTCATATTGTATTTTCCTCCTTACATAAATCCATATTTTATGTAATTTTATTGTGAAGGTATTCACCAAAGAATCTCATTTCTTATAGATAACCAAAAATTTAAAGAAATTTTTGATTACATGCAAGGCTTACACAATATAAGAATGCATTTTAGATTAAGATGTTCTATGATTATCATTCTTATGGGAGATTATTTGATAATAAATAAATTGATTACTAGTGCATTGCTCGTAGGTATTTAACACACTTTAGAGACTACTAGTTGGCCTATATCTGTGTTAAGGGTGTAATTTTAGAAGATTACTAGCAAGAGATTATAGACATCAATGCATATAGAGATAAGAGATATACATTTTATTTGTTGGAAGGAGATGAAGGGGCACAGTATGAAAAGTTGTAAGGGTACTTCTTCATAGTGATGGAATGCAACAAGGATTGTTGGATATATATCAAACCTCCTAATGGTGTGTTTGACTTATAAAACAAGTGCCTTGGACAAATAAATCTAGGTTTATTAATGTTTGTACATTGATGGTTTTCATTTAAAGACAAGCTATAATGACTGATGGCCATTATAAGGGATCCAAATGATAATATATTTCTATTAACTTAGAATCTTATACAAGTTTAGAACAAAGAGAGCTAAAAATGGTTTTTGGGAAGCTTATTGGATGATATTGGAAGTGAATGGTCATAGGTGTTCATAAGTAATAAACATAAGGTAACATAATGAATTATTCTTATTGTAAATTTCATATTCCCCTTATTTCTTATTAAGCTTATATTTATCATATGATTCAAGGTCTACAAGAATTGTTTGGGCATAAATACACATATTTGGACCATTGTCATTACTTTAGGCATTTGTGGGTCAATTTACAAAGCAAGTATGAACTAGATCTGGAGTATTGCTTTAGATTGCACACAACAAGGTTGTAAGCGATAAAAGAGTAAGAGAGAGAGAGCGTGAATAAGGATGTTGATGATTGGTTGGCAAATATGTAGGAAAATCCCGGGAGGAACATCATATGTTCCAGCAGCGGAAAATAAAAATTTTTGTTCTCGGGACCTTCCTGAAACCCAGGATCCCGGTGTCGGTATGAAAACCTCAAACCTGAATAGCCAATAGAGACTATCTCT
>JANZLC010000006.1:2317085-2354470 GCA_026413385.1 Erythroxylum gracilipes | reverse complement strand
TCTCTTCAAAGACCAGGTGACACACGTTGGGGCACACATTATGGATCATTATCAAGCTTAATCGTGATGTTTGACTCTATAGTTGATGTTCTAGAGATCATTATGGGAGAAGGCACAACTTCAGAGAAAAAAGGTGAAGCATATACTTTGCTTGATTCTATCCAATCTTATGAATTTGTGTTTAGCTTGCATTTGATGAAAAAAATATTGGGCATCACAAATGAATTATTTCAAGTGTTGCAAAGGAAGGATCAAGACATTATCAATGCAATTTCTTTGATTAAATTTTCTAAACAACGACTACAAATGATGAGGGATGATGGGTAGCAGTCCTTATTTGATAAAACATCTTCATTTTATGAGAACCATGATATTGCCATTCCAAAAATTAATGAAAATTTTGTACATCGGGGAAGGTCAAGGCGAAATGCACAAAAAATGACAAATTTGCATCATTATCAAGTGGAATTATTTTACACTGTGATTGATATGCAACTTCAAGAGCTCAACGATCACTTCAATGAAGTAAATACCAAGTTGCTTATTTGTGTGGCATGCTTGAATCCAAATGACTCTTTTTATGCTTTTAATAAGCAAAAATTGATTTAATTTACTGAATTTTATCCTTCTGATTTCTCTAAAGTAGAGGTTATTACTCCTGGTGATTAACTTAACAATTATATTGTTCATATGAAATTTGATGATCAATTTTCGATATTAAATAAGATTAGTGATCTTGCCAATAAGTTAGTTGAAACAAAAAAAGATATTGTGTACCCTTTAGTGTAAAATTATGAGGTTAGCTTTGATTTTGCCTATTGCTACTGCATCGGTGGAAAGAGTATTTTCTGCAATGAAGGTAGTGAAAAATCACTTACACAATCGGATGGAAAATTCTTAGATAAATGACTGTTTGATAACATGTATTAAGAAAGATATCTTTAATAATATTGACAAAGAGAAACTTTTACAACGATATCAAAATATGAGGACTTGTAGAGAACGATTGTAATAAGTTATATACTTATATATAAAAAGTTCAAGACAATAATATAATTTTTTATTTATCAAATATAAAAATATTTGTATCTTTTTTAATAATATAACAGTACTCCAAATATTTTGCCCCACTCAAAAAGAATTCTAAATCCGTCCTTTCAAACCGCCCTTAAATTATAAAGAGGTCGCCGCCGATTAGCGCCACCAGGTGAGTGATGCGTCGGAAGTTTGCTTACGTTGTTTGAATTAACGTTCGATTTCTGAATCTCGAACTGTGTATGTGACAGCAATTGATACATATGTTATTGAAGGTACATGAAAGCTTGATGAGAAGTGTCGATGTTTTGGCGGCAACGAGAGAATTGAAGAATGACGTTGATTCTTTGAGGAAAAGCAGAGGAATCGCGTCGCCTGATATCAATTGTTCGCTTATCGAAGTCGTTAGGGTTTAGCAAGCTCGTGTGTATGAAATAACTCTCCGTATTCCTCAAGACTCAGGATCCAACTAAAAAAATTGGAGTTGGGTTTTCGCCATTTTTCCTCTTGAGCTTGTTTTTTAACAAAAGTTTGAATTTTTCTGATAGAGTTTTGTTCTTTGTGTCTCAGGTTCTTCATGTGCTCAACACAGTACACTGAGGGTGGTTCCTGTGTTCAATAATCCGGTTGTTAACGAGATGGGGATTGAGGTGGTAGCAGAATTTTTGTATAGGAAGTATATAATAGCTAGAGAGAGCTGTTTCTATATGGTATTTTACGTTTCTAACGTTCTTCTTTTCAATAAAAGTAGAATAAATTCTTGATTTTTAGAAAGTCAAATCCACAATGTTCGTAACTGCTTTTTTGTGCTAGAGAGCTCATCGAAGTTACTCTTGTATGTACTAGTGTTTGTCTATTAAAATGGTTGGTCTTACATGCCTTTCCAGTTTCCACAATGTTGAAGTCTGATCTGGGGCAGATTCACAACTTTATTCTTGGTAATTATTGAACTTTTCAACTGACTTGCACTTGTTTGTGTTGATTCTGTGCACGGAAGAAATTTGCTTTGGTAGTAACAAAACTTAAATTCCAAATCAAATGCCTAAACTGAGCAGAAGTTGCTAGATTATCTATAGCTTGTTATGGTCTGCAGTTAAGCTGTTCTTTATTTAGTCAGCATCATGCAAGATATCACTGAAACACCATAGGATTCCTTAAAGACTACAGAAATTCTTCCTTCTGTTTGCCAATTGAGAAAATATCCTCATCAGCTAGTCCTGTGGTTCACATGGTTAAGTCTGGTTTTGATAGTCAAGCAGTATGAACTGAAAAATGGAAACTTTACATTCTGACCATCTATACTTGGATAAAAATGCTTAATCCTGTGCCATGCCAGGAGAATTATTGGCTTGTGCATAAAAGTTACTGTAAGATCTACCTTATTAATGACAATGCTTGGTTGTATTCTGATGTAGCTGAGCCTTATTGTAGATTCAATCCCATCGTGATTGATCCACCCCGGGAGCATGCGAGTTTGTGCCAGAAACTCAAGTAATCTTGTGCATATTTGCGTTTGAGCTCGTTGAATCATTTTGGTTTGCTCGCATCTCAAAATGTGTATTTCTCATGATCATGATGGCTTTCTTAAAATCTGAGCAAGTTCGCTAGCAGCTAAAATGGTGTATTCCTGAAGAAACTGATTTAATTTCTAGAAACTTTGCATTACGAACATGGTGGTTCCTAATTTGGTTCTAGGTATCCTACTTTGACAAACCGGCATCCGCTTTTTCTTCTTATCAAGCAACTTATTCATGTAGATGGAGCACTTGGGCGACCAATAGGGGAGAAGTTGCGAAATTTTGTCAATAAAAAATTATTACCAGCACGGAGATTCAGTAACCTAACCAGTTTCTATTTGTTATTGGTTCTCTTCATATCTCCAATTTTCATGGTGATTAGTTTGCAAATCGGTACACCAATGATTTGGTTGTTTTCAGGCCACAGGTGAAAGCAGATGCTTCATTGATCAATGCTTTAGACCTCTTTCATCATAAACCTTACAAGTGCCTTTTATTGGGCTCCTGTCATGGAAAGGTTAGAGCAATCCGCTCCATGTTTCGGGCTGTAATCTTTAGTCACTTTCTCTTAAATTGCTTGTTGCTAGAGTTCATAATGTTGAACTTTTCTTTCTTTAGGGGGATGTTCAGGCTCCAGGTTCTGAATGACTGTCTAGCTTGAGGTATGTAAAAAGTTGATCAGGTCATTATCAGCACCCCAAGAGACTACTCGTGAAAGGCCCCTGTTGAAGGTAAGTTGCTGAGTTTTGGCATGACAGATTGTTAATCGTTAATTATGATGGTTTTTGAAGCTCTGAAACTGATATTTTGGCCTAATCATGTCAAAATCAAGTTCTTTTAGCATTTGAACATATGTTAACCAGAATAAGTTATTCTTTTGTTCTCTTCGTAACACTAGGGGTGGCAATGCCAAGTCTGGCCCGACCGGGTGCCACTGTTGGAGACTGGGTCCAGCCCGAGGTGCAATCGGCCCGAAACTGAGCCCTAGTTGGCTTAGTCTGAGCTGTTTTTTAAAAATAAAATGTAAAAATGACATGTTTTTGATGTTTTATTTATATGTGTCGGGCCCAGCAGTACAAAGCCCAACCTTTTTTTTTGAAAATTTTTTATTGGGCTTGGCTCATTAACTTCAAGCTAGGGCCGGTCTTACGAAAAATAAAGTTACGTATTATTGGACTTTTTCTAATTTTATATATTAACAGTTTATTTTGAAAATTGTTGTTATTATTATTGATATTTTAATTTATTAAATAATAAATTTGTGAAAAATACTTTCTTTTTATTATAATTCGAGCATGCAACAACCGGGTTCTCCTCATAATTGGAGGTCGTTCGTCACCTCTTATGTAGGTTCATTGGACTGGCCCTCAATCACGCTGATCCAACGGTGACAACGATCCTCTCCGTGGCCCCCGCAGAAACTACTGGACCCCACTTTATAAAGAATTATTACTTCATTACAGGACAGGTTCCTCTAAAACAACCTTGCACGCGGCAAACCCCCACTTTCTCCTACTGTCCTAACAAATAATCCGTGCGTATCAGACCACACTTATACTGTGCACCCGCGAACGTCACCGACGTTGAATCGAATCTTCCAACTGAATGATTTGTTTACCTTATACATTTAAATAACATTGGAGAGACTGTTCTTCGTAGTCACGAACACACCGTAACATCTTTACACCTCCCCTTCTTTTTTCTCTCTCTTCTTCACACACAGAAAGAGAGATTCTTCTCCTTCTTCTACTATACATACATAACATACTTCGCAGTGTGCAATCGAAGTCCTCGTGACCACTTCTTCTCTGCTGTTTCCTTCTTCGACCTCAGCTCGAAGCTTCTTCATAGTGTTTCTTGCCAGGGAATGACGTCAGACGGCGCGACATCCGCGGCGGCGGCGGCTGCGGCGGCAGTGGCGGGAAGGAGGAAGCCGTCGTGGAGAGAGAGGGAGAACAATAGGAGGAGAGAGCGGAGAAGAAGAGCTATAGCTGCGAAGGTATATTCGGGCTTAAGAGCTCAAGGGAATTACAATTTGCCCAAACACTGTGACAATAATGAGGTCCTCAAGGCCCTTTGCGCTGAGGCTGGTTGGGTCGTTGAAGAAGACGGTACCACTTATCGCAAGGTACTTTGGATCTAATGTTGTTTCTTGAATTTGATTTGTTTCTGCTGCTGTTTTTATTCTTAACTTGGAAAGGAACTGATTTGTTTCATTTGGATCAAGTGGATTTCTGTGATTTTGGACTCTTTTAGCAAGAATTTTAAGTGGGTTAAATTGGTACTGATTGCTGGTTTTGGATTTAGTCACCGGTCAGTTTAGCAGGGTCGCTTTCAATTTTAAGGAATTGAAAGTCTCTCCTACCCAGTTCCTTTTTTGTCCAAGGGTTGTGAATTGTGGCTGAAATTTAAAGTGAAAGAAGTGGGTCTCTATAGGTGGAAGGTTGATTTTAACAGTTAGCTGGTTATAGTTAAAGCCAATTGAATTAAGCTATAAATGATGATTCTTGTGTTGTTTCAGCTAGAACAGAAGTTTGATAGTTGTCTGATTGAAGTAAACATGATTGTTGCAGGGATGCAAACCACCTCCAATTGATATAGTTGGCACATCCACAAGAGCCACCCCATACTCTTCCCAAAATCCAAGTCCACTGTCTTCATCATTTCCTAGCCCAATTCCTTCGTACCAAGTCAGTCCCTCCTCTTCTTCGTTCCCTAGCCCTACTCGAGTTGACAATAATGCATCTTCCAATCTCCTACCTTTCCTCCGAAATGTCATTCCTGCTTCCCTCCCACCTCTCCGAATCTCTAACAGTGCACCTGTGACCCCACCTCTGTCATCCCCGACGTCAAGAAATCCGAAGCCAATTCCCTGTTGGGAGGCCATTGCCAAGCAATCCATAGCCTCCTTGAATTACCCTTTCTACGCAGTGTCTGCACCAGCTAGCCCAACTCACCGGCAGTTTCATGCTCCTGCTACTATACCTGAATGCGACGAATCAGATGCATCCACTGTTGAGTCCGGTCAGTGGATAAGCTTCCAGAAGTTTGCACCCTCTATGGCTGCTGCAATGCCAACCTCACCAACATATAACCTTGTCAAACCTGTGGCTCAGCAAATCCTATCCGGTGATGCCATGAAAAAGAATGAGAGGGGCGTGGATTTTGAGTTCGGCGGACAGGTGAAGCCTTGGGAAGGAGAGAGGATTCATGAGATAAGATTGGATGACTTAGAGCTCACACTTGGAAACGGAAAAGCTCGGATTTAGAGTTGGACAGACAGACATTGCTAGAACTCATGGTGAGGAAATGTAAGAACTTGAAAGTTAAGTTATATCTTGATTACTGAACAACAGAATTTGTTGGTCATGGTGTCGGATATTTCAGTTGGACGTGCATTAGGAAAAAATATAGTTTCATGTTGGTTTATTAAATGTAAGAACTTGAAAGTTAAGTTATATCTACATTACTGAACAACAGAATTTGTTGGTCATGGTGTCAGATATTTCAGTTGGTCGTGCATATCTTGAACCAGTTTGGTTCTTAGGAAGAAATATAGTTTCATGTTGGTTTATTATTTATCTTATTGTAGTTTTTCATTTTCTTTACTGAATGCAGCTAAGAATTTGTCACCTCAAATGCTTGAAGTCTATGCACAAGCATTACCTGTAAATACTGTAGGAGGTCTCAGTGACGTTCTCTTCTTCTACTGTTTTGGTATCAGAAAACCTACTTCGTGGACTGATCATCAACTTTCTAGTTGTATGGTCTAAGGTGGTGTGGATGTTCTTCCCATGGCTGATTCTACACCCAAGCATGTTGTTATATCTGGACCATAAGTCCATAACTCACAAAAATGAGTTGTTACTTGCCTGGCAATTACAGATATATCAACACGTTCGCTTAATACTAAAATGAAAAGGAAGAATTATAATATGCACATCCATATTTTTAATAGCCCCTGCTGTGTTGATCATCTTCATCAGTTCACCTGAGTTTCCGATATTGTTTATAATAGGTGCACGTGGTTTTCTTTGTTAATCCTGCAAGTCGTATGCTATTATTTGCTGGAGTCCCTTGTCTAATTATAGCCTATCGTCAACAAGGCATGTGCTCAAATATTGCTAAAATGATTTTGTGATGATTGTGAAAAGAGTCAAGCGTAAATATTAGGCCATGATTGGACGTAATATTTTTAATGGAATAAAATAGAATAAAATGTAATTGAATGAAATATAAATAGATGTGATATTAGAAAAATATTATTTGGAAGGAATGAAAAAGTTCATAATCTAATATAGTGAAATATTGTTTAAAAGAAGGGTTATGTAATATAGTGAAAAGTTATTTATTATTTTACATTTCATCTTAAACTTTCCAAATCAAAGATAACTTATTTTTACTGTTTAGAATGAAATGATATGTATTGTGAAACTCATCCCTTTCAAGTTCCATCCTATTCTATTCTATTCAATTATAAATCTTCCTTTTAAATGATGAAATAATATTACGTTCTATTTCATTCTGTTAATAACCACTCAACCAAATATAGCCTTATGCAACGAAAGACCAAGCACTTCAGACACCACAAACACACTTATTGTTGTGTTAGTAGGGATAGAAAATTAGTTTTATCCATTTCAACTCAAAGATCAATGGATTAAATTTATTTTGATTGAATTATTTGATGGATTTAGTTTTTTTTAAAAAAATTTGATTGACTACAACAAATTAATATAATAATTTAAAGTCAATGATTTAAATTAATGTAATAATTGGACTTAGATTTAAAATAAATTTGATTGAATTTAAATTTAAATATGAATTCGGTCAAATTAAGTTTGATCGGGCTTAAATTTAAAGTTTAAACACAAATTTAGATACTTAAATGAGTTCAAAATCTCCATGATATGAATTTGCAATGTTGTTATTAACGATTAAAAAATTCATCCAGTTTGAATTTGGTCAATTTTTTGGTTCAATTTATTTTAATAATTCTTATAGTTAAAAACTAACCAGTTAATTAACTAATTAATTGATTTTTATAAATTAAATATTACTTATAAATCAAAATAAACTAATGAATTTTTATTTAATATTCTTCTTTTTTAATTAAAATTTAAAATTTAAAGATAATATCATTTAATCATATTTCAAATCCTTTAATTTTATCAATCTTACTTGTAGACCTTGTTGTGGCAAATTCTCATAATGATAATGGGTTTAGATTAGAATATAGCCTATCTAAGCAAAAATCATTTCACATAATTTTTGATTAAGTTTGAGAATGTAAACATCTTTTTCACATCATGTATGATTTCATTTGTATTTAAATCATTATTTTTATTTATTATTACGTTAATTCGAAGATTTATCCGGCACTGCGATTCTTCCGCTTTATTTTTAATATTTATTAAAACGAAAACAAAGATGTGGCACGCACGTCTATGAAAAAAAGGCAGAGTTTGGTAGAGAACAAAATATGTGTTAACACGACGTCGTCTAGTCATCCAAATTATTTTTGGAATGACCCCTATGTATGTCTCCCCGCTTCTCTTCCCTCTCCCGCTACGACTCCATGGATTCGAAGTCGGAAAAACCTCTAGTCACCGCGGCTCCACAGCAGAAGTCCACTTCCCTAACGTCTCCGGATGAGATAGACTTCCTGAGCCACCTCGAAATCTATCTCGCCAAGCGCGACGGTGTCGATAAACTCCTCAAAATCTCGCGATACGCGACCAAGATCATCTTAGCCACTTCGGCTCTTCCGGAGTCGTCACCCTTAACCAAACGGCTCAAGAGCTTCGAGTCAAGCGTAGGGCTGAGTCGCAAAGCGTTTCGTCTCGGAAAATTCGTCCAAGACGTCAACGCTCTGCGAGCCTCGCATTTGGACTCCAAGGAAGAGATCGCCTTCGCCTTAATCGCGTACGGCGGCGAGGGATTGTATTACTTCGTGGAGCAATTCGTTTGGCTCGCGAAAGCGGGCTTGATCGACGGGCGACACGCGCGGACATTTGGAAGAGTGAGCGCGTGGGCGGAGTTCGTTGGGTACGTGGGGAGTATTTGTTTGAAGTTTAGGGATTTGAAGAAGCTGAGCGAGGACGAGACGTGTTTATTGTCAAGCATTGAGGTTGCGGTTTCGAGAGGGACTGGGCGCGTAGAGGAAGAATCTCGATTGAGGAAGTTGAAGCAGAAGATTTTGATGAAGAAGCTTTCGATTGTTCAGGATTTCGCTGATGGGTTGATGGCAATTGCTGATCTTCGAGATGGGAATGGGTTTTTATCGGCGCCGTTGGTGGTGTCCTGTGCTGGGCTTTTGTCTGCCATTATCAGTACTCATAAGAACTGGGTCTCCTGCTGAGAAAGGTTGGTATGGTTCATCATGAAGTCCGCTGAGGCGCCCGGTCTGGGGACGGTTGTTGTTGGTAAATTCGGATAAAAGGATTGAAATGACTCCATTGCTGATGCTTAGGGGATACATTGAAAACTCATTAATGCTATTATTTGACATTGATCTTAAATAAAGCATGCATGAATCATTGAACTTGATCATCCGTATGAACAATTTGTTTAGTTGAGCTTCAGCGGTCTTTCGATCTTATAGGATAGGTAGATTTACAGAATCTGTAGGCCATGGAAGACTTTATGGGTTTTGATTGATTGCCTGAATCATCCATGCAACGGTATGATCTATTAGCTCCATGTTCATAATTCTTATCTTTAAACTATCAATAAATGATCTTTACCTTTGATCATGAAATGGTTTTCTAAGTATTAGTTTCCACTATGGGATGTGTTTTGTTCTTCACAAAGTGTGATACTTTTCCTCGTATATTTAAAGCCTTATCCAACCAAATTTCTCGAAACAAGTTTTTATAAAATCCAACACATTCGCTTCACAAAACCTCGATCTAATCAAGATGGGTAAAATAAATAAATAAATTCATATTTTGTCTTAAATATGACGGATTATTATCATCATTATTGTTCTTGATGATATTGATATGGATTTTCTCCTTTTTTTTTTTTGGGAGTTAGTTGAAATCTGTCTTTCGATTAATTAAGAATCAGGCTGCTTATTATTAAACTTCTTCAAATCTTACGTGACAACGAGATTTATCCTGAGTGACGTTGTTATTATTGTTGTTTGTTTATGACAAAGTATATATATATTGATTCCACCAAGAGTTTTTTTTTAATTTATTAAAATTTCTTTTAACTATGGCAAAGTCGTCGTCATCAACACCTAGTTGAAGTTCTATTAAGGTATGATATCTTAAAAAGTTTAAAAGTTTTATAGTATGCAAGTTGAAGTCTCCTAGTTGAAGTCCTGTTAAGGTATGATATCTGAAGAAGTTTTATAGTATGCAAGTTGAAGTCTTGCTAAGGTACAGTCTCTGAAGTAAGTTTTATAGTATGCAAGTTGAAGTCTTGCTAAGGTACAGTCTCTGAAGTCTTATAGTACGTAATTTCTATTTGATAAAGAGACTGTTTTTGATAGACATATATGTACATGAAGATACTACAAAATTAAAAATAGATACGTATACATATGCCAAACAAAAATGATAAAATAAAATAACTAAATAAATAAGTCAAATAAATATAAAAAGTAATAAAATAACTAAATATATAAATACAAATAAATAATAAGTAGAAACAATAGTGACATTAATAATAAAAATAAGTAAGTCAATACAAAATAATTATTTATTAAACTTATAATTAATAATAAATTCAAAGATTGAGTCTAATTAGGATTTATAGGTTCATTTTAATCTCATCAAAGCTTAATCAAATCCACGGCCTAAACGTACAAGCGAGCATATAAGACGACAAATTTGATTTGGAAGCCTAAGGAATATTACTTGCAATACACACACGTCGTGCCACTATGGGCTACTATCTGAGTGTGACAGAAACAGATAATTATACGAATAAAAAAATCAAGCGATCAGCTTCATCTTCGTCTTCATCTTCAGCAAACTTAATTACATTCACGGATTATACGATACTGTTGTTGTTTGTTGGCTTCTGTTCTATCTGTTATCTATCTAATCCACGGACGCGTGTTCAGATCAATCTTACGGCGGAGAAGTGGCGAATCTATAATATCCCCGCCCGTACGGTGGTGCGAATATTAGGAAACTTGCATTCCCAGAGACGGTGATTCAACCACGCCAACCACCCTGCACTTTCACGCACATCCTCTGTTCTTTCTTTCTCTTTTTCTCGCTCAATTATTAACTAATTAAAGATGCCTATATATCTAAATTCAATCCTATCCTATCCGTAATTAAGCATCGACAAATTTGGATTATTAAGCATAATTAATAATGGAGACGGAGCCGAAGGACATTAAAGCCGAGCCACCGAAGCCACGCGCCGCCGAGACGGCGAGTGACGACGGCTCCAACAAGGACAACCGACCGCTCCTCAAGTCGGACTCCAGCCGGAGCTCCCCTGTCAACATCGAGGAGCTTGAGAAGAAGTACGCGGCGTTTGTCCGCAACGACGTGTACGGTCCCCTGGGACGCGGCGAGCTCCCGCTGCCGGAGAAGGTTCTGTTGGCCATCGCGTTGATGACGTTCGTGCCTATACGTGTAGTTCTCGCGATGTTCCTGCTGGTTTTGTACTACGTGATCTGTCGCGTTTGTACGCTGTTCTCGGCGCCGAATCGCGACGAGAAGGAGGGCCAAGAAGACTTCGCGCACATGGGAGGGTGGCGGAGGGCGGTTATTGTGACGTGCGGGAAGCTTCTTTCGAGGTTCATGCTTTTCTTGTTAGGGTTTTATTGGATTAGCGAGAGCTATAGAGATCTAGAACTGCCTCAAAACAACAACTCTACTCAGGTATTCGTTTCTAATCTCTGTCCCATGCGCTTATGGATGTGAAATTAGATAATTCTGAGGCTATGTGTAGGGTTTTTCCATTTCTGGCTTGTTCCGATTTGATCTGCATTCTTCTAAATTTTAATGTTCGGTCTGACTTGAATTGGAGTTTTTGCTTTGTTTGACTTCATCTTAAGTTTAGACTTCAAATGCACTAAAGCATATAAGACTGATTTGTTCATGAGTTCAAACGTCGATTTCCCTCAAAATCGTCAAAGTTTTGGTCTTCAAGGATGGATTTATATAACGCTTGTTTTCCTTTACCCTTCTTTTTATGTTATTCGGCTTGACATTTGATCAGGGGAAAGGTCAATCTGAAGAATCTGAGAGACCTGGGGCAATAGTATCAAACCATGTTTCATACTTGGACATTTTGTATCATATGTCTTCTTCTTTCCCCAGCTTTGTCGCCAAGGTTTGTACCCTGTCAGAGTGGCTTGTTACTTTCTTGTAAGTTTCTTGGAATTTTTATACCTTTTGGTTGTGAAACTGACGCTTGTATGTGTTACTGATTCTGAATTTCTTGGCTGAAGAGATCAGTGGCTAAACTTCCTCTAGTTGGTCTCATCAGGTCAGTTACTTCACACCAATGTCCCTGTACTGTTTTCTATTTCTTACGTAGAAAATTTTCTGTTATCTGCATTTTAAGCCCGTGATTCTTTTATTGAAATTTTCCGTATTCAAGTTCTTCTACTCTTAGAACTGCTGTTTACTTTTTCTGCTGTGTCAGCTTTGTGATTAGATAATGTGACGATGCATATCATGACAATGCTTTGTTAGATGGTCTTACATTCTTTAGATAGTAGGTTTCGTTCTTGCATTATCATCTGTTGTTGATTGACGTAAATAATGTGCAATATTGATTGGTTAATAATGGTCCATGTTCATTGGTAATATTAAGCCTTGAGGTCTGAATTACAGCAAGTGCTTGGGTTGTGTATTTGTTCAGCGGGAATCAAAGTCATCTGACTTCAAGGGTGTTTCAGGTAATATAAGCAGTTGGCATTTGGATTTCCTTAACCATCATTGGATGCATCAAGTGTTGCCTTCTTTTTCAGACTCGTACATCTTACTGCTTAATTTAGTATTGATATAGATATCGTGTAATCAATCTTGCAATGGAGTCAGCCATTGCAGGAAAGAAAAACTCATGTGCTCCTCAGGCTCAACATTGACAGAAAAATAGAAGACCAATAACAAGAGAGGGAAGCTAACAACAGGAGAGATATTTTGTAATCTGTGGTGAACATATGTGGCATTGTAACGTAAATAAGCACGTGAAAACTGTACAACCTCACTTGAAAAGTCAACTGAATTAACTTATTAGGTTTATGATACGAATACTTATTTGTGGTCAATTCTTTATTGGTGCTATCTCATGACAGTGAAACATTTGTTGTTAGAAATTTCAACACCCTCCTATGATAGGAATACTATTTGCAGGTATTGTGACTGCAAGAGTTAAGGAAGCTCATGAATGTAGATCTTCTCCTATGATGATGCTTTTTCCTGGTTAGTAACTTGACCACATAAATGCATTGCCTTTTTACTTGTTGCATGCTGGTATCCTTATTTTCTTAAAAATGCTTCAGCACTTCGTCTTTTGATTCTGCCTGTTACTCAATGTTGGCAATTTCACTTTCACATTCTGTTCCTGTGTCAAGATGCACTGTTGTGGGGTTAGTTAAGGTCTTATGACCGGATGTCTTTTTACAACAACTGTTTTGCTATGACTGTTTTGTATTTGAAGCTAGTTGAGCTTTTACTTTGCTTATAAATTACCAATATACTTAATATATTGGTCCCTAATTTTGCTACAGAGGGCACAACTACAAATGGTGATTACATCCTTCCATTCAAGACTGGTGCATTCTTGGCAGGGGTCCCTGTGCTTCCAGTTATTCTAAGATATCCCTACCAGAGACTCAGTCTTGCTTGGGATTCCATATCTGGGGTGGGTGTACTTGTGCAATTTTGATTTTAATAAAAGTTTCAGATACAACTAAATTGTTTTATTAATTTCGATATTGGTAATGATGTTCCTATGATCTTGTGATAAATAATATACCCAACAATTAAAACACTGCATTTGATCTAGTAAATGACTATATGTGAGAAAAAGAAGACTTGGAAGATCACCTGATTTTTATCATAATATGTTACAAGTCAAACAGTCCTTACTGGACATCAGGTTTTTCAATTTGTATGTGAATTCTTGTTTGTCAATAATCTTGAATGGCACATTAACTACCGGTTTCTTTTTTGGTGATAAAGGCTTGTTGAATTCAACATTGGTTTATTACCTGATTCTATTGTACGTAAACTTCTCTATTTGCAGGTGCGTCATGTAATTTTTCTTCTATGTCAATTCACAAATCACATGGAAGTGATTCGGCTGCCTGTTTACTACCCATCACAGGAAGAGAAGGATGACCCAAAGCTGTATGCTAATAATGTCAGACAGCTGATGGCTCGAGAGGTGTGCATTTCCTTAAAGTTGGAATATTGATGAATTTAGAAATCAATTTGTGATAGTTTCCTTTTGAGTTTTTATAATACTAAAATATGATCTGAAACTATTTTCTTAGTTGCATTGATGGAAAAGCACTTGGCACGAATGATATACCAGTTTTACAATTCTTTAAGCTTTAGATTTTAGATGACCACTGACAAAAATAATGCATCTGTCCTTATAAATTATAGAATCTTGGAAAGATACAACTTAACATCAATATTCCTGGACAGGTGGTTTAGGTTGTTAATGCCAATTCTAAGTTCAATCGTTGTCACAAAATCACAAATTGTTATTACAGCAAGTAGCAATTGGATTTCTATTTCTGTTTTATTTTTGTTGCAGGGTAATTTATTCACATCTGATATTGGACTGGCCGAGAAGCGAATATATCTTGCTGCGCTCAATGGTAATAATAGCCTGCCTACTGTTTTGCACCAGAAAGACGATTGATAGTATCATGGCCACAGCTCCCAAATTTCTTTGGAACTTCTTAGTTTGTGATGGTATTTACTCATAAATGACAGCCAAAACATGGGTGCTTTAGGTAGTTTTTGCTGAAAAAGGACATAGAAAAGAAAATCCAGTGTGCTAGTACTGTCTTGTAAATTCTTCTTTTGGGAACTTTGGCCATTGAATACAGTTTGCGAAGCATGCAAGATCTATCTGGTTTTTTTGTTCTCTTTCAATTCATCCACAAAATGAGTTTTAGTAGATCCCCACAAAATCCTCATGAGTTGGAACGTCCCTTATGAAATGCTGAAGCATCTTTTCCTGTTCCTGCAGGTTTATTTTGACAATGCTTATTGGGATACGCCGTCTATCTGTATATTTCTTGTATGATTTCTGTTCTAACCCCCAAAAAAGGATTAAAAAAAAAAAGATGAAAATCCAAAGAAATCATGTTCAGAATCAGGATTGCACCTCTCGTCTACTGAAAATTGTATTTACTTGGATCATGTAATAACTACACTGTTACTATGTGAAAAAAAGGTAAAACATAAGATTTGGTTATGAATTGACCCATTGTGAATGGTTTCCTTTGTTGATCATATTCCACACAAAAGCAGTTTGTTCCTTTGGCTTATAATCAGAAAAGAGCGCAGGGTGCAGGAGTTTCAATTGTGAATCTTTACATTCTCAATGATATATATATATATATATATATATAAATTGAAGATGCCTAAAACTCAGAATGATATTGCAGCCGTATATACATACAGAATCCACAAACAAAGATGAGCAGCATGACCACTTATATCTTGTCTTGGAACCAGCTTATCCATGACTTCTTAGGCTACAAGGAATCGAAGTGGCACCACAATCGTTTTTCAATAACAGAGACTAGTTTTACAATCGTGACATACAAAAAACCAGTAAATTTTCACAAACTTCTCCCCCATTAAGTGAATGAGGGAGTATTAAACTCTAACGAACCATTCCAATCAGGTTTTTCTCATCTTTCCTTCAAGGAACCATTGATGGATCTTCGCAATTCCCATGGCAGGCAGCCTTTCAAAGGTGACTGAAGAAACATTGAAGAAGTTGATAGCTGCTTTTGTCGCATTGAGATCGATGATAGGTAACTAAATGCACTTCTAAGCCTTGTCTTCTCACTGTCAAAAGGCTGGCCGCCAGGTTCATGCCGCACAGCAGATATCTTGAGGGATTTAGGAAGCATGCAGTTGCAGATTGAACCTGTTATAATATAACAATTTCAATTCCTTATAGCAAATCTTAATTGCAATTTTTGTATTATAAAAATCTCATTCTTAGGCAGGAAAATTTTCAGATATTTATCCGAAGAAGCTTGGAAGCTGGTTCAAGAGGGAAGTACCTATTCTGGCCAGCCGATTCACCCATTTCGGAATTGGTTTCCCAGTCAGTTTGTAACAAATGTCCTTGCAGAAATGGTTGCAGTTCTTCACTATCAAGTGATATGTATCACCATGGTAGTTTGCAGCATGCTGCTCCATGAATTCTCTCACCTGATTAGGATCCAAGCAAGTGGTTCCAATGAATATGGACTTCCTGAACTTGAAGCCCGGACACTGGCGAGGTTCCACCTCAAAAACACCGCTTGTTGGGTAGTCATGAGCTCCAAATGCATACTCCACACCATGAACTGCAGGATGGCAACCAAATCAGCACTCAGTTAAATATGGGATCCAAATGATGAAGAAAAACAAATGGCCAAAACTTTTAACAGCTGAGGACAACTTATGCATTTTAACTTCTCCTACAGGATGGTGTAGCAGGATAAATTCACAGGCGCAATGGACACAATGTGTTCAAGATATACAAATATAACCCACGCAGGAAATACACATGTTTAAGCCTCACCTTCAATGCCAGAGTGAAAGATACCAACGCCTGCCCAATAAAAGTAGCCATTCATGGGGGTCAAGTCATAAACGTTCAAATAAACCGGTGCACTGCCAGAACCATAGCTACCAGACCTTGGTTTGGGGAACAAGCAAAAGCGAGCCACTGATTTCTCTTTCAAACGAAGAGGCATAATAGATCTCCATCCTTTCTTTGATCTAACTTTCATGTTCCCTTTAATGTGTAAGAAGCAATCCGATCAATGGCTCTCCCCACCCTGAAAATATACCATCGAATCAGGCCTTCAACGACAATGGAAGCAGCAAACCAGAACTAAGCACAAAGTACAACTACTAGCTGAAAATTTTCAAATTTCATACGACAAATAGAAGAAGTATTAACAAATAGCTAAAACTCACAAAATTAAGAAATATGACTGATATTAAACTGCTCGAATATCAAGTTTCAGTTCTGTATTTTAGCTGACAATGCTGAAATTTCAGATTTGATATAGTTGGATTTTTAAGGTGCTGGAATTTGGTAAGGAAGAAAATAGGAATTACTCCTAAAAAATTTAGATCTATTATTATTGAAAAGCTGAGTAAACATATTTATAGAGAAGTTCTTAAAACCCTTATTCTAGTAGGAAAAAGCTCCTAACAGATTTAAATCTTATCCTAATAAAAGTTCTATAAGTTTAAGTCATAAACAAATAGGATAACATATCTAAAACTAGAATAACATGGTTATCTTACTAGTACTCCCTATACAATAAGGAAACTCAACATAATCTAAATTTCAACCCTTGTCTTTGCTATCAGCCCAATTCCCATCCTTCATCCTACCAAATCATTATGACTCCTAAGTTTGTATCATCTTCCAAGTTACTTACTGCCAACAGTTCAGAGATCCTTTCTCCTCCACCTATAGAAAAAAAATCAACATGTCACCCCCCTAGCCCCCAAAAATAATGAGTGAAAAAATTTGAAACAAGGGGTGTCTGATGCAAGAGAAGTTGTAAAGTACGTAGAAAAAAGACAGTCCTATTGTACAAATCAATGTCTACTCATATTTTCAGAATTTCAAATTTTCTCTATCAAGCCATATGAGCACTTAGCGGACAACTTACAACAACCGAAAACTCTAAAGATGGCAAAGCATCAAGCTACTAAGTGATTTCCCTTTTAGTCTGACCATCATTACTTGGAACTTTATTTAGATAAATTGGGACATTCCTTATAGCTTGCTGAGTAGTCGATATGACTTGAAAAAGAAGGATCTTTGCAGATAAGCCAAAAGAAACATCTTACATGCAGAACCTTCAGCATTGCATTGAGGAAAAGGTGCAACAGATACTAACCCTAATAGTTTAAAAGTTTAGTACCGAAAATAGCATAGAGAAAGAGCAAGTTCCTACGCCAGACCAGCTAGGAATGGTAACAGAAAAGTTCTGCTCAAATTTATAAAACTTTACTAAACTAAAAACCAAGAAGGAAACACCGCAATGCATAATTGACATGGATCTACAATTCAGCAGACCCTATAAAGATTCCAAGTTGTTCAGGAACTCCTCAACTAAACCTTGCACATCCAACATTAGAAAGCAGCGTTGTCTCAAATGCCCAGAAGCCAAATGCTCGTAGAATTCTCGGAGGAAACAGGAGCAAGCTTGAAAAGTTCTATGTTCCACGAAGGAGGTCTCAGATCTAGTCAAAGTTATAACTTTAACCCCATTTTTCAACCATTAAAACCTAACAATGTAGCAGATTAAACAGAGAGAACCATTAATCCCGGTACCTATCTAAAGACTGCAATTACATATATGCAGATGACAGAATCACTAGCGTCGCAAAGAAGAAGAAATTGAAAAGGACAAGACTTGGGATCCTGCAAAATGAACTTTCAAGCCAGCTAGTTACAAATTTTCAAGCTTTTGACCTTCAATTTTCTTCCCCTAAAATATTCCGCGGGATCCAAGCAGACCCTTGAAGATACAAGTACTAACATATATTGGAGATGAATTCAAAAGCAAGCAGAAACTGGAGGAACACAAATAATGCAAGATCAGAGCACATAAGAACTCACGGATTTCCTATGAGCCCTATAGAGTAGAGTAGCCACTAAAGCCAAATAAACCACCTTCGCTACAGAACATCTTTGACTAGCTAACCAGAGGCCAAGATTACGCAAACCCCATGAACAGAAACAGCCTTGGCTGCTTCTCACACACACTTCACACACTGCACTCTCCTCTAAGCAGTAAGCAGATAAACCACAAAAAGTTGCGACCTTTGTGAGAGAAAATAAGCCAAAGATGGCAACTTTAAACACAACACACAAAATTCTCTCTCTCCCTTGCTAGCATTTGGCTCTGATTTCTATTATTGCTTTTTGATTTGCTTTCTGACTGCTTTAGTGCTAAATCACTGGCATATCTCTCCTGCCTTAAATTTGTTTTTACCTTTTACTTTACCAATTTAGATATTATTCCGAGACATTGTATGAATATTTAAGGATAATTAATATTTTTAAAAAATAATCAGTATTTAACAGTAATAAAAATTAGTTAAAAATTTAAAAATAACTGAAAATTTAAATTTTTATTTTAATTTAGAAAATTTGATTAATTTATAAAATTGACTGATTAATTAATAAATTTATCAGTTTTTAATAACAAAATTTATTAAATTAAATTATATATATAATATAAATTATTTAACAAATTCAGATAATATATTAAATTCAATTACTATTTTTAGATTCAGGATATCTTCACTTTTCACTCTTTATACATTATAATATATTTCATATACATTATCCAATAAATCAGTTAAAAATACAATTTTATACCATTTAAACTCATAATATTTAAATTAATTAACACATAAAATTTCTGATTAAATATTAATCATTCTTACCCTAAACCCTATTCAATGTGACTTGTTTCTTTTTTTTTTTGAGGGGTAATGTGACTTGTTTCTTAATCACACACCATTTATTAATTTAAAAGTCTCTAAGTTGGTATTAAATAATAATTAATCTTTAGTCATTAAGTTAATGCAATAAGATAAAACAAAATGCTAACTGTGAATAGATAAATAAAGAATAACACTTTCATGTCAATTTTATTAAATAAATGTATATAGTCAACGTGTATCTTGTCTTTATCTATTTTTAAATCATCACTTCGTTGCATAAACAAAACAAATGAGAATTGATGGTAACAGCACTTTTTGTTTCTATTATAAATATATAAGTAACTGAAAAAAAATCAATCAGTTCAGTCAATTTAATTATAAAAATACTGAATGTTAAAATTTTTGGTTTAATTAATTTTATTATTAAATATCGATTAATTTATTAAATAATCAGTCAATTTTTATAAATTAATAAATTTTTATAAACTAAAATAAAAAATTAATTTTTATTTAACATTTTTTTAATAAAATTTCAAATTTTTTGATAAATAAAAACAACCTCTTTTAATTATATTTTAAAATTTTTAATTTTAATTAATCTTTAATGAGGATCTATACTAATTAAATCTTTTAAAATTTACAGCTTCTATTTTATCTGTTTAATTTTTGATTTAATTTATAAAATTAAGTGGCAATTAAGACACCCCAACAAAAATAAGGTATTCCAACCCTAAATTACGAGTTAAAGTTGGTCGTCTTATTATTATTATTTTGAGTAGGAATCGCTTTCATCCTCAAAAGTCAATTTAAGTCTGAGTGTGTATATATATATTATTTAATATATTCTATAAATAAGAATGCCACATCACGTCACTGCTTTAAAGAGTCTTCACGAAGATCTTATGTCGAAGTTGTTGGCTGAATTATTGAGGATTGCGTTCTCGATTAAGACTCAACTAGAAGTACGCCACGTGTACATGATAAAATAAAAAGTTTATAGATTGAACTGGAAGAGGATTCTACATAGGTGAGCAATATCCTCTAATTTTCGGAAAACTGTTTAAGGACTTTTAATCTCATAGTAATTGGTATTCTCAAACTGTTGACTTAGAATTAGATTGTCGTTCATCGACATATATATTAAGAAAATAACAGATGTATTGACTGACTTATTACTTATGCCGAACATTTTGATATAAAAGTCGTTTATTTTGATACTATATTGGATGCTATAATATCTTTTTAGAGGATATGTCGGGGATCTGTTTCTCTAGACTCGTTTTGTAATCGGTTTTGTTAATTTTTCTTTTAATAAAAAATAAAAAATTAAGATTTAAAAATATTTAATTAAGATTTAAAAACAATTGAAGAATATTTTTTACTTATTAACAAATTTAGAGTTTAATTAAAAAAGATGATTATCAATAAAAATTAATCCATTTATTTAAATTATAAAAGTTTATTAGTTTATAAAAATAATCGATAAATTAACAAACAAATTGTTTTTTAAAAATAAAGATTATTAAACTAAAACAAAAAAAAACTAAAAATCAATAGAAAAATTAACAAATTCAAAAATTTTAAAATTACCCGTCTAGTTCAATTTTAAAACTTTGGCCATGACTATAGAAGAATACAGCAATGCCCCGGTCATCACTCGAGTTGAATTATTTAAAATTTAGAATTTAATTCTTTCTCAATGGTTATTAAATGAATTGCAATAATAATTAAATTGTAATTATAATATTATAATCATAATTACAATATAAAACTTTCATAATTGCATTTATAAATTTGTCACTGTTAGTATTAACACTTTGGAGCCAAAAAAATTGGAAAACTACATGAGTTTGGTGAATCTGGAAAGTAAAAGAGACCAATGTCTCTTTTTATCTCTTACAACATGTGTGTCTGCATTTGCATTGGTCTTAAAAATGTTTGATAATGATTGTGTCTGGATAAAAAACGATTCAAACCCACCTTTTTTGACCCTGCTCAATCTAAATCTGACACCCGAATCCAATGATTTTAAAATTAAAATGAAAATTCCAAAGGATTGTTTGGTAAAGCTTTGAGGAGTGGGTATTATTTAATATTAATTTGAAGAATAATAACTATAAAATTTATGATTATAAAAATAATAATCAATTATTATTATTAATAATTCATTAATAAATTAACAAATTTATTAATAACAAATGCTTCTATTATCATTCTAAAGCTCATGTAGAGACTAAATCACTTATTCCCATTAATCAGTTTCAATCATATGTCAGTTAATTTCATCTACACATTATATAGAATTCATGTAAATACAGGAAAAAAAATAAATTACAAATAGTTGGAACATTCCACTATTTTGGAATCAGAGGATTTGGTGTGCCTGTCCTGTAGCTTATGACAAAACTGAAGCTCACATTTCTATGCTTTTTAGTTGATCATTCTAATATGAAATTCCCCAAAATAACTCTATCTTATGTTTTCTAATTTAAGACACCAAAATTTATTAATTCATTTTCTAAAATAAAATAATTAGTGAATTATTTTATTTATATTTACAAAGTGTTGAAATAAGGTTTTATTCAATTAAGGTATGAGTAGCATTTGACTCTTAACCACAAACTCATCTGTTGATTCTTTAATATCAATTCATTATTAATGTAATAAAATAGAATATAATATTATTCTATCGTTCGAGAGGAGTGTTTATGATGGAATGAAATGAAAGATGAGGGTTTCATATTACATCTTATTCTATCATAAATAGTAAAAATGAAAAACCTTCGATTTGAAAAGTTTAGGATGAAATATAAAATAATAAACAACTTTACACTATATTACATTATAAATCCTTTATCCAAACAACATTTCACTATATTACTTTATGAACCTTTTCATCTCTCAAAACATCAATTTTCTAATATTACATTCATTTACATTCCATTCCATTATAAATATTTATAATGGATAATGGAATGGAATGTAAATGAATGTAATATTAGAAAAACCCTAACATCTTCCCAACCAAACGACAAACCTTACGTTCAACCAAAAGTAGCTTTAGTTTCACATCTTGGTTACAGATAGATTACCTAAGTTCAGGTCCTATTTGTGAAAAAAGACAAAAAGAACAAAGTGGTTAATTTTTTGAGATTTTTTAAATTCAGAATCTAAGTTTTTAAAATTTTGAATTGAGTGATTAATCTTTTAAAACTTTAACAATTTCATTCAAAATGTTAGTTTGTGTGTGTGTGACTAATAGATAGATATTCACTTGATATTTAGTAGGCATATCACATTATAAAAAATACGTCTTCAACTAAATTGTTAAGGTTTTAAAAGATTAATCGCTCAATTAAAAATTTTAAAAGCTTAGAGATTGAATTTAAAAAAATATAATATCTTTGATCAATAATTTACATGAGACTAAATGCATTGAAGACAAGTATTCTAGCGTTACAATGGTTTAAAGGAAGAGTGTAAGTGACATTTCACTTATCATTCAACTCATAATACACCTGCAGTTGAAGCTGAGTAATCCTCGAGGTTAGAAGAAGATACCAGAGATTATACACTTGTTGGTCTTGATCTAAAGGTTCTGTTCATCTGGTCTAGAGATCAGATTCTGAGAATGGAAATCTGAGTTCAGGTTTGTTTCAAGAGACCACCTACGACGAAACGGAGCTGTTTCATCCTCTTTTATTAAGTGACTTGAGCCAGTTGCTTCACTTGGAACTATTTCTCATATCATGCATTGAAGTTCTCCTTGGTGGCCCTCCAAACACATCGCTGAAATCAACATCCGAGTCTCCACTTGGGCTCTTTTCCATTTCACCAGTTCTAAGCTTCCCACAAACCAGAAGAGTTCAACTGGGAAAAAGACGGCGGGAGATTCAGCAGCCATGCCCTCTTGTTGTACCTCCTTGTGAAGCAAAATCCTCAGTTATGTTTTGATACAAGAAAAGCTTATTGGAGATGCAAAAAGAGAGAGAACGAGAGAGAGAGAGAGAGAGAAAGCGGTATTTGTACTCCAAAAGGGAAGATTTTGAAGGAAAAAACACAGAAGGTGGCAGGTTTTAAGTCGTGGATTACGGATCATATTGCGGATGTGATTTTAATCAAGTCTCCTTTTGTTCTGTCAGACTTCGTTTTTAGCTTATAAAAGGTAAGGAGATTTAGCAAATCCTCAGTTCAAAAGCAGAAAGGAGCACAAGGATCCATAGTTCAACTGAGAATTTACACATGAATCAATTTCATCACCTTCTATTCCTGGTCATCTCCAACTAAGAATGCCTTTGAAATAAGAACTTGTGGTTCTCGATAGTAATCACTATTGTCAAACCAGTGCAACAACAAAGCTTCATCAAATGCAATGCAACGATATCGTTGCTGCAAGGTCGTGGACGAGTATCGGAAAGTATACAAGTTGATCCATGTAGTTCCCTCTATAAAGGGCAGAATTTAATGAAACTTGAGCAACCTATAGAATTAGCATAAAGCCATCTTTTTACAGAAGGTAGGAAAAGAAGCTGAGGGTGTGAGGATTTGTCTCAGTGTAGATCTTAAAAATTGATAAAAAGAAGAAACCCTGCCTACATCTTATCTCTTGAGTGATACGATGAGAACTTAGCTGCAGGCCAAATGAAGTTCTGTTTGTGATCCTTTGCACTTGCCATTTCCTTACCAACTAGAACCATCAGGAAAAGGCTCCAATGCGTCTTGCTTACCATTAACATAGAATTCAATAACTGCTCTCATTCTAGGAAGCTTATCTGGGTGGTAATTTATATGAACAATTACGGGCTTTATTTTCTTCAGTGCAGCATCTTTCCTCACTGTCTTGAAAAGTACCTTACTGTTCATGAACATTAAGAAATCCATAGTCCTCTTTGCCGCATGAAGCCCGTCATACCCAGGATGTGAAGGAAAAAAGAGCTCCTCATTGAAAACTGCTTGGTCCCATGAATTTGGATCCCGGGACAGACGACCAGCCACACGATCCAACAGCTCAATGGATGGAACTGTTGGCCTTATGTAAAAGAAACCTGAGTTGTAGACCCAGATTCTAATTGTATGAGCATAACGTGCCCAACCCATGGCAGGTTCATCAAAAACATCATCAAATCCATAAGCTGTGTAATTGTTATGACCATCACTCATAGATTCAACATCTGAATCACGATATAGGTAATCAAATGGGTTCTGCAAGTATACTATGTCAACATCTGAGAGAAGAACACTGTAGCCAAGCTGCAAAAACTCCCTTAAAATACGAAACTTCAATCCAGAAACAGCATGATTACTTCCTTCTCTTCCAACTGAATCAATGCCCTTGTCTGGATCTCTCTTATAAACAGGAACATCATTTGACTTGCAGAAATCTAATATGTGGTCATCCAATGCAATAACCAGGTAATTGGGTATGCCAACTCTCTTAATGCTTGTGAACCAGACCTCTAGCATACCTTTCACGTTTGAATTTGCAAGTGCAACTATAACCTCCTTGCCAATAGCAACTTCTTCCAAAAGTTTTGCCAATCTTGGATTCACAGACTCGTCAGGAACAACAGTTGGATTAGTCCTTGGACCCTTGACAGTACCAAAAGGACCAGCTTTCTGTGTTTTACCTAGCACCAATACCTGCTTCTCTGCATGATCCTTTCCTTGTCCAGTCATCACTAACTTTTCATTCAGCTCCCGAACTTTCTTCTTCAACTGAGCATTCTTCTCCGACAGTGATACAATGTCCGCTTTTAGCATTTTAACTCGTTCAGGTGACTCACATGAAGGTGAACCACTCTAAAAAAAGCACCCATAAATTGCCATCCATTAGGATATCAAGAACAAAAGGATGTCAAATTCAAATGGCATTTCCCATATTCAACCAAAGTAGTTGCAAAGAGCACACTAGGTTCCAAAAACATGAAAGTGAAAGATTCATCTTTCATATTAAATCGTCAAATATACAAGCCAAGAAACCAACAATCATGTTAAGCTAACCTCAATTGAAATAAAAAATGCAAAATGTCGCAAGAAGCAAGAACTAAAAACAGATTGGAGATTGATCAATCATGAACCAGTAGTTTTTAGGGAAATTTTGACGTTCCTAAAGTAATTAAAAACATTAGTACATATTCCAATTTTTCCATATCTTCACCAAGTGAAGAAAATAAATTACAGGTGAGACACCGAGATTGTCCAGATCAGAACCAAATTTCACTGGGAAAAGCTCAATTATAACCCAACTAAGCAAGCAACTAATGCAAAAAATCAACTTTAACCAGAGTCGGCCTACTCATATCAGTACGAAGAACCACAAACATAAAAAACAAAAAAGTTCAAAATTTGACTAGTGGAGCACCAAAGATCTGAACCTGGAGACTTGATTTCATAGTACGAACATTGGGGACAGCCTGATACGAACTGAAGAACCCATCAGGATAAAACACAGCGAAGACACAACCCAATAGAATCCCGATCAAGATAGCTATGGCGATTCGCGATCCACGACTTGACTGACCCTTTTCTCTCCGACCCACCTTTGATAAAAATCCCATCTTTGTGTGTCTTCCTTGTAAACAGGCAATGTGACAGAGTAAACGAACAAGAATCAGCCCAACAAAAAGAAACGTAAAACTTGGGTTTTATGGCACGAATCTTCAGAAACTTCCTCCTCGTTATATGTGTCAAACGTCAACCAATATTCAGACCGGACACACAGAAACTATAATAAAATGTTGTCTCCTGTAATGGAGAACCCTTGTCTGAATTTTATATTAGTTGCGCTTCCATTTACGGTATTTCGGACACAGAGGTACTTGAAAAATTCTGGTGGTGACATGGCATTATCAATAAAAGAAATCCTGGAAATTAGAGTCTACCTTGCTTTCTCAAACATTTGCTTTAACATTTTTTTATTATTATTTATGGTATTAGGTTGTATTTAATTTTTTAAAATAGCATTAATAGTATTTTAAATTATAATAAAATTAATTTTGATAATTTTAAATAAATAAACTATCAATTTAATTTTTTAGGTAACCTGAACTCATTAAATATTAACATTAATTTAGTAGACATTAATTCAATGTGTGATTTATATCTTAATATTTTAAATAGTTCAACTAAATTATTATTATTATTGTTACTATTTTTATATTTTATTTAAGATACAATAGTCATTATTTTATCAATGTTATGAAATAAATAGTAAAATTTTATTTAATCTTTTTACAAAACGAATTAAAGTGCATAAACATCTTTAGCCATAAATTTTAAGTAGATACTCTTCCTATTCAAAAAACAAAAAAGAAGCCATGTCACCACTATGTAATGGAAAAATTCGGTATTATTAAATTCTGCAGAAGTGTAAACATAGTACCAAAACTTTCCAAATTTATTTGAGTAATAGGAGTTAGTAAATACCAGCGACAATTCGTCAACAATAACAACAACTTAAACACAAGTAACGGCATCGAAATTTTTAACGTGAAAAATCCCTTCAAATTAAGGCTAAAAATTGCAGGACCTCCAATCCGATAAATAGCTCTACTAAATTAAAATGTGTACAAATATCCTCTTCTCAAAGACACAAACTCAGCATCCACAAGAGGAATAAGCAACTACACAAGATAACATTGTTAGGAACATAAACGGAGAGAAATCACCAAAAATGTGTCACTGTTCTGAGGCTCCAATCTGAATATCCAAAGCTCCAAATGAAAAAGTGACCGTTCATATTGTAGAGGACTCTCTTAAGAACATACTCCTAAATTTTTAGCTCGATCCAATAGTAGATAACTATGGATCAAGAAGAAAAGTGAACATGGTCGTCCAAAATTGTTACAGTTATTTTTGCTTTCTTTTCCTTCTGTTGTGTCAACTCCCACGGTTGAAGAAGAAGCTAATATATGGAAGACAAAAACAAGTAAAAGTCATGGGAGGGGACAAGACATGGGTTTTTCCAAATAGGATGGGACCTACAGCCTAACAAATCTCACCCTCCTGACTATGTGGAGGTGCTCGCCATCCCGATGATCAAACAATATGTCTGAAACTTCCCTCTTGGCAAAGACTTGGTCATCATATCAAAACAATTATCATCTATATGAACCTTTAGAAGCTCAATCAACTTAGAATCCAAAACATCTCTAACCCAATTGTATCTAACATCAAAATGTTTTGATCTACCATGGAATGCGGAATTCTTAGCTAGTTGCATCGCACTTTGATTGTCACAGTGTAACACATACCTATCTTGAATAAATCCAAGTTCCCTCGCAAATCTCTTCATTCATTACAATTCTTTGCATGCTTCAACAACAGCTATAAGCTTTGCTTCTGTGGTAGATAAAGCAATAACTTTTTTTAATTTGGATTGCCAACTTGCTGCTCCCTCTGCAAAGGTAATCAAATAGCCGGAAGTAGACTTTCTTGTATCAACATCTTCTGCTAAATTAGAATCAGTGTAACCTGAAAGAATAGGCTTCCCTGTTCCAAAACAAAAACTCATAGTAGATGTCCCATAGAGATATCTCATAATCCATTTCACAACATACCAATGGTCTATTCTTGGATTAGAAAGAAACCTATTAACTGTACCAATAGCATGAGCAATATCTGGCTTAGTGCAAACCATAACATACATTAAACTACCTACAGTTGAAGCATAAGGAACTCTTTGCATATTTTTCCTTTTCCTTCTCATTTGAAGGACACTGCTTTTTACTTAACTTAAAGTGCATTCCAAGAGATGTACCTACAACTTTAGCTTTGTTCATGTTGAATCTCTGAAGTACTTTTTTTAATGTACTTCTCTTATGAAGTAATTTTTGCTCTCTCTTTTTTCTGTTGTGTTGACTCTCACGTTTGAAGACGAAGCTAATATGTGGAAGACAAAAAACAAGTAAAAGTCATAGGAGGGGACAAGATATGGTTTTTCCACATAGGCTGGAACCCATACCACAACATCTTATTCTTCAAAATCTACAAGAATATACTATTGAGATGAAGTTGTCTTCAAATGCCAAATATTTTCTTCAATAAAAATTACATCTCCACTAATTTTTTTTACATTAATCAAACCAAATAGAAAAACAAATCAATAAAGAGGAAGCAACTAAACCTAAAGCCAACAGGCTTTACCCCATACACCCAGACCTAGACCTCCTCAGAATTAATTAAAGAAGAAGAAACATCAGAGAGAATAACAGAAGAAATAGTACTTGACAACAAATGCCAAGTAAAGCGATCTGCATATAACAAAGCTACCCTTGCCAATGAATGAGCGACTCAATTAGCGTTTCGAGAAGTCCGTAGGAAGGACAGATGTTGGAAGTGAGTCTTCAGCTCCTGGTAATCAGCAAACACTAAACCAACTTCAAAAAAGTTAGAAGAACTAGAATTAATCCCATTGATTACCTCTAAACAATCTGATTCTAAAAGAACATTATCCAAATTAAGGCTTTTGATCCAGGCTAAAGCTTCTCTAATAGAAATGGCCTCTACTAGAGTGGCATTAGAACAAAAGGGAATATGCCCCAAAAAACCTAAAATAAAGTTACCATGGTGGTCTCGAAGAATAGCCCCAAAACCTGGCTTGTTCCCTCTTTTAACAAACGAAGCATCTACATTGCATTTGACCCAACCAGTCGAAGGTTTCTTCCAACATAGAGTAAGACTTAGCCTATTAGAAATAACCTGCACTTGAGCAAACATATTTTTCGCTGCTTTCCAGTCTCGCAGATAGTCATCTGCAAATGAAACAATAATATTCGGCGAAGTATCTTGTTGTTTCCAGCAAAAAAGATTCCGATGAAACCACAAACTCCAGCAGATAGTAAGGGCTTTATCTCTAAGATCCAAGTTATCTCCACACAACCAAGTGAGAATGAAATCCTTAATAACAGTACCAAATAAAACAATATTTGAAGACATCTATGTGTTTCTAACATGAGGGCAAGTAAGCAAAACATGATCCATAGTCTCCATTACACCACAACATGAGCAAGAGGGATCCAACCTAACACCATGCGCTAGGAAGCGCTAGGAGGCGCTGCTTGCAAGGAACAAAGTCACACAAAATTCTCCTGGTAAACTCTTGAATCTTGGGGGGAAGATGAGCACCCAAATGCCATTCCACGGGCCCACCACAATATGACCTTGAATAACCAAAAAAAGAGAAGTAGCAACCTTCTATCCAGACTTCACACTATAAATCCCATTCCTGGAGTGATGCTAACAAAGAGTATCTTTCGGCCTAAAAGGAGAAATGGGAATTTGGAATACTTGCGAAGCCTCTTGAGGAGCTAGAATGCCATTAACCAGAGAATGATCCCAAGTCGAATTACTAGGATCAATCAGCTCATTAACTTTCATCTCAGACATACCATGTAAAGGATTCAAAAGCACAAAAAAATTAGAGTCATTAATCAACCAAGGATCTTTGAACACCAAGATAGAGGCACCATCACCCACACGCCATCTAACACCCTTATCTGGGAAAGTTAAAAATCGCCAACCCTATTTGCATAACATCGCAAGATTAAAGCACTTCAAGTCACGAAAGCCCATGCCTCCTAATTTCTTAAGAACACAAAGTCTCTCCTATTTAGCCCAATGGATTTTAGCACGGTCGCTAGAAGATGAACCCCACCAAAATGAATTCATCATTTTCTGTAAATCATCACAAATGCCTATAGGAAGCCGAAAAACACTCATACAATAAATAGGAATAGCTTAAGCAATTGTCTTCAAAACAATTTCCTTACCTGGTCTTGAGAGCAACTTGTTCTTCCAACTAATAATTCTTTTACTTAAGCGATCTTTCAGGAAAGCAAAGACCTACTTTTTATTTCTCCCAACCAGTGAAGGTAACCCACGATAACGAACATGGGCAATTAGATTAGAAACCCCAAAAATAATAGTGATAGCTTGTCTAACATTTTGCTTCGTATTAGAGCTGAACATAACGCCCGACTTCTGCAGATTGATTGCTTGACCCGAAGCTTTTTCATAAATAGAAAGGATATTCTTAAGATGATCACATTCATTGGGAGAAGCTCTGAAGAAGAAAAAGCTGTACTCTGCAAAGAAAATATGAGAGATAATAGGGACACCTGATAGATACTAACACCATGAATATCACTTCTTAACTCTACTTTTCGCAAAAGAGCAGAAAGACCTTCAACACACAGAATGAAAAGATATGGGGAGAGAGGGTCCCCTGTCAAAGAGCCCTTCTCGGACTAATAGGCCCCACACTATTGCCATTAAAGGCCACAAAATAATTAACAGTAGTCACACAAAGTTTAATCCAACCAACCCACTTTGCATCAAAACCCAACCGAAGCATAATAAACTCCAAATAACTCCAATAAACCCTGTCATAAGCCTTGCTAATATCGATTTTAAAAGCAACATCTGCACGTGAACCACGTTCTTTATTTTTCATATAATGAATCATCTCAAAAGCAACCATAATGTTATCAGAGATTAAATGACCCGGAACAAAAGCCGATTGCGTAGGAGAGATAATTATGGGCAAAATGGTCTTGAGTCTATTAGCTAGGACCTTTGCAATAATTTTGTAAATCATATTGCACAAGGAAATAGGCCTCAAATCCTTCATACTACTCGCATTATCTTTTATCGGAATAAGAACAATAGTAGTATTATTTAAACTAACAAGAAACTCACAATTATTGAGCCAAGCACAACTTTGAGCAAAAATGTCTCCACCAACAATCTCCCAACAATTTTGAAAAAATGCCAGATTCATGTCATCAGGACCAGGAGCTTTATCTGGATGCATATCAAAAATTGCTTTCTTAAATTTTTCCATGGTGAAAGGAGCAAGAAGATGAGCATTATCTCGGTCATTAATAATAGAATTAATGCAAGAAAATTCTTCAAAAGTGTGGTTTCCAATAGGAGCTGCAAACAATTTTGAAAAATAATCCAAAACAATAGCATTTATAGTATCACAACTTAAAAAAAATTACTAAAGTCATCCTCCAAGATAGAAATTTGATTAATCCTCCTGCGTTTCGAAGCTTAAGCAAGAAAGAATTTAGAATTAGCTTCTCCATAATTAAGCCAAAATATTTTTGATCTTTGCTTCCAAAAAATAGCTTCTTGGGCCAACAAATTAGAAAGCTTAGATTTAAGATTCGACAAATTTGGATCAGTAGCGTTAGTTTGGCGCAACAAAGCCATCTGCTTCTTAACTTCGTCAATTCTGGCTATGACAGTGCTACCTAACGTTTTATTCCAAGCAATAAAGGAGGTACTACACGCTGCGATTTTCTCCATGATGCTGGTGCTATGATAGCTGGTCCAAGCAAAGGAAACAACATCCATGAATCCATTTTCAGCTAACCACTTGTTCTCAAACTTAACCCTACTAACCTTCTTAACAAGAAAACTGGTATTCGCATAAAACTTAATGGGATTATGATCAGAATAAGAGCTTATAAGACTAAATTGTTTATGATAAGAGAAATGACAAACCCAATCAGCCGAAGCAAAAGCTCTGTCCAAACGTTCCATAACCAGGATTTTCGAACCTTGCCCACGCTCCCAAGTAAATCCGAAACCAGTGAGGGGAATTTCAACTAAGTTACAGTCCAAAATGCATTTCCTAAAACCATCAAAGAGTGCTTTTGGATACTTATTACCACCAACCTTCTCATTAGCAGACATAAGATTGTAAAAATCACTCAGACAAACCCACAGAAGATGATAAAGATGAGAGAGAGATTTTAACAACCCCCAGCTTGCTCATTTTCTGTTATTCTCAGGGAAACCATAAAACCCAGTAAGTCACCATTTAAAATTGTCCAAATGAATAATCTCCAAATCAATGTGATTCTTGGAATAACCCAAAACAGAGACATTTTTATTAGAATTCCAAATGAGGGCAAGACCTCCACTACGACCAATCCGGTCTACACAAAAACAACAATCAAACTTTAAAATAACGCGAATGTCCTCCATTCTATTAGAGGAAACAAGAGTCTTACTAAGAAAAAGAAAATTAGGCTTATTCTGTCGAACAATGTCCTTCACCGCGATGACTGCGCGAGGGTTGCCTAGGCCTTGGCAGTTCCAAGCAATGCAGTTTATAATGCTTGGCGGGTCTCGTGAAAGAGACCGGTCGTTGGAGTTGCAGTAGGAATTTGATGGCTTACCGAAGAGGAGGAAGCACTACAACCATTCATCCCATCAGCATTATTGTTATTGTCTGAAGAAAGACGCAGGCGCTTTTTTGTTTCATCAACGTCCATAACTAAGGTTTCCTTAACTGTAGGGGTTTCAACAGAGTGAGGAATACTGGGTGTGATATTTGACCCGAAAATAGGAAGGTCCATAGTAGAAGGCCCACTAGCTGGGAAAAATTTAAACTGCCGTGGATAAAAATCGTAACTATTGACAACTTTTACTTTCGAGCTTCCTTCCTTATCAGTTTTTTTGAAATCTTTGATTCTTGGAGCTAAATCCGCTATATCCCTGATTGGATGGATCACGTCTCCATTGATTGGGGCGGGTTCGATTTTGAGATCAGATCTCTAACCGGATATCCTCCATCCATTCTTGTTTGATCTCCGCTGCTGACAACTCCATGAGCTTGGTGCAGCTGGTTTCACTATGCCCAAAAATGCCACATAGATAGCAAATAAGAGGAATCCGTTCATAGCTAAAAGAAACTTCAAAACGAGTTCCCCCTTCCTTACTAATCTTCTTGGTTCTCATTAAAGGTTCAGTAATATCCAACCGACTCTGAATACGCATGTAGTTAATCATGGAATTCCTCCAGTTAATAGTATCATAATCTAGGAACTTACCCATCAGATTACCAATATTTTGAGCAAGGTTTTCTGAAGCAAAACCTGATGGAAGGTCATGAACTCTAACCCAGAAATCAGCAGCATGAAACTCAATATCTTTAGGATTCTCACCTTCCCATAACTGATGAATCAACAAAAGATAATTATTAAAGCTCCAAGGTCCACCAGCAATCATCTTACGCATGTCAACTTCATGAAAGAACTGAAAAAGATATAGTACACTGCCTCCAAACAATTTTAGACATGCACCCTTAATAGGCCTTCAAAGATTAAGCAGTGTCCTTTCCATGGCTTCATAGTTAACCACTCTTTCACGGACAAAATGACCCACTAAACTCAGCCCATAATCAATATCCAATCCTTTAACATCAGAAGATTTAACCACCAACTCCTCATTTTCCTTCTCATTGTTTGACAACCAATGAAACTCCCGCTCCATAGTCACACTAGAACAGAAAGCAGACGAGAGACATAACCAAAACCTTGACTTGCAAGACAAACATGCACTAGGGCATGACTAACCTAGCACTCGAGAGAAAAAACGAGGTAGACTCCACTCACTAACTATGGATATTACATCTTAACTAATAATAATTTTTTAGTGCTATGATTATACAATTTATAAGCTTTAAAATAATCATTAACACAAAAAATGTAATTTTTTCTTTTGTTGCCCAACTTTCTTCTTTTCTCATCTGACATATAGGCATAAGTAATACATCTAAAATTTTTAAAGTGATTGACATTTGATCTCCTTCCTCCGTACTTCTTCTGGTATCATATTCTCAGCCATTAGACTCCTATCCAAAATGTGAATATTCCAGATATCAACTTTTGGATAAATTATTTTTGGATTGTGATAGACTTCTCACCATGTTTAAGATTGTGCGATTCTTTCTTCCACACACACCATTTAGTTATGATGTGTAGACTATTATCAATTGCCTTTTGATGACATGCTTTTTGTAGAAATTTGAAAATTCATGTGAATTTTATTTCCATCCATGACCAATCTGAAGTACTTGTATTAAATTTCCTATTTCTTTTTCAATCGTTTCTTTATAGCTTTTAAAAGCTATCAAAGCTCTAAGATTTTCCTATAAGAAGTAAACCCTAAGTTTTCTACTCAAGTCATCAATGAAGGTGTTAATATATCATTTACCTCTATTGAATCATGATTGATTGGCCCACAAGTATCAAAATGTACAATCTCCGATAGATTTCTTGCTCTGCTTAATGTTGTTTACTGGCTATATGTTGAGTATTGTCTCAAAGTCACAAAATGGTGGCTTACTTTCGGTGATTTTCGGTGGATTTCAGTGTAGTTGGCCTTCACCCACTGACTTCTCTATAAAAGAGAAGCAGTAACAACGGAAGAGAGTGTGTGAGAGTGAGAAGAAAAATTTCTAGCGAGAGAGCAGAAAAATTTCTAGTGAGAGGTGAGCAGAAAATCTAAAAGAGCTGAGAGGGAGAGAGAGAAAAAATTAGAGCATTTGTAATTTTTTTTGGCTCTCTTCCTAGTAGGAATGTGTGAGCTTGAGTTAATTTGGGTCTTTTGGGAATTGAGTGATAAACACTATTGTATGTTCTCATTGATTATAGTGAAATACTCAGTCGTCTCCAAACTGGATGTAGGCATTGCCGAACCAGTATAAAAATCTTAGTGTTCTTGTTACTGTTTTATATTTTCACTCCAAATTTATTAACGTTTCCGCATAATAAAGAGTACATCAGGCTATTTCTTTCTACTTAGTTTAGGAACAATATCGTGGTCCTCGAAAAAAACAACCGATAGTAAATTTATCCACTACCAAAGCAGAGTTCATTGTTACAACTTCTTGTGCTTGTCAAGCTGTATGGTTAAAAAGGGTGCTAGATAATTTGGGTTAGGATCAAGACAAGTCAATTATTATTCACTATGATAGCAGCTCAGCTATCAAACTTTGAAAGAATCCAATCATGCATGGTCGAATCAATCATATAAATGTGCATTTTCATTTCCTTCTAGATCTTATCAAGGAAGATACTATGAAATTAGTGCAATGTAGCACAAAAGAACAATTGGCTAATATCATGACTAAACCGCTCAAATTGGATTTTTTTTCTTAAAGTTACATGGACTATTGGGGACATGTTTAGAGACTGATGTAAACTGAACACTTGCAAGAATTGAGTTTAAATGAGGATTTATTATATAGTTTGTTATTATTTACATAATAATTCCCAATTATTAAGGGATTCTTAAATGCTTGAACTAGTTTTATACTTATTTGATTGTGCTACTTATTTCTCGTTCTGTTTGTTATGTAAATGCTATATATACGGCCACATTTCTCATTGAATAAAAATGTTGACATTTCTCCAAACTTCTTTTATACTACTTTGAGTTTATTAGTCTATAAAATCGAGCTGGTACTCCATGTTGAGCTTATAGTCTAGGTATCACCATATTCAAATGAAGGAAGAAGACGTGCAGAAAACGGCATTCCAAATACATAAGAGTCAGTTTGACTTCTTGGTGATGCCCTTTGGCCTCATAAACGCTCCTTCCACTTTTCAAATCCTTATCTACATAAATTTTTGCTTTTTCTTTGATAATCTTCTTATTTACATTATCGATTTCTAGCAATACCTAGAGCATTTGTGACTGATTTTAGGAGTCTTAAAGCAAAAATGATTATTTATCTAGGAAAGCAAGTGTACATTTGGTGCAAGGCAGGTGGATTACCTCGAGCATTCTATTTCAGAGAGAGGGGTGTCCACAGATAGCCAAAAATTAAAAATCACTAAAGAAACTCCAAGGATTTCTAGGATACTACAGGAGATTTATAAAACATGATGGAATTATCGCGAAGCCATTGAATGTGTTGTTAAAGAAGCAAAAGGCTAAGAAATGGGAGTAGAAAGAGGAGCAACAAAAGGGATTCAAACAACTTAAGGAAAATTTGACGAAGGCACTAATGTTATTGTTACTAGATTTCACCAAACCTTTCATAATTGAAGCAAATACATGTGACAAAGGTATAGGATTTGTGCTTCAGCAGGACAGGTGTCTTATAGTATTTCGAAGCACGACATTGGCACCTAAGCACCATGGACTCTCCCCCTATGAGAAGGAATTTGGGGCCATCATCAAGGCAGTAAAGTAATGGCACCATTACCTGAAAGGGAGGTTTTTTGGGTGCAAACAGACCATCAAAGCTCGAAGTATCTCCTAGAGCAATGCATCTCGACACCGTTCCAACAAAATTGGCTCTCAAAGCTTATTTGCTATGAGTTTGAAGTAACATATAGGAGTGGAAAAGAAAATCTAGCAGCAGATGCCCTATCTTGAATCTCAAGCCAACAATTATTGACGATTTCTGTGTCGCACATACAAGCAACATTAATGGAAGAGATTCGTGAAGGTTGGGAAAAAGATACCACTATAAAAGATCTTATAAGGAAACTGGAAAGACAAGAAACGCCCTCTGGTAAATATGAATGGAAGGATGGAATGATAAGGTGGAAGGGAAGAATTGTGGGTAGTTGCGATAAGGAGCTTTAGAAGAAAATTATAACAATTGCTCATGATAGCCCTTAAGGGGGACACTTCGGAGTGATGGCAATGATCAAAGAGATACAAAGCCTTTTCCACCATAAGCAAATGGCCAAGGATGTTAAAAACCATGTCAAAAACTGTGTTACTTGCCAATGGAACAAGCATGATCATGCACGTGTCCGGGTTTACTCTAACCTCTATAGTACTTGAAGGATGCTAGAGAGAAATAATCATGGATTTCATAAAGGGCCTGCCACTATCCAGAGGAAAGTCATCCATATTTGTAATGGTGGACCGATTTAGCAAATATGCACATTTCATAGCCCTCAGACATCTATACACTGCGTAGGATATCACACAAGTGTTCATGGACCATGTGTTCAGATTGCATAAGATGACAGAAACAATGATTAGTGATCAGGACCCTCGCTTTTTAAGCAAATTTTGGCAAGTGATGTTTAGACTACAAGATGTGAAGCTAAAATTATCGACAACCCACGCAGTGACAGATAGACAGACTAAAGCAATAAACAAAACATTAGAGACATATCTACAGTGCTTTTGCAGTGACACACCACAGAAATGGACAAACTGGATAGTGACGATAGAATAGTGGTACAATACAACACCATGCGGTCATAAACACTACCCACTTTGAAGTTCTCTATGGGTATCCATGTAACATCCCGTCCCTATATGAAGGGTTAGGACCTGAGATCTTGGTACATGTGAGCTCAAAGGGAAATTAAGACAATGCATTTTCTTGTTCATGCATCATGTTAGCAAATATGCATATAAA
>JANZLC010000006.1:2259882-2280940 GCA_026413385.1 Erythroxylum gracilipes | reverse complement strand
ATGCCCTGTTTACGAAAATGGGCTTGAATTCTATAAGGAATCCACAAGGTGTAACGTAAAAAGTTTAGTGCAAGAAGGGAAGCTAAGATCACAAGAGAAGTGAAGAACATTGTGAGATCTGTATGAGGTAGACTTGGAGGAGTGAAAGTTTACCAGTTTAGAGACTACATGAGTATAATACTTAATCTTAACGAATAACATCTTTCATTTTGATTACTAGTTTCGATGCGAACCACATGGTTTGTGTAAGAACATACAAATTGATTGGAGAACACAAACTTTCCGTACAGATTTATTAAACACTTTACAGTTTGGTTCCTAAACTTTTATAATTTGCTCGGACGATGGCATTCAAGTGCCATTATGGAGCTACATGCTTAAAATAAAATACTTTAGCATGGCTTAAATAGTTGAAAAAGCTATTTAAAAGTCTCTACAAACTAGTCAAATAAAATTGAGTTTGCCATTTAATTTAATTTATTAATTTGTTAAATAATTTACTTAATATGTATTATTCAAGTACTTAAAAATGCAAATTCTCTACTAATTATAAGTAAAATTGTGTACTATTAAATTTTTTAACTCATATATTAGCTAGATTTTTACTAAATTGTTGTTGTTATGGTCGTCCGTAAAAATACTAAATAATTGACATAATTTTTTTCCATATTATCATCTTGAAGTTGATGATGATGGTAATAATATAATGAAGAGAGTCTAATAATGAGGTACTAAGTAATGTTAAATAATAGCCTTTCCTATAGTCTATTAGAGCTAAAAGTGTAACAATTTGGACTTGTTAAAAGTTGAAATTGGATGGGGCAATTTGAGTTTTACGCCTCGTGATACATCCAATGTTGCTGATCATTTTGCAACTAACATAAGTTAAAAGAAAACTCTGTTTAAAACTATTTTTCAATTGCAAATCTAGATAAAGAGCTTTGGAGTTTAAGGAAGGCAAAATTAGTCTGACTTAATTTTGCTTAAAATCAATAAATAAAACCTGTTTTAATTAAAATTTAGTATTGAGTTAAATTTGAATTCATATTTCATAATTTAATTCAACACAAAATTATTCAAAATTACTCATTAAAATAACATTATTTTGTTGAATAAAACTTGATCAACTTTTTCAAATTTGTTCAAATATGATCAAAGAATTAGAATAATGTTTTCTACAAAAAATGAAGTTGGTTTAATGGTATTTCTTTATTAATTAATCAACTATTTTTTAAAACTAATCAATTTTTATAAATTAAAATAAAAAAATTAATTTTTATTTAATAGTTTTTTCAACCAAATTTTAAAATTTTTTATAGATAAGGATAGTCTTCTTCAATCATTTTTAATTTTTAAATTTTATTTAATTTTTAAATAATTTTATATCTAATGCCGATTGAACCTTTTAAATCTTAAATTTCTTATGTTACCGATTTAACTTTTGTTCTAATTTTTAAATCATTGCAATTTAGGATTGGTCAAACATGTCTTCATGACCATCTCTAATGGAGCATGAACATGTGGTAGAGACTATGAAAAAGTAATGCATGATGATCATGTGGTACTACACTTTTAACCTGCACAATGGCTTAATTTTGAACAACACAGGTCCGAAGACTGAGAGAAGATATGTTTTCCCATTCTACTATGATACTTGTACATGAATAAATCTCAATTATCCAACTTATTGCAATGCATGGTTAGGATTTGTTCAGGCACAGGAACACAGCAGAATGAGAACAACAGATCTGAGACCCGATACTAACCCAAATGGTAAATAATAATATGAAGCTAAAAGTGCTTTGAATCTAAACCAATTTGAAAGCTTTTGGGACACATGAAGCTAAGTGCTTTGAATATAAACCAAAGTTGAGAGATTCTGCAATGCTCAGAAGTAAGAATTTTAATTCGAGTTAATAAAATTATAAATCCAAAAATAATTTACTGAAAAATTAATTAAATTTTTTATAAATTTATAAAAAATTTATCTTTTCTTTTTGTTATATATAAAGTTAAGATATTATTGTTTTCAAATTTGTTATTCGTACTGATAAGAGTCTGCAGGGCCATGCAAGCGCTATTCCCTGATCACATGATAAGCAATTCAGTGCTGTTATGACATGAAAACCCATTTATGGATTTAGTCTTCTAATCAGATTATGGAATATGGACTTGTCACTTCTTGTTTAAACCATGTAACAATGGCTTTAGCCCCACAGCCAACCACACACACATACCATAATGGACCAGACCCACAAGTACAGATGCCAACTCATCTCCATTAATGAAGCCAAGCCAGCCTTGGTGCCTGATCTGACCACACTAGACCCCATTTATTATCTTTGACCATCTCTGCTCAACTCCAATGTCCGCCATTTTTCAGAAGCTTGCCTCGACAAGAAAAGAAACAACTCACTCACTCTATATGTAGTACAGGTTTTTACAAAATTTTAGTTCAAACTTGTCCCTTAACAAAAGCCAAACATATGTACAATATTGTATATAATATCAGTCAGAAACTAAGAACAACTAGCTGCTTTGATCTTTAACAATATAAATGTAACCAACAGATTTATAAGAACCAAATGCAAGAAACAATGAGAGCTCAACTTTCATGCCCGTGACAAAAATACCCGGGAAAAGACAAGTTAAAAGCTCTCAAGGTACTTGGTGCTCATCCACGGGGCTTTCTCTCAGGTACACCATCCCAAGTCTCCTCCGAACTCCCACCACCACCTCCTCCTCCGCCGTAGGAGGCTGCTGCAGCGGCGGCGGCAGCAGCTGCTTCAATATTGAAGCCACTGCCGTAAGTGTTTAACAATGCAGAGCTAGCTCCCATGCCAAGTCCTAGAAGATCAAGAGTGGGTTTGTTTCCATATAGTGAGGATGACCCCATCATAACATCACTTGAATGTAATCCTAAACCAAGTCCACCTTTTGCTGGATTGGTTTCTGATTTCACGTCCCACTGATAGTTACTGTTGTCTTGACCTGAGGATGATGATGATGATATTTGGAATCGTAAGCCACGAAGGAATGATTGGTTTGATGAAGTGGCTCCCATTTGAGCCGCTTTTTGAAGCAATGCTGTGGCAGACATTGTAGGTTGTGGGGATGGAGCATAGTGGTGCTGATGTTCTTGGTTTGGTGAGAAAAGGGAAGAGGCGTTTTTGGAGAGGTAAAGAGATGGTGAGAGGGAGAGTGAGGGTGGTGGTTCCATGATTCCAGGGGTTGGCATGGTTGTGGGGCAATTATCTGAGCGAGTCAAACCACATAGCAGATTGGAGATTGATGGTGATGATATTGATGCTTGATGTGAGATTGTGGTTACTGTTTCTGTGGTTGTTGAGGTTGCGAATATACTGGCAAACACGTTGCTTGTAGAGCTTGCAGAGCTCGTCTTCGTGGCTGTTGCAGCCAAGCATGTAGCTGTCGGTGGTGGTGGCGGCGGCGGTGGTGAAAGTCCAATTGGATTTTCAGCCAATTCTGCGATCACAACCCAACAAAGATGAGATAAAGAAAGAGATAAAAAGGAATGAAGGAAAAAGGACACAATGAAGTGATCGAAAAACCAAAAAGAGATGGTACAGAGAATATTAACTTTCAGGACGAATAATTGAGGGTGCAACGCAAAAGAAGTTAACATCTTCATGTAAAAAGCAAGAATCAATAATGGCATCTTTTTCCCTTACACATATCAACACTCTTCATTGGCTTTTCGATCTTTGAGCTTACCACATTTGTTATTGTCTTACCCTACCATTAAAGCAAGAACAGGCAATGTTCATAACATATACTAACCTGAGCTTTGAACTGATACGCCAGGAGAAACCACGGTAGTTGATGGTGTAAGAGGTTGTGGAGGTGGGGAAGCAACTGCAGTAGTCTTCGTATGGTCGTTGATACCTTCTTTTTCCGGAATCGCTAGAGTCTGTGCTCTTGCACTCTCCTCAGCCAAAGCATCACAAAACGCCCTATGAGTAACAAAACTATCCCTCCTATACACACATACATACACACCACCAAAAACAAGCCAATCATGAAGCATCAGTACCAATCATGTAACTGAATATACAAAACCAGAGAAATGGATTAAGAACCTGGAGAACAAAGTGCCACAGTCGCATCTATACTCCCTAGTCCCACAAGTCTTCATGTGGGCTTTCCAATCAGATTGTACTGCGTATTTCTTGGAGCATCTCTCGCACTTCCACTTCTTCTCACCGTGTTTTCTGCAAAAATGTTTCTTGATTCCGGTGAGATCACCGAGTGCTCTTGTTGGGTTGTGGTGTACGCAAGATGGTTCAGGACAAACGTAGACCCTCTTGCGTGGTTCCTTGTTTTGTCGCTGTTTAAGCTTCCATGGTAGGTTATGGCCTCGACGGTGAAGCTGGAGATTCTGGTCTCTTTGGAAGCCTTTGTTGCAGATCTCACACACGAACCTATTTGTGGCCAAAAGGGTCTTCGGTGATAACGCAATCACTTCAGCATCTGGATCTAAAAAGACAGAATCATAACAACACATTGAACAGATTCTCATTAAAATATCGAAACGCGGAATTTTATATAAAAGTCTAGTCTTGACAACTTAGGACTGAAGAAAATAGTATCCAACTTTTACCTGGCATTCCTGGGAGATTCCGCTTCTTCTTCGGTGGCCCCATTGGAAGCGAAGTGACTTGGTTACCGAAGGAAGCGACACTAGTTGCTTCTCCAGAAGCTGAAGAAACAGCCATTTGAGAGGACTTCTCAACCTCCACCATCTTGAAAGAACACGACTTCCTTCAACTGTTACCTTCCACTTCTCAAAAGTCTCTCTTCAGCTAAAAGTTGCAACAAAAAATTTAAAACTCCGCCCACCTCCGGCAACAATCTAAAATGTGTCGACGAACGATTTCTCAGAAAATTCGTGATACCCAATTGGCTAAAACCGAGAGGGGACAGTGTTTGTTCCTATAAAAACTTGGAATTCAACAGTAACAGAGTCACAGACCTAAACTTACGTCAAAAACTGCCGCTTAGCTGGTCTCCATGTATCCCACAATCAGAGCAATGCAAATCCCGATCCCAAGTCAGTCGGTGTTCGGAGTCTCATCTCATGGTCCCAAAAGGCGGCTGTTTCGGTGCATGCTCATCTCTGAGACGGTGCATAGGGAAATATACAGAGAGATGACATTGAAGAGAGAGAGGGAGATGATAGAGACCGAGACAAAGACAGAGAGAGATATGAAACAAGTAATAAAATAAAGAGAGTTAAAAGCGGCGGTTCCTTAACCACAGTTAAGGATTGAAAACCTTGTAACCTCATAACCACGGTTAGAATCCAAGAGCTTACAGTCCGCCCCTGTTGGCTGCGGATAGAAATCAGACCGTACACGTGGCAGAACACCATAGTTGCTGACATTTGTCGGAAGAATTCAGACTAGGCGGTGCTTGTCGTTTAGTGGGAAAGCTACAGAGCTTTTTAACCATATTTCTGCATCTTTTTTAGTGCAAACCTCTGCTCTATCCATTGAAATATATTTTTTTAAAAAAAGACAATTTAAATTATAGACAAGTGTGGCTTTTCGTCAAAAATCGCAAATGTTGGAAAAAGAAACAGTACAAGTGACGATTTGTTCCTTGGAGCCAAAGGTTGAATTCCCAACTCTAATAGTCCTCATATTTCGGCCCGACAAAGTAATTGGGAGGATGTAAATTAGGTACTCAGCAGTCCGCTAAGGGGGAGGTGAGCAACTCACAAACTTACAAGGAGCCCATCCTCAAAGTCCACAAGGGGCTCAAGAATGTTACTCCCACACTACAAGTCGTGAGATTAGAACCTTGCACCTTGGAGCAAATCTACCCCTCCGAAACCAACTGAACTATGCCCTGCGAGCAACTGACGATTTGTTCCTGTATCTACTTCACCTCTTTCGTTCTTTTCTTAAAATTAAATTTAACAATTATTTTTTAAAAAATCTAGAACTTGCCTTTTAATTTTTTATTGATAAACGAAATCCTAATAAAAATAATATTTTAATTTAATAAATACACAAACAATAATAACCAATAAAATTTTTGTTAACTTCTAATATTCGAAAAGATCCAATAATACACGGTCTTATTCATAATTTATAAAGACATTGTTTTCAAATGATCACGAGAAAAATATTATTATTTAATTTATATATTTTAAAAAGATTATTTATTAATTAAAAATTAAACGTTTAAATTTTTATTATTCTTATATAATAAATAAATTATTTAAAGAGTAAATAATCAATTATTAAAAAACTAACCTATTCGACCAGTTCAAAAATAAAAACCATAAATCTTTCAACTTTTTTATTAATTATCAACTTTCTTGTTTAATTTATTTTAATAATTATTATTATTAAAAATTGATAAATTAATTAATTAATTAATTTTTGATAAATTAATAAACTTTTATAAACTAAAATAAATCAATTAATTTTATTTAACAATTTATTTTTTAATCTGACAATATCTTTTAATTATATTTTAAATTATTTAATTTTATTCTATTTTTCGTCGATTTTGTTAAGATCTTATATCAAAGCTTTTAAATCTTAAACATCTTGTATTATCAGTTTAACTTGTAGTCGGATTTTTAAATTATAAGTCGATTTTTAATTTTAAATTAAGATTTTTTATTTATTTTTTATAAAATAAATAAATTACCTAGAGGGTTATTTTAAAAAAAAAACTCCTTTACCAAAAGTAGGATGGAATAGAAATAGAGTAGATAAGGACGAAAGAGTTGGACAAAGGAAAGCGATGTTTTATGATTTGTCTTTATACAACAACTTAATGAGGGAGAGAGTGTCATTCTTCGTAAATTTCTCCTAAACCTTGCCCAGTTGTTCAGAAGCTCATTACTGCTTTGAGCTTTCTTCACCAAATGGCGTCGTCGGGATTTGGGGGTTTGTTTTATTTATGCAAATAACAAATCCTTCGTCTGCAAGAAACCAAGATTCGGAGTAGGACAGTGACAATTGTGTGAATATACGATGTGTCGAGGGTAGTTTTACAAAAGGGCGTATATACTATGCAGTACTCTTCTGTTGACAAATGGTCCTTGAAGTCCTCCTGTGCTTACAGGCACGTACTCTGGACTCTTTTTTGTCTTTTTACCAAAAGAAGGGCTTTGATTGTATGCATGGTATCGCACCGTTCGTTTCCTTGATCAGTTACTATCTATCTGCGTTATGCATTTTAAGTGACAGGATTTTGGTCAAAATTTACTTTCCTAGTAGAGAAAGGTCAGAAGCTCAAAACCCACTTTTGTCCTTTTATGGAAAGTGGAGACCAGATACGTTCAGATACATTCACACACAAAAGTCTCGTTGCTTGAAAGTATCAAAAATATATTAAGATTTGAAATACTTGTTGACCAAAGATTAGGGGCTTTTTGGACATTTTGTCATCATGCGGTGACCGGTCCAGGTGCATCGCTAATGGGCCCTCGCATTGGTAGTATTTTCCTAGACACAAATAGAACGGTTTAATTAAAAAAATTAAAATTTTACTCAACTTTATAATTATATTTCAATTTTTTAAAAAATAAAAATAAAAATTTTGAGCTTTTAATTTTTTCAAATATAATATGACAATAATATTTCCGTTAATATTGACATAATAAGTCAGGTCAGACCTTCACACACAACACGATAGATACACTTTAACGTAGCCAAATGAGTCATCCTACACCAAAACACCTCCGATCACATTCATGGCCATAAAATACTAATAGATTCGAAAATTTTTGAAAATTCTGAGTATTAAATTGTCACATTTTAAGGTTTGAGTTATAATTGTAAAATTAAGTAAATTTTGAGATTTTTTATAATTAACACAAATTAAAAAAGCAAATTTAACCTATGAAATTAATTTTAATAAATTTTTAAAAATTAAAAAATCTCTTTTTAGAGATTACATACGACGTGAAATATTTCAAAATTATCCTTTTGTTTGAGTTTGTAAAATAAATAAACATAATATTATTTTATGAAAATTAATAAAATAATATTATATTTATTAAATAAATAAAACGAATTCAATCGATATTTTTTTAGCCCTTTTAACTTAAACACGTTTTAAATCAATTGTAAATAAATAGCTCAATTATATTCTTGTCAATAAAAATAAGAAAAATATTTAAATTTTATTATATTAATATGAGTCATATTTATACTCTATTTTAATTACAAAAATATTGTATTAAAATTTTGATATCATTTTTAGTGTGGTCAATATTAACTGTAATATTTTCAATATAATAATGTTTTTAATTTCTTTGATTTAATAATTAATAATTATTGAACGATTGTGACAATCTTTTCGAATTAAATTTATTATTAGTTTCAGTCAATTTAATTTTCAAGATAAATTTTGAATTTAATTTAAAATTTGACGTAGGAATTGTGCAACTTGAATTTAAATGGTATTATTTTAAATTTTAAACTAAAAATGATATTTTTTAAAAAAAAATTAAATGGTATTATTTTAATTTTTAAAATAAAAATAATATTTTAAAATAAGTTCAAAATTCGGGAATAATGGACTTCCTTCCTATTCACGAATATAATGATAATACCACATTCTGAACTTGGGGAAACACATACAAAGCCTTCATGATTACCTATCTTGTTTAAGCCATCTGAAATTTCTTTTTTTTTGGTAAATAAAAGAGCGAACAATTAGCTAGAGTCATCTGAAATTTCTAATATACTCCTTTTCTAATACTTTTCAGTGGCTGACCCAAACCCAGGAGTCCGAGTCTTTGATGGCTTCCCATGTCACCGTTTTCATAATTTCAAACTTTCAATAAGAAAGATAGCAACTTTTTTAATTAAAAAGAGATCGTGTCTTTTGTTCCGGTTGTGATGTTTCTATTATATTTTATTAAATTTTATCTACATATTTATATTAATCCTATATAAATATATGGATAAAATTTAATATAATATAATTAGAACAGAATAACTGAAACAGAAGATTTGATATGCTAAAAAATAGATACATATTTGTTGTATAAAAGTTTCCGCTTTGTAATAATTTAGAAAATGTTATAAGGTACACAACCTTTTTTTATTTTCACAAAAAAATTATTTTCATAACTTAAACTTTATAGTCACAAAGAAATAACTTTATCGATTGTTCGATTTCATTAATTCACTTAATAAGCTTAGGATATATAATTAGCCAACATATTTAATTTATATGAGGCAAAATACTTAAAGAACATATCTTTATTTTCAAAATTCTAAAAAAATTGTGATTTTCTAATTTTATGAAAATTATATATTTTTAATTTTTATTAAAAATAATGATTATATATATATATATATATCATAAATAACACATAAGGACTAATAAAATATTGGTAAGATGATTTGATTTGGGGTAAAAGTTGATGACACAATGGGCCACGTTATTATAACGGAAGCTCACTTTGGGATTAAAAATAATTTAACAGATACTCTGTGGGTTCAAAACAGGGTTTTGATTCGGTGTAAAGAAAATGGATTGGACGTGTGTGGCAGGAACACGACGACTTTGGGGAAGTGTGCACTGCTCTGCTCTGCTCTACAGATGGAAATAGGAATGAGAGGACTGAGGACTGGGGAGGTCGCCTCGCTTCCCTCCATTGTTTTAGCCAAAATTAGCAAAATGTTTCTTTGGTGCCCTGCACATCACCTCAACTGATACTCTGAGGTGATTATGGATGGAGATAGATGGATTAGATGCCCGGATAAATTAATTGGTAAGACTAAGACCCTCTATTTCCTCTAAAAACTCATATTTATGTATTTTGAAAGATTATGATAATTACTTCAAGTTTAGGAGAGTTGATAAATTCTAATATTTGAAGATTAGGAAATCATTTAAATTGTGCACAAATGTTTTTAAACTTACTCAAAATTAATGATTAAAAAATTCAACCGATTCGACTGATTTAATCGTAAAAATTTTAAACTATTTAATTTTTTGATTTATTATAATATTTTTGTTAAAAACTAATCGGTTTATTAATTAATTGATCAATTTTTATAAATTAATAAATTCTCATAAATAAAAATTTAATAAAACTTCATTTAATAAAATTTTAATTAAACTTAAAATTCATTGATAGATAAAGACAATATCTTTCAATTATATTTCAAAATTTTTAATTTTATTCAATTTTTAACCAATTTTATAACAGTTTACCTTTTGGTTATGTTTTTAAAACATTACTTAAAACTCTTCATTTTTTGGGTTTAGTAAGACTAAAATAGCTTCAGTTTCCTCGAGAGAAAAAGGTGCATATCCACTATGGTAACTAAATAAAGGAGAAATTTGATTTGTAAACTTGAATTTGAACTAAGAATGGATATTTACATCCAATGGCTTAAAAGAAGAAACAGCTGTGATGTAACGAGCAAAGCACCAAGTGACTACAATGTCAAAAGGGAGAATCGATTGCTAGGTCCCCCCAACAATCATCACCAAGTTGATTATCTTTTTAGTAGCTCATTTCCTTTATGTGATTCCACTCCATGTCCATGCCCTTTTTCCTTTTGGAAAGGGTCCTGTCTATATTCGAGTAAGGTTTGCAATGAACGAATCGTGTCTTAGTCCTTTTTCAACGTACGAATAATTATTAAATTTAAAATAAAATGATACCATTTTAATCATATATATAAATTTTTAATTATTAAATAAAATAACATCGTTTTGATTCAAACCGTATCAAATATGTTCTAACCCAATCAACTAGGATTTCAAACGCTTACATTGAAACAAAAGGGTAATTGTGATTAAATAATAGAGTCAACCCGATTGACCTTGCTTATGTTCAAATCATGATTAACGCCAAAGCACTCGATATCCAATCACCTGAAAGGGAGTATCTTCCATGCCTTTTCCTCATGGTTATTGAAAAGTTTGACTTAGAACAACGGAATTAAATGGCTTGTCCATGTGTAAGACAAGACAAATCTCCAAATCGAAGACAGTTTGGCTCTTCAATCTCAAATTCTCAGAAAAGGCCTAGTTTTTCTTGTCACTGAAAACGAAGCAACGGTAGATTTTACTGTCACTATTTCATGATTTCATTTATACACATGCCATTGACTTGCAAAAAGGTTCGGAACCTCAAGTCTTGACAGCCCTCATTTCTACATGTAATACGGTGGAAAGCACACGCAATCTAGCTTCAATTATTCCTCACCGCCCATATAAGTTCACATAAAACCGTATTAGACGACCCTGCGCAAGATCAAGGACTTCTGAGGAATGATATAGTAGTGGTTGGGGATGACTTTAGACCAGGCTGAGTCTTAGCCGCCAAGATGGTCGGGCAACATCATTTTGTCCATATCGATCTGTTCATACTAGACTACCGTTTAAGTCCGAATCTGATCAAAAGTTTAACCAATTCAGACAAAACCGGTTAATTTCGATCACAACTGAATCCTTTTAGTCATCCCTAACAGTAATTCATGGTGTGCATAGTCATTTCCAACTATAAACTACTTTTTTTTTTTTCCTCAAGGGCCTCAAGTAAAAACTAATTGCTAAGGTAAGAGCCAACAGTTTTGTGCAACATAATGAGTACACGTAAGTTTCTAGGAATAAACACTTAATTACAAGAGATGTTCAAGCCAATTATATCAAAAGGCAGGCAACAAACTCCTCAAGGTCGGCAGGTATTGTAGATCTCACCCCGCATCACATCTATTGGCATGTGTTCATGTGTGTAACGCTCGGGACCTAAATACAAACCTGTCTTCTCCAGAAGTGCAAGCCCTTCTTCTCTTCCATATCTTGAACTATAAAGCTTCAAGTACTCGAAATCCTAAAGAAACGCCAAATGGAAGAAAAAATTGTAAGTTGGATGCATATCCCTTTTCAAAACAACAAAACCTATGCATATGATTTTTATTAGATTGAAAATTTTGACTCGCCTGCAAGCCGCTAAGAATACGCTCTAGTCGAGTTGAAGCGACCGGTTGACGGCAAGAGAATACCTCACCAGGATAGTATAACACCCCGTCACCGGGAGGTAGCCCACGCCTAAATCTTATCTGCTTACAGACGTAGCAATTTTAGGAAAGAGAAGCGCACGAATGCCCTTATCAACTGAAGTAAGAGAACCAAGGGGCATACCTCTGCATTAGGGACAGTAGCCTTCTCATAGCAATTTGCACCCCAATACAAAAATCCTGTTCCACCTTCCTTCCACACTCTCCACATCACAGCACGGTGCTGAGTACCACGCATTCCTAAATGCCAATTAGGATGAGGATCGGAGGGGCCCATACAGACATATGTCCACCATTCCTGCATTTGAAAACTCTTTTCCCTTCAGTAAAGCAATAAGTTGGTGCTACATTCCAGTACTAAACTATCAAGCTGTTGAGTGGAAATCTTGGAAATGGAGCGATTAAGGAAGGACATGGAAAACTATAACCGTCAAAGTGAACAAAAAGTGAACAACAAAAGAGTATTTTATAATGGCATCCAGGATCTAAAACTTTCTCACCATACACCAACTTTCTGTTTCAAGTGTTAATTAGAGCAATAAATGTTAATGTTGTAGAAAGGAACGAAAAGCATAGGAAACATTAAGACACTAAATACTGACTCTACTATAGATAATTGTATCACTTTTTTTCTTTTGAGAAGGGATGTATTTTTTTTACCTCACCACCCTCTGGCTGCAACTCAGAGATAATATCCTTGACCAGATCTTCCCGATTACCCAGTACCCACTCACTAGCAAACAAAGAAAGGATTAAGAGAACATATAAAAGAAAAGTTCAAAATTGTGGTAATGGCGTCTTCAATCAACTAAATAGAAGCTAGTATAAGATGTTTGCACAGCCAACAAATGAATATATTACAATAGGAATTTCAAGTTGCATTCTTCTGCACACAACAAACAAGGGAAAGACACTAAACTCATATCTGTACTAAAGATGCCATGCCTAAGAAACTAATATTCCCTAAAACAAATAAGCATGCATTTATAACCTTTCTCTCGACTTCTTTGGAACAAAAGACTGCTGAAGATTTCACTAGAACTACGAGCATGCAAGTAGGATTTTCATAGCAGGTTCCATTCATGCAAGGGAAGGCTGGTATGAATTTAGTAAGTGGCAAAGATATAAGCACCAGAAAGGACAAATATTCACTGATGTAAATACAGAAACAGCAAAGATGCGTACAAGTTGTAAGAGGCAATACCTAGTGCAATAAATCTGAGTGTGAGGGCGCAGAAATTTTGGAACTTTAACAAATGCCTCAAAAGGAGTAGGTCCAAGTGGGGCATCATTTGGTCCTATCAGAAAGCATTTTTGCAATTCACTCAGGAAAAGGCAGGAAACAGTCTAACTTAAGTAATCACAAAAAGAGAAATGGATTCATACCACAATAGTAAGTAGTCAAGACGCGAGCATCAGGAGCATAAGCGTGAATTTCACCAGCCATATTGCGGACAGAATCATATTGTTCCAAATTCAGTGGCTGCAGTGAAGTATATTGCATCATTTATATAAAATGTCGAGAAAGTAGAAATGAATCCAAGCACAACTATCCACAAAGGGATATCTAGGAATCAAATAGTGTGCATGCATACACCACAGGACGCAGCCTATGAAGAGAAAAAGTTGATCCTGGTGCTCCCTTTTGAAGAGCAAAGACAGCCTCATGATCTAAGAGAGAGGCTGCAGATAATACATACTATAGAAAACAGGTAATGTGAAAAGTTATAAATCTGAGAGGTTATATCATATTGGCATGTCAGCCACTTATAACATGCTAGAATAATGAGCATGGCTGCAAATCTAAGACAATTTTTCTCCTCCTTGTTCCTAATTTATGAAAATTAAGAAGATTAACTACAATAAAAAGAGGAAGGCCTAGGAAGTTAGGAAAAAAATTGAATCCAACTTGGAAGAGAATAAAGCTAATTATACAGTATACACACCTCATCCCATAAGTAAAAGTAGGCCTTCTTCCAGTGAGACTTCGTCCTCAATATCCCTAATTCTTTCTGCAAGTAATCCTTCGCTCCATCATTACTGTTGCACATCAAAAAGCCAGTAAAATTCATCAGTTTTGGAAGTTAATATACCTGAGAGAAGCGAGCGTGGACAACTGACTGTATACCCTGAGACTGCTTGTCTGTACGGTACAGCATATGCCGCTAATCTTGGGTCTGAGAAATACTCATCTGCTTTTGGATGATCAGCTACAATAATCGATTAAAAGAGAGGCATATAAATAGTTAAGAAATGTATCCCCAAATGTCATTCAGAAGCACAAATGCTGAAGAAATCAAATAGTTATGTGCACAAATACAGATTATTGCATGGATACATAAATCTCAGTCTTTATATAACCCCTTCAAATTACCTGGCCATGGACAAGTGTATGTCAAAACTCGCATGCTCTCTCCCCACCTGCAGAAATAAGGACTGATTCTGTATTGAAGAATCCATTTGAAATGCTGATCCAATGCTTCATACCATTCCTGACTTCCATGTTCAACACCAAAGCGATCCTCAATAACTGTATCAGATATCTAGATGACAGTTAAAGAAGCACACACTTTTGTTTCCACATATCAGATTCAGTTATTATACCAGTTATTATACCATATAATGACAAGGCATCCCAACAACCACTGTTCATGTTGGCTGTTGAGGGGCAAACTCATTTGGATATAAGCATTCTGTAGAACTTAAGAAGACGGCAATATACGACCTAGATTTCATCTCTGTCTCTCACATAAATATCATCAGTTAAGGGACGTCATTTACCTTTAGCAAATATGCACCATACTTGACCACATAAAGGGATGTATTTGCTTCAAGAATAAGAAATGATCTTGGATCTTGATCTTAGACCTCTTCAACTCTGCTTCTAATATGAAGTTCAATTCATGTCTTAAATACCCAGTTTACAGGACAATACTTTGTTCAGCTCCTTAAAAACTTTGAGATGGATTATTTTAAAGCTCAGCATGCAGAATCCATCTTTGAAGGCAAATTACTAGAGGATAGCTAAGGAACAAGGGAAGTCACTTGGAACATTCAACTATTACAAAAAGTGAACTTCATGAAGACAAGGATACACCAAAGACAGCAGGAAGTGAAGGAGTTGCAGGAAGTATGAAATCCCAAACGGTTATACTTATCTTCACACGAACAGAAAGGTTTGAAATAGCATCCTCGTCCATCATATCAACGGAACCATTATCTGAACAGAACTCAGAAAATGATGGAGAAACAAGAACTCTTCTTAAAGACGTAGTTGCAGATCTCACTCTTTCTACCTAAAAAAAAATTGCCCATATGACTGTTTGCAAACCATAGATAACCCAAACAGTAAAATTTGTCAGTGATTCAAACAATACCACTTCATCCAATGGTTTTCCTTCAATCGGCTCCACAATTTCAAGGCAATTCCGAAGTTCAGTATACAGTCTATGCTTTTCAGCTTTACCCATGTACTGTGACGGAGATCTGAAATGAAATTATAACAAACACGATCCCGTTTAAGCCATATTCACTAACAGTAACTAGCATTGCCACATATCAGCATTGTAATCAAGAACTATTAGGTTCATATAGAGTTGATAAGAGCAATTATGAATCTGTTGGTTAAGTCATTCTTCGTGCACCGTATAACTATAATTCAATGAACTTTCTTTTAAGAAAAAAGAGACAAAGAATTATACTCTGAAACTGTTTTCAGGGCAGAAATAATGAACTCCCCTTCATATCGACCAGGTGGCTGTGAAGTCGGAACATCTATGGAAATCCAAAGAGCAGTTGTTTCTCTGAGCCAAGCAAAACACCTCAATGTCAGGAAAACAGTTGACTAAGTATTTCTGTACATCACAGAAGCACAAAATCCGGAAATCTTTTATGGTGGGACTACCCTGGAAGTAAGCTTATCTGAGTGATAGGAAGGTCAAGAGGCACAAGAGCATCGGGAACACCCAATATTGAAACCACCTTCCGCAATGTTATTGATTGTCCAATAAGAAGTCTGCCCAGTGCCCAATGTCAAAATCAAAAGATACACATTAACACTAACAATCAAAATCTATTGAGAAATTTAGCTTAAAGAATTTACCGATCACCGGAGGTGGAACATAAATCAGTGCACTGAACCTGCACAACCCCTGCATTGCCAGAACCACTCCAAGAAACTTTTGGACGTAGAGCAATTTGAACACTTTCTCTCTCATTTCTAGCTGCCAGTAGGTTTATCTTCAAAACAGAAATTGACGTTATAAGGTCATGCAAGAAGACACCAAGTAGCATCCAATTAACTTACTAAGCTATAATAAAAATTCTGCTATACTCAAATAATTCAATACTAAGCTAAATCTGCATGTTCCAAGACATGATCTAATGACCAATCTACATGCAAAAACATCAATAATTTGTATCCACGGAAAATAAATCTTAAGAATATGCAAGCATCAGCATGTATACTTCTACACAATTAAGCACTAAATAACATGTACCAGCCACAGCAAACAAGAGAAAAGCAGTGTTAAATTACAGGTTCCAAATGTCTGGGCATTTCCTGTGGTCCAACATTCGCGGTGCTTGGCAAGCACCAAACGTGCACTAAATCAGCGGTTGTGACCTCCAAAGGATCGATCGATCCCTTGAGCGAATTCGGACCACCGTCAATCCATCCATACGCCGTCCCTCCTCCGGCGACGCCTTCAACAGGAGGCACATCAACGTCTTGGTGATTCCCTCCTGAGTGATTCACGCGAATTAGGATACACTCTAAACTTCAATTACGAAAAAAAAAACTTTCCAGAACCACCAAGTATAATCATACACATCACCTACGAAAAAGTAACTCAAATCTCACTAACCGCTAATATCACCATAAAAACTAAATTGGAAACAAAAAGGAGAGAAGAGCAGACTGATAGTTAGCGACGAACCGGTGTTATCCATTTCGGCTTCGCAAAAGATCGGGAGATTGTATGATTCTGAGCTCTGGAAAGTGACAGTTTCGACTTGAAGTTAGAGAGGAATAATGTAAAGAATAAATTCCGTATGATTGCTAAATGCGATTTAGCAACATTATAAAAAGGAATAATCATATATTACATGGGCTTCGATTTGGGCCTAGCTGCCCGATCCAGCCCAAAGTCTAAAAGCTTGACTCGATTAATGTTCAAACGACATCATTTGTTAATAGGTAAAACGATATCGTTTTCTGGCTTGAGTCAAGCCAACCCTAGTGGAACTCATGAATCCAAATCGAACTCATAGTCGAACCTTAATATTTTATGTAGATTTTTTTATTTTTTGTGATTAAATTATAAAGGGTCTTAAAATAATTAAAATATTAGTCTTAATTAATATATATTTGATATGACATAATGAGTATTGTGCTTTATGTTTTCTTAATTTGGCTTTAGTAATAACAATATATTTTATTTTTAGTTATTTTTATACCAAGTTTTTTTAGTGAGTATAGATCTATGTTTTTGAATTGAAAAATATTGGCAACATAGAATAAATCCTTTATTAATTTTAAATTAATTTGTAAAAATAATTAATGACTATTTAAATAATAGTTTATATTCTTATATTAAAAATTATATTAAAATTATGAAAAATATTTTTCATATCATTAACTTAATTTTAAAATGTTAAAATTACTGAAAATTTATATTTTAATAATTAAGACTTATCTCTACTTGATTAATAGTTGTATTTGTTCATATTAAATAAAAATTTATTATTGATATGTAAAAAATAATATAATATTTTAGGTGATATATAAGTTGAAAATTTATAATGTAACTCTCTTTAAATTTGTCGGGTGAAATATTTCACGAACTTAAATATTTTAGTAAAAAGCGTCTTTCTCGATTTATGTAGTCTAACAATATCGTGTGGCTTGATTTTTGTTATTCACATGATACCCGGATGATGTAAAATAAAATTAAAATATTAAAAATATAAACATATTCATTTTCTTATCAAGTTTCTTAATAACAACTAGGAAGTATAGTGAAACATTGGAGAGCTTAAATGTTCCTCTGATTCCAGCACCTGAAAATGATGGAATTGATCTTAATTGCCTTCGTCTATTTTACTGTTTACAAGCACACTCTCCCTTCTTTTTGGAAAACCTGTAGACTCCATGGTTGGACCCCTGAAAAGCTCTGAAGTTGGTGGTCTGTAATTAGGATCAACTGTGTTGACATCTGCAGAACTTGGTCTAAGTGAAATTGTTGCTCCTTCTGGATACCGTGACGGTGAAATGTACCGGCCCCTCGATCGATCTCTCAAACCGCCAGCTCTCGAGTTTGTAACATCAGTATTTCTCGAAACAAAAGGTCTGTCTCCCGAGTCTGACCCCATTAGAGCTCCTGCTGTAGCAGGTGGTCTGGAGCTGAAAGGATCATCTGGTCCCCATGAGGTAAGTGCTTCCTTCTTCTTAGCAAAGAATTGCCAGGCTCCAAATAGGAAGATTAAGAAGAACACCACAGGCTGTGCCCATAACATTGTATTGAAATCTCCTTCAAATATTGGGAGATTAGATATGTACATACCCAAATATCCATTCCTAAGACCTAAAACAATCAGCTTTTCATGATCACTTCCTACCAAGGGTATTGCATTGTTCCTATCAAAGTCATCTTCAGTTGATTGGTAATCCAGAAACGATGATCTGATCTCTTCTAAACCAGCAGAGAAAAGAAGGCGAGGTACACCAACTCTAACATAACGAGGAGAAGAAACATTATACACAAAAACCTTCTCAAGATTAACAATCAGTAAGTAACCTTTAATGGGTTGAATCGCAATTGGCCGATCAAATTCGACCTTCTTCTTGGATCTGATCCTGCATTTAAAGTTCATTACATCCCCTAATAACAGTATGTGTATCAGATCACCTTCTGATGTAAATCCATATGCTTTAGACCGTTCGGTGGCATCGAATGCGTAACTTCGAACAAGCGAATGATTTGAACCTTCACATTGAGATTCTCTAATGGTCATGGTCCTCAAATCCAATGAACCTGCACCACTCTCTGTCAAGAACAAAAGCTTCTGCTTCAGGAACGCCAATGGTTTACTATCTGGCATAGCAGAACCATGAATGGTCCCATCTTCCCTAAAAACCCTGATCCTACCCCTAACATCTGATGACAAAATGTATCTCAATCTCCCAACATGATGCATTTCCAAAATACTAATAGCAAAACCTTCACTCTCATCTTCACATTTACCAACATTTTCAACAAAAATGGAAGCCTTCTCTTCCGCATTTGAACTCTCATAAACTTTATGGATCAGTACGTCACCATTTTGATGCCCTGTGATCACAAAACTCTCTTTCTTATTAACAGACAAGTAGGAAGACATTGCAGTAATGGATGAATCCAACTTGGTGTGATACTCAACCAAAACATCCCCATTCCTCAAGAGCACATAAACCCTCCCTCGATCGTCTCCAACAGCAACATACTTGCTAAACCCCTCGTAGTCTCGAAGTGGCAAAACATCAATACAGGTTGCGTCAGAATCCAATTTCACAGTAGATACAAACTGCAACCTCTCTGACCATGAAGGACTAAATTTTGTAACTGAAACAGTCTCTACTCTATCCTCATCTCGAGTTTCTTCCATCTTTTTCCCTCGTACACTCTTACCTCGTTCTTGATTCTCATTCCTATCTAAAGTTACAAACTTTGGTGGAATCTCTGACAACTTGAGCTCTAACTTTTCAACTAAATCACTGAGGTTCCTCACTAACTCTTCAAGTTTCTTCAACAAAATCTCTTGTGGGTTGGCTTGATGGTTAGGATGATGCTGGTTGTGTTCCTGTTCTCGATGGGTAGGGACTAAGTCTAAGCTAGAGTTTACAAAAGGTCTAGCTGGACAAGCCAAAATGAAGAGCAAATAAAGAAAAATGAAGAACTTGCCTCGGTGGGAAAATGTTGCCATTGGAGAGAAGCTTGAAGACATCGAATTTTCAGGGGATATTTATGAAGGTGGCACGCGAGGAATCGTAGATCTTTGATAATTGAGTCCAGAGACTAGAAAAGATTTAGCAGGAATCTTTGTTAGATTTAACAAATATATGGTAAGAGAAGAGTAGAGTTTTAGATCAGATGATAATGGATTTGACTTGGGTCTGTACAGTGAACGTGTTAGTGCAGGACACTAGGCTTTTCAGACTAAACTTCGGTCCTAAGAATTTCTGTAGTGAGGAAGTAGTTAAAGTCTATGCCTACTTCATTTATAGTAAAAAACGACGCAACTACCAAACCGATGATGACGCGGAAAATGTTTCTGAGAAACTTTGCTCGAATTCCGGAGCGAAGAAATTCGACCTGCACAAGTTCCAAGGTTGCACCGCTAGAAAACATGACAACCTTGTCTGTTACTGTTTTGGAGGAAACGAGAGAGTGCCGCTCAGGAATAGGATGTGTCGTTTTTTTAGCAAAGACGGTTTGTATTGCGTCATTCGTGACATTTGCCACACCCCACCCCCCAACAGTTGCAAATGTCTGGCAAATGTCCCGCATACCTTTGTCACAAGTGTAGTTAGATGTTAATTAATAGGATGAATTATAACAAAATGTAATGAAATAGAATAAAATAGAATAGAATAATTTATAATAAAATAGAATGTAATACAGTTAAAAGTTATTTAAAAATGATAGAATGATTCATAATATAATGTAGTGAAATATTGTTTAGGAGATAAATAAAATGAAATGTATAATAAATGACTATCATACCTCTTATATTAAAATAGTTGTTGCAAGAAGTTTATTATTTTATTATCAATTATATAAAAATATTAGTATTAATTATTTAATAAATTTTATTTTATGTGATTTATATTTAAAAACAATTTATTTATATTTTTATTTATATAAAAATATATACAAACAATTAAAGAATAATTTTTTTACATATTTTCTATTTTCATTAATAAAAATTTTATTAAATTTTATTATTAATTATATATAATTTATTATTAATTATATAAAAATATTAAA
>JANZLC010000006.1:2245497-2255560 GCA_026413385.1 Erythroxylum gracilipes | reverse complement strand
TCATTTAACTCTAAAACACCCACAACACATACATACTCAAAATCACCTATTTCATTCATTTAATAATTTCTAATTTCCAAGAAAAGTTCGGGGTCCAACAGTCCAAGTTGGATCTTTGTATCTTCCTAAGTGGTTTGATCAGCAGTATTTTAACTTCCTTCCATTTATCTGCAAAAATAAATGAATGCATATATCAAACATCACAAAAAGCACATAATTTCATTACACAATACGCATATCCATCTTATACAATATAACTTATTTTTTATTATTACATCATACACAATTCAATTTCATTGAACACTATTCACTATAAGTTAAAAACTAAGAATTCAATTATTATCATACATAATTACATAAAACATATATAAACAATTTCAATTTTAAACAATTTCGAACAATTCCAATTCAAACATCACAAAACATACATAAACAATTTCTATTTCCAACAATTTTATTTCTAACATTTTCCAACAATTTCAATTCAACCATTACAAAACATACATAAACAATTTCTTCCACCATCAATTTCCACTTTTAACAATTTCCAATAATTCCATTTCTAACAATTTCAAACAATTTCAATTCAATGTTTCAAACATCACAAAACATATAAAAATAATTTCCATTTCAAACAATCAATGTCACAAAACATACAAAAATAATTTTCATTTCCAACAATTTTGAACAATTTCAATTCAAACATCACAAGATACAAATAAACAATTTCCATTCCCAACAATCAAAAAACATATATAAATAATTTTCATTTTCAACAATCACAAAACATACATAAAACAATTTTCATTTTCAACAATCACAAAACATACATAAACTATTTCCATTTCCAATAATTTCCATTTCCAATAATCACAAAACATACATAAAACAATTTTCATTTCCAATAATGACAAAATATACATAAACAATTTTCATTTTCAATAATCACAAAATATACATAAAATAATTTCCATTTCTAACAATTACGAAACATAGATAAACAAATTCTATTATAACATTTTTCAACAATTTCGATTTCTAATAATCACAAAACAACATAAAATAAAACATACATAAACAATTTCCATTTCCAACAATTTCCATTTCTAATAATCACAAAACATATATAAACAATTTCCATTTCCAACAATTTTCAACAATTTCAATTCAACCATTTCAAACACATGCATGAACAATTTCCATTTCTAACAATTTAGAAATTTGTAGTCAATATTCAATACTTTTAATAAACTTGTAACAAATATATAGTTAATACATTAATTATGTAATTTAAAATATTTGACAAGTTGATAATTGAAAGTCAAAACATAGATTCAATCTATCCAACCTTGGTAAACTCACACATCTTCACCTTCCGACCAATAAGTCTAAAGTATAAGAAAGAGTTATTTAAAAAACTTAATCATAATTAAAATGTGTTACTCAATGCATATAATGTTTACTTTTTTGTAAACTTATAATTTTATTAGGCAACAAACAAAGTCGATGCTAATCTTGTTTTACTAAAATTTGTTTAGATTCTGGCTGTTTTTATTAAGTTTAAGTATAATATTTTAAATGACTTAAACTTCGTAACTTCATTGTAAAAGTAATTGTATTAAATATTTTAATTTTTAATCTCGTCTGTAATTGTCTTATAAACATAAGATAAGATATAAATTTGAATATGCCACATTATTTAGCATGCCAATTATTAAAAAAATTATGTCAACTCTAAAGTCTAAATTAGTAATCTTATGTCTATCCCACAGTAGCATATTGGATGACAAAAAATTGTCAAAAAAAACTTAGTGCATTGCCGACTGAATTAAATAATCGGTCCTCTTTACAATTTCCATGAATGAAAGTAAACAACTTTAATGAATCAATTTCCGTTTTCCAGTTCCACTCCACACAAGAAGCAACACAAATACGCAACAACAAATTAACAAATTACATTCTCAATTCACAAAATTCACCAACAATTCCATTCACAAATTACAAAAAATACATAAAGTTATTAACACAAATCCAATTATTTTAGAATTCAACAACAATTTCAATGGGTCGGGTCAGGTTGGAAATAGATATGGATATATTTCAAATTTTGCGTGGAGGAGGAGACCCGAGACTCCAAGAGTGGTGGGTGGGCTGGTGGGGTGTCGGTGGCGTCGGTGTGGTATGTGGTAGCCAAGAGAGAGAGTGAGATGTGTGAGTCTGTGAGAGGGAAATAAAAAAGTGGGAGAATGAGAGAGCAGAAGGAGGGAGGGCCGCCGATGGTGGGCGTCGATAGTGGGGTTATGACATTGCTGGAGAAGAGAGAGGGCCACCAAAGTTTGAACGAGAGTGAGTGAGTGAGATGTGAGAGAAAATAATTGTGGGAGAGAAAGAAAGTAGAGTGTCGGTGTTGGGTATTGGAGTGAGAAGGGGGTGTTTATTATTATTATTTTTTGCAACTTAGTCCTCCAATTTTGTAAAACTTACAATATTGGTCGATATACAGCGATACCAAAAGAAAAACGTTGGTTTCAATCGGTATTTACTCCCAGTACAGACCCCCTTTGCCTCGTACTGGCTGGTACTGACCGATATAAAATAAAATTCAATACACTACTACTAAGTAATGGATTAATGATATAATTTTTTGATTAATTATTTTAAGGTTATATATATCTCAAACTCCTCCAATAATAACAACACACACTAGAAATTAAGGATGGCAATCTGGCCTAGGCCCAGGTTGATTGGGCCTGTGTACAAGCTCGACCCAGCCTATAACTTGACCAAGAGCCACAAAATGATGCCATTTTGTCAAAAACATCATCATTTTTGATTTTTTTTTAAATTAATAAATTGGGCTGGGCCAACTTGGCCAACCCTAGGTCTGGGGGTGGCAGCTCTTAGTTAAGCAGGGCCACGGGCCAGGCAGCCCATGGGTTGACTGGGCCTGGCGCGACCCATTGCTAAGCCTACTAGAAATTTTATTGGCACGAGATTTGAAGAGATTTAGTAGTATACAACCTTATCCTTAACTAATAAAGAGGTTGCTTTCAAATATTTCAAGCTCTTGTAGTTTAATATTTTATTCAAATTAATTTTAAAGTTTAAAAATTATAATTTATACTTCTTTAAAAATATTGTTATAATATCACGTAACCGATTTAAAATACTGATATAAATAATTGAAACATGGTCCTTAAATGTTTACGAAATTTAAAATGATACCTAAGATATTATGTGACTAAAATAGCATTAAATATAAGATTAAGTCGATATTGTCATATTTAGTATCTAATAATGTCGACTAATTTTTAAGTATTATTTTCAACGTTAATATTTATGATTTATATAATAATGTTTCAAATTATTATTAGTAATGTTTTTTATGATTTTGCAATTAAGGACTTAAAAAGTATAGTGTTGAAATTATAAGATTTTTATCAAATCATTATATTTTTACATTTATCATTAATTAATAAAAGGGTTACACACACACACATCCCTCGTAATTTTATTGCAAAATTTAAAAATATTTTTATTATTTTACAATACATCTATCTTGTAATATTAGAAATTAGAATTAACTTTTATTAAGTTATCTTTGCAATATTTTGGTTTTTGCTATGATTTCCCCTTTTTTCATTTTTAATTCAATAAAAATATTTGTAATTGAATTTTATTTTTAAATTTGGTGTATTCCTTTTTATTGATTTATAAAAATATTTAATCTCTTATTTTTGAGTCTATTATTAACTGATACATATTATTTCATTATTTGATATTAATTACTAATAACAATTTATGAATAATATAACTAATACATATTATTTCATTATTTTATATTAATTAGTAATAACATTTTATGACTAATATAATTAACATTAATTAGTTAATTTATAATTATTTAAATATTTAAAATAATTAAAAGAGTTTGATCAATAAGCTATTACACACTTTTTAAAGGGTAGTTGCATCGAGGCTAACCTTTTTGTTGTTTTTGCACCTTTTCCTCTCTTTATCACATATATATGGTTTATCGGTGCTACAAAATGTACAAATACATAAGGAAATTACAGTTGATCAAAATGGGATTAAAACTGATGAACAAAACTATTGGGGATAGCACACAAACTACAATCTTGGAAGGTAAAAAGAACCTCGATAACATTTAAGAAGAGCTCTTTAGGGCACCACAAGATGAGTAGCTCAAGAGTGGAGAAGTTGTTGCCTTGGATCACAACACTAAAATGCTAGAAATCAATATTTTATTTATGAGACAAAGGGTAAGGGCAATTTAGTTGAGAGATGGGACAAAAGCATTGAGTTATTTCACAGGGCTATATTGGAAGAATTTGGGTCCTCTATCTACAATAACCTTGTATAATCCTGTCTAATGCCCAAAACGACATGTTCAATCGTTGGACAGTCTCTAAATTCATTTTCAATGCCCAAAATGACACATTTTGAGCATTAGACATTATTATTTTGGGTAGAGAATCTAAACTGATATTGGAAGGGATGACAATTGATTAACTTATGGACCTAAATTTAGATGTTTTCAATGGGACAACTCATAAGTCAAATCAGCCCCATATTGATCCGATGCCTAATTTTTCTATGTAAAACAACAACGTTTTGCTTAGAAGAGTTAGGCTTTGGGTAGTTATACATTTAATTTTAAAAAAATTATCGACCGGTCCATCCCTAAAGGAGAAATATACCAAAATAACCACCTTGAAGGATGAAAATGGTAAAACACTAATCCTTAAAGAGGCTTACAGTTTCTCACAGAGACAATTGGTATAAGGTCAATAGCTTCATCCAATGTTAGTCAGGTGAAGAGGTCATCAATTGCCAAATTTCCACTAAATTAGTAAAAACCTATTTCAACCTTTTGATGCTGATGATGTGAGGAGAGCTCTATTTTCCTTGCATCTTCAAAAAGCTCCTGCCCAGATGGCTATAATGCCTAATTCTTTCTTCAATATGGAGCCATACCATTTGCTTGACTGAAGCAGCTATTAAGTTCTTCCATTGAAAGAGATAAACAAGACATACATTTGCTTATAGCCCGCTGCCTTATATTCAGTAGTGGCCCATTCTCATCCCTACTTGCTTTAGCCCATTGGGCTTTGTTAAGACCGAAACAGAATTTGTTCGGCTGCATTCGTTTGGTCCAGTAGGCTTATGCCATTTTTCAATCGCTAATTGGTTACTTAACGGACACAAAATCAAGTTCAACGGCTGCGAACTTACCATTTACGTCCAAAGCGAAGCAGGTGCAATTTCAATTCGGACTAGGAAATAAAAACCACCCGCGTTGGCGCCAAAATTGCATTGGCGCGAGACACGTTTTTCTTCCCTCTCCTCACATTTCACTCTTTTAAACACACACTAGCTAAAGCTTCGGGCGGGCGCTCGCGACGGTGTAGATCTGCACTTCTCGGTGAATTTGTCCCTTAGATCTGAAAAATACTGGTAAATGTTCCGCTCACTCTTCACTTTTCTTTGATTGTTCACTGGAATCTGTTTACTTGTTGGCAGGATTGGTTAGATCCAAATTGTGCTTGTAGATATAGTTTGTAATCTGTACTCAAGAATGATTTGATGTTGCTCCTTTGTAATAGAAAAATCTTAACGTGATGATTTAGCTCAATCTGTTAATGAAAGTTCTTGATTTCCAATTTTATGCTCTATTTATCAGAACCGCAACCCTAAATTTGAAACTTATATGTATTGTCATCTATGTTCATGCTTTACCATATCTGTCGGCGAAGGCACATTGTGCTTCCCTCAAGGTCAAATATTTAATTATTGCGGGTCCAACATTTAGGTATCACAATATTTTTTATTCGATGGAGTTAAGAAGCTGTAGTCTTTTGCACTTTATCCAAGCTATTAAGAAGAGTGGTTCTGAAGTAAAAGTTTTGAACGTGTTTCGTGGAAAGCCGGCACTTAAGTTCAAAAAGCTTGAAGATATATATGGAGCTGGATATAGTGAAAATTGTGATTTGGTTCCCGTTTTTAGGCCAAAACTTGAGTTTGTAGATATGGAAGTGGACTCTGAGAGGACAATGGTTAAGAGTCCCTGTATGCTTGCAGAAGAGAAAACAACCAAAGGTGGAAGTGAAACAGTGGAGTCTTGTGGCATTGGTGGTGTTGCTCGACTGGAAGATGAGCTGGATGATCTTGAATATGGTACCATGACGCTGAAACAAATTAAAGAAAGCTGCAAATCACAAAAAAGAAAACATTCAAGATGCCCTGATTCAACGGGAGAAAACAGTGGATCTTTCTTCCTTGTGAAAAAAGAACTCTCTAGTTCTCTATCTAACGAGAATGATGATGATGTAATGATGGAGCCCCTTAGTAGTTGGAAATCTCGGATTCTAAAAAATAATGCAAGGAGAAAAGGAAAAGAAATTAGTGCACACTCTTCATCTCAAAATGCCAAATCTGTAGTGAATTCAGAAGAATTTAGCAGTGACCAAGTCATATCTCAACCCAATGACAATGTGCAAGCACCTATCCACATTAAAGTTGAGGTTCCTGAAACTAGAATCTCAGACTGCCTAACTTTGCTTGACACTGCGATCCATTCTTCTTGTGGTTTTGACAAGCCCTTCAGTTACCCTAAAGCAGTTTATGTTGGAGAGCTTGAGGATACTGATGGTTGTGCTCTGAAGGCTGGGATGCCAGTCGTATGTGATGAAGATATTGGTCATCCTAAGTATTTTGTTTTGGAGGCTGCTGCAGTAAGGGAATCCAACACAGATCTTGACAAAGCTAGTGATCATTCATCTAGGACTCAAGTACCTTCTCTCTTGGGTCAAGAGCCTTTACATTGTGTTGTGAATGAACAATGCTTTGAGTTTGTCGACGAATCTGACTTCGAATCTACTATTGTTGACAATGCAGAAGTAAATACTAGCCATTCCATGAAGATATCTTCGTCAGACACAAATGAAGAAGATACTGTATTACAGCATACTACTATTGATGACTGTACTGATGTAGCTCCTCGTCACGAAACCTTTTTCAGGGATGAGAATGAATGTTGTATTGTTGATGAACAACACTCTGACTATGTAGCGCAATCTGATCTAAGCGCCTCGAGAGGGGAGACAATAACAACTAATGATGCAGAATTAACCACTGACCATGTTTTGGATCTGTCTCTAGCCGAATCAGGAAAAGAGAATTTTGTCATGGACCATCTTCCTCATGACAACTACCCTGAAAAAGTCTCTCCAACTAAGATTGTCCCTCAAGTCTATAATGTTTCCCAAAGTTTGGGCATACATAAGAAGTGGAAGACTAGAAGCAATAGCCAGGCTCAAGGGCCCCAAGTTGAGTTTGTTGATTCTCTTCAACTTATGAATGCTAGCAACATCCATGTTTCATGTCTTTCCAAAGATGGAGTTGAAGATGATGCAGCTCATTTTGAAGCCAGTACTACAACTGAAGATGATGCAGCTCATTTTGAAGTCAGTACTACAAGCAGCCCCATTAGTGATTCTGGGTCACTTTGGTATTCGCATTCATCTCCATATCCAGATGACTGCATGGTTTCGGATGCTGATAGATCTCCGTTCCCTATAGAAAGGCAATCCTCAGTATCTGCATGCTCTGATGTATCAAAAAACTACCCTAATGTGGTCGATGATAGTTTCAAGCTAGTGACGCCTGCATATGGTGATGCACATCATCTTTCCAAACTGCAGCATCCTCCTGAAAAGCTTCTTTCTTCCAGGAAGGTATGTAACATCTGTCACCATAGTTGATTTGACTTCTATATATCCTTTTACTTAGTTAAGCGGTGTTTATGTTTTCAGATTATCTCTCCTACATCCCAGAAAAGACTGCGCCAGGCCATGGAGTCAAGTGAATTAGATGAAGAAGAGCATTTTCGTAAGTGCACGAGTAGGGCTATATCTAGATTTATGAACCATGCCATACAATGCACGATCTTTGTAGGAAATAGGGTATATGATTGTGAAAGTATTTAAGCTGGAGCTTAAAGCTGGATTGAGTTTTTTTTTTTTCACATGAGAATACTAGGGAATCAATTTGATAGCACCTCACCTTGGTCGAAGTGATAACTGTGAGATAACATACAATTCCCTTGAATAGTTGTAGTTTGGTTCGAAGCACATTTTACTAAAAGTCGTTCACGGTGTCCATGGTACTGTATCCTGACTTCCAAACATATTTTCTAATTGAAAGTAGTTAACAATGCCAGATAAAACAGATGATGAGTTATACTTATGGACTCTTTGGATGATAGCACATCAAAACTATGTCTGTACTATATGTTATAATCTTTTTGCACCCAAGCATCTGAAGTCGAATCTTAATGTGCCTAAATAACATGTTAACTTGTGACATTTCAGGGCATGTAAGGGAACTGTGCTACAGGAAACTAACTGAGGACAAGATTGGCAAACTTGAAGAAGCCAATCAGAACAAGGGAGATGAAGTCAGCATCCACCCTAAGCAAGCCACCAAAAAATTGAAGAGTGCAACAAATGATTTCCATCAAAAAAGCATTCTAAAGGCTCCTTATCTTTCTCGTCCTCAAGCACAGTTAAACACCGGATACAGCTCCGTTCAAAGTATTTCAGATAGTGCCATTTCATTCTCCCAGCAGCAGCTGCGTGATATTGTATCGACTGCAGCTAAACTTACAACAGAGTTGAAGTCTATGAAGGACATTGTTGAAGAAGCATTGCACCACAGGACCATTCCGGCTATGTCCTCCAAATATACTGCAGATGAGGTACTGACATTAATAAAGTTGCACTTATATCAGTAAGAACTTTCCCAAAAACAAATTTTAAAACTGCTCGTTTTCCTGCACATGTCTATATTTAGCTTTACAAGTTCCTCATTTGGCAGGTGAGAAATGCTATTCAGAATGCAACACAAATTGAAGAGAGCTCCAAAAAATGGCTTTCTATCATGTCAAGGGACTGCAACCGGTTTTGTAAAATCATGGTACGTTTTGTCCCTTTAATACTCATGGAATCGGCATAATTATGAATTAGAAGCTTCTTGTTTGTAATTTGTCTAATAGTTCACAACGATAAATACCAGCAAATGACAAGTAGAGGTTCTACTGGTTCAAGAAATGCGGTTCTCAAGAAGAGGAAGATTGTCTTCGCTGATGAGGCTGGCGGAAAGCTTTGTGATGTCAGAACTTTTGAGAACGAGCTAACTGCTTCCCTGGAAAATAATACTGACAAAACGGCTATGGTTTGATCCAATATAGGATGTTAAATTTGCTTGCCCAATGTTTGTACGAAAAGAGTATTTAATTGTACATCTGAAAGTGCCAAATTCTTTCGAGAGAAGATACACCCAAACTGACCTTTCTCGTGTTGTACCAATCATGAGGGAAATCCACAAAATTTTAAGAACACGATCGTTTTGCGATTTGGATCTTTTATTTTTTTAATTTTAAAAACTATTTTAGGATTTAATTTTTTATTGCACCCATACTTCTTGATGCTGTTTTTTATTAAATTTTAAACAAAAAAAGAGTAAATAATGTAATGTGACTAATTAGGTGTTAATTGATACAATATTTGTTGTGTTTTTGTTACATAACACACAACATTAAGTAGTTTAGGAGATGTAATATTTTTTATTTTTGGAATTGGAAGAATCCGTAGTCGTTATTTTTTGGATGCGTACTGGATAAACTTTTGAATTGACAAAATAGCCTATAAATTAGGCTAATCGGGTATTCCACACTAGTCAAGTCTCGTATGACAGGCTTGTAAGTGTACGTCGACTTGCATCATCTGTAAGTCGACTTATGCTTGCTCGGTACTGATAAGTCGACTTGTCCACTGGTGTAAGTCGACTTATGCGTGTACAGTACCGTGAGATTGTTAGAGTAGTGCCCTAAAGGCAATCCCCTTTAGCGCATTTTGTTCATAGTCGTGTACAGACTTTATGAATAAATAAAGCAAAGGCATATGTCATTTATTTGATGTTCATTCTTTTATGAATTGATGTTGATCTTTAATCAAATTAATGAAGTCCATGATATATGACA
>JANZLC010000006.1:2221362-2245397 GCA_026413385.1 Erythroxylum gracilipes | reverse complement strand
TATGTCCCGATGAGATCGCGACATCGATAATGCTAAGAAAGGTCTCCGGTGACTTTTCGCTACCGGGGCCCGGCAGGTCGGTAGGACCGACCCCAGTATGACTGGACCGCTTTAGCAACTATATATATCAATTAATTAATTGGATTAATTAATTAATATATATAGACATGTGTCAACACCTAATGGGAGGAGATGAAGTTTGAAAAGTCAAACTTCATCATTTAAGTAATTTTTTTATTACTTTCCTAAGCCACCAACGTGGCTATCCTCCCATCCAAGCCTTCAAGTGTCTCTTTAATGTGTTAAAAAGACAATTGAGAAGCCTTAAGGGTTAAGGTGTTCGGTGACTTAGTGGGAGGAGAAGATAAGAGTTTTGACTTAGTCAAAACTACTTATTACATTGATTTCTTTAATGGTTAAGTGACATCCACGTGGAAGTCACTTATCCAAGCCTTTGATATTGCTTTAATATGTTAAAGAAACATATATAAAGGCATAAGAAGTTGATGGACGATGGATGGTTGGAGAAGCTGCTGAAGGTCATCGGTTATGGGTGATGGCCGAATACTTCAAGGTGAAGTTTAAGAAAATTTGATTTTCTAAAGGCTTTTCTCCATCTCTCTCTCATCTCCAAGGCTTGATCCTAATCTCTCCTAGAATAAGGTAAGATCTAGCAATCTTTAATTATTCTAGCTATTCCCGGGTCAAAGGGGTTTGTCCCGGTTAGGTTTTCCGACCTCTGCGTGGATACCGTTAGAGACGGTCTCCTTTGGTCGTTATGGTTTGACTGGTTATACTTACACATAGATCCTGGCTTTCGGGAATCTCCCGGAGCAAAAAGTTTTGTTTTCCGCACTGTGTTCATGTGATGGACACCCCGGGATTTTCCTACAAGGCTCGATCGAGAGCGTAAGTAGAAGATTCAAACACAAGATTTTTTAGTTCTATGTTTTTTTTATTCAACCAACCCTTAGGGGCGATGTAATATTCGCAAATGTGGTAACTCTACTTATATATAGGGTATTGATATCTTCTAAATTAAGAATCAATGGTGAATGTTTATTTCACAAAGATGTATCTCAATTATAAAACTGGATTACAAGACACAGAAACAAGATTAAGATTAAGATTAAGATTTAAAAAAAAGACGAAACAGAGGAGGGTTCTTTCCTTCTCCATATCCATCTTTTCGGTTAAATTCTCTGGTTGTTGTGTTCAGATTATGTTTCTCTTTACAAGAGGCTGACTGAACAATATCTCCCAAATTTCGGAGAATACATGGACGATGACTCCATAATACTGTCTGGAATTCAAGGACAAAAAGCACTGCAAAAGCTCCTCCAAGTCTTTACCCTCGTACATTTGCTTTTGTAATATCATATCTAACATAGACTTCTTAAAATCAATGTATGGATTCTCAGATATTTTCACCACTGCCACACTCCCTCTCATCTTCCCTGTACCACCTGTGCTCGATGACGATGGCCCTTTTCTTGTTTTCGACATCCGAGTTCTCATTCCCGAGAAACTCTGCACATTATTGTTAATAGCTTTCTTCTTTGTTGAGTTGATTACTTGCTTCGTTGAGTTGTTGCCTTCGCCCCCTAATGAATAATCATACGAAAAGCCTTCTTCAGTTTCGTCATTTGCTTTGGTTTCTTCAGACTCTCGAATGAAACTAAACCCGTCATCAGTAGACAAAGAGCGTCTTCTCCTTCTGTTTTTGTTCTTATCCACTATGTTCTTTGTCGATGTTAGTTTAACTGGTGAAATGTGTCCTTCACTACGGTCACAAAACAATGGACATCGTGTATGAAGGTAAGCTTGAAGTGGAAACCCGCCAATTTTCTCCCCTGAACAGTACTCCGGCGACTGTGAACGTGAACTGGAGCGATATCCCGCTTTCTTGGAACACCCTTCAGGACGCTTGAAGCCAACATGTGATGATGATGATTTAGGCTTGTTGCTGCTATTCGGGGTTATTACAGAAGAGGGTATTCTCGTGGATCGACAGAACTGGAGTGAAGTTACAGCACGAGAGAGCTTGAGCTTCAGACGTATAGACATTTTCTTGTTCAGTTCTTGTGGTGGTGGGTTGAAAATGGATATTCGTGTGATGAATAGAGAGAGGTATAAATATACAGTACGCAGAGGCCGGCCATGAAAATTATAGTTTAATTAAATAATTAAATAGAAAATCTGGCAACAACTCCTAAGTCATTGGAATGATGACCAAATCCGAGTAACGACGCCAAGTTTCTAAAAGATGTGATTGTTTGTATTCTAAAATAGCAAGGATATTTTGTCTAATATTACTATGTTTGATTGTGTTCATTTTATTAAATCTCAGTCATTTATTTATATAAATTCTTTAATTATTTATATGGATCTTGCATAAATGAGTAGTTAAGATTCAAATGGACAAAATAAGATAGAATAATACTGAACAAAGGACTCAAAATTATTCCAAAAAGACGTGTTTTACCGATTTTACAGTATAATGCTTAAAGCAATATTATTTTGATCATTAAATAGGATTTAAGAGTTTTTAAACTCATTTTTAATGGTTTACTTGAAAGTTTGTTCAAATTCAATTCTATAGAAAATTTCAATTTTAGACTTAGCTCCTTACTAAGCTTAAATTCAAGTCATTCAATGGGAGCTATTGAGTGATATTTTCTGTGAAAAATTCTTTCTTAGTTCAAGTTTAATCTAACTGAATACTTAAATTTAAATTTTTAGGTCTGAATTTAAGTTTTAATCTTTATTATCTATTATATTTAAGACAAGAGGAAGATTTAAGAAGAGCGAGGTGATTTAGAAAGATATGTGATATGTGTTTAATTGTTGATACATTTAACCATTTACACTTAGAGATTAATGATATAAAAATATTTAAAATACCCACTTTAATTCATATATAATTTTAGGTACAACTTAGAAGTAAAGAAATTAAAGTGAGTTGAAAATACTATATTTGGGTCATTTTTTGAAGATCAATCCTCACTTATCTTCATGAACAAGACAAAAAAAAATTAAAAGACAAAAAAAATATGAAGACATGAAAAAAAGAACGTAAGCTGCATAAATTGTGCGTGGAAATTTCACGTATGTATTCACGTGAATTAATGGTTATGCAAGTTAGTAATTTAATTAATAGACAAAGGAAGGCATTAGCACAAGCTTGAAACGACATGCAAGCAGCTGGATATAGGAGTAAAACGACGTGGGAAGGTGGGAGCAGTCCAGCCCAAAGCAGAAGGAAGCTAGCGTTGCATGCGTACGTTACGTTAAACATAGCGTCCAAGAGGGAAAGGTCGTATGTTTTAAAACAAAGATGAACAGTAGTGTAGTCTATGAGTGTTTATTCGTCACATCAAGCTACAACAGCTTGAAATAAGAGCGTGAAAGAGCAAACAGAGAAGAGAGAGCTGCTTGAGAGAGTAGCGTGAAACAGAAGAGAGGGAGGCGCAATGAAGAGAGCCGAAGGGGGTTTCGGTTAGGGGCAGGGACGGAGCTAAACTTAATTTTAAGGGGGGGCCGAGAAAGGAGGGCTATGCGTACAGAATTGAAGAGAAGAGAAGATAGAATTTTTTTTTAAAAGGGGCCACTTATATTTATAATTTTAAAAATTCTAATTATATAAGTAATTTTATAAATAAAAAAATGAAAGGGGGGGCCATGGCCCCCCTCCCCATCAACGTAGCTCCGTCCCTGGCTAGGGGCAATATTAACAGGGTCTGAAGTATTTTTTTGGAAGAGACTTACGGAGAAGTAGACATCTCGACGTCCGTTTAGAAGTGACATCGACGCCAATAACTCGGGTTAAATATATTTTACTGTTTTTGTTGTTTTTTTCCCCTCTCATTAGGAATTGATTATATTATCCTAGGTTAATTGATTTGAGTTTTGTGTATGGATAATCGGATTTTCTTTATTGTTCGGTTATTTGTGTATGAACTTATTGGGTATTATGAAAGGATGATTTTAATGTGTTCATTAAATCATTTAATTGCAAACTTATTACTAAAATTTCAAAATAATCCGTAATTGTTATGTTGAAATTCATACGTAGTGACTAATGATTCGTAATTATTAGGGATAACATGACCTAGGTTAAATGACGCATCGTATGTGGTTATTGCCTTGATTAATCGGTTTCTTAATTCGTAATGCTACTGGCTAATTAAATCTAGAGATCGTATCTTAGGTTATTAGGTAGTTAAGTTTAATTAACGATAGTATCTTGATTAAACACTACCTAAGGAAAAAAATTCGGGTTAATTATCAACTCACGATTAATAGTTGTTAGGAGAGATTATAAAACAACAAATTAATAAAATATATTTAATTAGGGTTTATGCCGAGATTGAACCAAAGAATCAGGTCCCTATCGAATTCCCCACTTTTATTTTTTTTGCATGTTTTCTTTAATTTGTTTTATTAGTCTAGTTTTATTTAATTTTCTCATTTTCTAAATCTAAAATGCCCCCCAAAACCTAAACACCGATTAATTTTATTTTAACAACTTTACACAGACTTTTTGTAGGATCGACCTAGACTTACCACTGTTATAGTAGTAGTTTAGTTATTTTATTTTAACTAGCGCTACGACACACTGTTAATATCACTCTACTAGAGCTTACTGAAGAGTTGACCCTAAATAAAAAACTTTGGCAAACTAAGAGTAAAAGATTCTACATAAATAGGTCATTCTCTTTATCCATAAGTCTTTCCAACCGTTTCTTCAATTCTTTTGTCTTGTATTTAGCCTAAATATTTTTATAGTACTTTTTCCTTAATATTTTATATTTAACATTTTAAAGTATTTTTATCATTATTTTAATATTTACTAGGATTTTATTTTGATTTTGATTTTGATTTTGATTTTCCTTATTCTTATTTTATTCTATCAATTATTTTCAACACAATTATTTGTTTACATGTTTGTCTTTTCTTTTCTTCAAACAAATTTCAAAACCTTTTCTTTTGTAACTCTATCAAAAATTAATTTCATGTCAATATTGACATTGCGCTTAACTGATGAAATAGTTAATTTGGTTAAATTTTCCATTCACGTAGAATATGTTTTGAATGATTTGGAAATATCGAAATTCAATTTGAATGTTTTAAAACGTTAGAGTCTGTTCTATATTTTGTTGTAATCGTTGAAGTTTAAAATGCGTTTTTAAGTCAAAATTCTGAATCTAAGCATCTAATATTGCAAATTCCTAATTGGAATATTTTGAAGCAAAATAACAAATAAAGTTCAGACTAAAATATGAAAATTGATATTATGTTAGTGTCGTTTTCGGGCTAGTCCTTACATAATTCGATAATATTTCATGTCGTCTTCTTTGTATTTAATAATTCACAAATTATTTATATTAAATAAATTATATAATATATCAAGAGATAGGATTTAATTCAAATCCAATTTATCATTGGATGCAAAAATGTCTTAGGCTCCAATTTAATTGGGTAATTCAATCCAATTTCATACCAACCCCCCAACAAATCTCCCTCACCCAAAGACAAATAGAGGAAGCGGCCAATCTACTGATTCGCCAAATTTTACAATCTCAGACGGAACAGTAACAAATCCCTGCTCAGCAGATAGGCTAAGCCCAGATGATGAGCTAAGCCCGACCCATTCCCAGATGATGAGCTAAGCCCGACAGGTATTCACTATATAAGTTCACTACCTCATCATGACGCAGGTATGACACAAGAACCCTAATACTCTCTATTCACAGCCACCAAAACTATTACCAAAGAATTGACTTAAGCATCGGAGGGGCCTGCCGGCAATCAACCCCTGATGTGCCTTCTATTGTGTTTGCAGGTATTTCCTAGCTAAAGTTAATTGAACTCATGGATCCAAACAACGACGCCTAGCCTTAGCAAAATCAGACCGAACCAATAATAATAATAATAATAATAATAATAATAATAATAATAATAATAATAATAATAATAATAATTACTATTACTACTATTATTATATGTTATATATTTTGCGTTAGAGTTATAAACTTAATTTTTGTAAAATTAAATATCTAAAATCTAAATTCTTACAAGAATATTCAAAGAAATTCTTCCATTTACTTATTCCACAAATTAAAAAATAAAAAATAAATGTTGAAAATTGTTCTTGTTTACTTAAATTAAATAACATAACTGTACGAAGAAAAAAGTCAATTGACACCCCTAAAGCAAACGAGTCCAACTAAACGAACATTCATGTGGACTAAGTGTTTGTTGGGATCAGGGACTAAATATAAAAACTGTATACTAAATGTCTGATGTAATTTAAGGTTCAGAGTCAGGACAAAACAACACAGGACCAACAATTTTGGATTTAACATTGTAAAACTAGACATTATGTTTAGAACTTATCGAAATAAAATTATCCTTAATGTTAGAATTCAATTGAATCAAATTCTACCATAAAAAGTAAATTCACATTGAATTTATTGGATCATAAGCTCGAAAAATAACTAATTATTAATTTAATATAATAATTTATCATTTATTTATATGAAATGTCACACTTTCTCTTTTGAAATTATTGATATTTTTATTAAAAAATGATTGCATTGTTAAAATTCATGTTTAGAATTTGTCAATTAGATGTTGAATGATATTTTATGTCCATCTTACTAGAAGATCCTATGCTCTCTCGATCGAACTTGTCGTACAAGGTTTGTTTAGTGTGAAATACTCGGTTGGCGTGATTTACAGGCTATTATGTCAATCCGAAAGTTTATTCAGTACGCATCCGAAAGATAACAACTGCGAGTTTTTTCGTTTAAACAAAAAAAATCTTACTAGAAGATCATAAGTTGTTATTTATTCACACTAAAGTTCAATTATCACTCCTCAAGTTTGTCATCCTTGGAGTGTTATTTGATTTATTAATTTTCACTTAATTTATCCATGGCCCAACATTATATTTGTTAGAATATATTTTATATATTTTTTGTTTGGTTTTGACATTTTTAAATTGGACGTATAAGTTAATTAGAATATGAGATTGCATCTACAGTAGAAGTTCAAAAGGTGTGTTGCTACATATTTCTATCATGAAAGGAATCTATTTTAAAAACACACATCCTATTTACGATGGATTCTAAATCTTTAAAGATTATTCATATAAGTGTATATCTCCTAATTATGGAAGGAGTCCAGTTGTGCACGAATGTTGAAAAAAATCTGCAGTGAGTTCCTTTGATTTTTGACGCATGCATGGATAATTGGATGAGGTGAGCTTGTGTGGTTCACGAAAAATATATAGGGTTTTTGTTTTCCATAGGTTGCCCATATTTGGTGGTTGTATGTTGTCTCCTTTGTGAGTAAGGAGTCTGATGGTCTTACGCAAGTGGGCATTCTGATTTTTGTGGTACAACTATTGATCGGTTGTTGTTTTCTGGGTGAGTCACTGGTGAACAGATTTTTGTTGTTGGTCTGTCTGCGTATGTAGAAGGTGGTTGCAATTGTTTTCCATTGTTTATAATTTCTGATAGGCAGTTCACGGATGAAGTAGAGTTGCTGATTTTCCTGGGTCTTTGAGGAAGGTTTTTGGTTACGGCACATAGGAGAATTATTGCTGATGGATGCGTGACTTTTTGGTGCAGCAATTTGGTTCTATTGCTGAATAATTTCAGATCTGTTCTTTTATTTATTTGTTATTATTTCTTGAATGAAAATAGTTAGACAAATCCTCTGACGAGGTTAACACGAGTTGGTCTTGTTATCGGGAGTGATAATCTTTCACAGGAAGTGAGGTTGAGAGATAGTGTCAAGGATTGAGTGATGTCGGCTCAGTAAAGCCTTGGGTAAAACTATTATACTTCGGTGAAAGTGATTAAGCTGGGTGAGAGCCCCGTAGACGTAGGCAAGGTGTGTCGAACTGCGTTATCAAATTTCTGATGTTGATTTATTTTTGGTTCTCTTAATTTTCCTGATTCTATTTGTTTGCTAGGAACAAATCGGAAAGTTTGCAAAACTATTTACCCCTACGATTTTTCAATATTTATAAAAGAAACTTACATGCCATTTATAAGAATCTAGATATATAGAGGAGAGTTTTGGAGTAACTGGTAAAAGTTGCTTCTTTGTGACCGTAAGATTTAGATTGTATGTATCATGTTTTAGTCCAAAACTTTATTTATTTGATGGCTAACAATAAAAATTATCACAATCATCATCCTAACAAATTTTGTTTTATTTATGTAATTTTGCATTTACACTCAATCCAATTTCAATTTTGCGATAATTTCAACCAGTATTAAATTTTCATAAAATCGGTTAAAGATTGCATAAAATTAAAAATTTTAAAATATGATGGAAAGAGATGTTGTTATCTATCGAAAAATTTGAAGTTTAAATAAAAATAGATTATTAAATAAAAATTAATTGATTTATTTTAACTCATAAGAACTTATTAATTTACGAAAATTGACAAGTTAATTAATTAACTGATTAATTGTTAACAACGAGAATTATTAAAGTAAATCGAACCAGAAAGTTAAAAATTAAACGATTAAAAATTTTTACGATTAAACCGATTGAATTGGTTGAATTTTTTAATTATTATCCTATTTTTTAATGGTGATACATTTTATATTGCAATGATGCGGCAAAAGGCCTAATCCCCCACTCTTGCTTGTAAACCAGAATCAAATTGCAAATACATACAAAACCCTAGTTCAGTTGAAAACCCTGATTTAAGCGCAGTACACTGCTTTATTCTTTGAGCCACTTTGTTATGTAAAACTTTCCTCCAGGTTCCCTCCAGTATTCATCGCTTCCTTAAATTCGAATCGATAAGCTCTATACGAAACATAGAGTTGGGATCTTTCTACTTCGTGAGAAATGTTTGTTTCTGGTTTGGGTCCTGTATTGGATATGATTCATGGGAAACACAAAGTTTGAATCTTTGAGTGTTAAAGTACTATAAAAGATGAGTTTGCTTATCTGGGTCTTTGGGTTTATGTGCGTTTGAGTTTTGCATTTGTTTTTTTTTTTTGTCTTAAACCAGGATATCCATCGGCGGACCTAGTGACTAATCCCTTCATTGGTTTGTAGGCACCTACTCCTATTATGGCTGATTTTGAGGCGCTAGAGGAGATAAAACAGATACACATAGTTAGTTTATTAAGGTTGGCTTACCAACTCATTCTTAGAGAATGATTCAAAGTTATTAAAAATGAAGTCTTTGTTTAAAGGTAAAATTTGGAAAGTAGGAAAGATAAAATATGTTATTTGTTAAAAGATAAAATTTTATCTATTAAGATAAAATTATTATTTATTAGGATTTAAAGTTTTAAAGTTTTAATTTGTTTACTTAATCTTTATCTAGATATTAGCTAAATTTTTTATTTCATTGCTTATATATTTAGGCCTTCAATGTCAATGTAAAATGCAACTCATCAATAAATTGCCTCTTTCATTATCTCTTTTTATTCTATTTTTTGGTTAAAGTTTGGTTCTAAAATCCATCATGGTATAGCTCTCAAAGATTTTGAAGGACCTATGAGTAATTAATGTTCTATAAGCTCCAAAACAAAGAAGGGCAATAAGAGCCCAGGAGAGTGAAAAGATGATAGAGGGACCCTATCTAGCAAAGATTTCGTAATCAGAAAAGAAAGGAAACTTTCCTCAATGTAACCATTGTGAGAAGTTTGGTCATAAAGAGAAAGATTGCTAGTATAAAGGGAAGTCTCGATGCTTTATGAAAAAGGATTGCAAGTTTAACAATAAAGAACAATCAAATATAGTGTAAGTGATTGAAGAAGACAACATCTTCTAGTTGGTGAGAAATACAGCAAGACGTATCATAAAGAGAAGTGCTCATGGAGATCAATGATGAGAGAAGTGCTCATGTTGAAGAATAGAGAGAAGTGCTCCAAAGAAAAGAAATGTGAAGAGATGTACTCCAACTATTGAAGGGTGATGGGAAGTACGTCATCAAATTCAAAAAGTCTTACAACTTTGAATCAAGAGGGAATGTTGGAGAATGATTCAAAGTTGTTAAAAATAAAGTCTTTGTTTAAAGATAAAATTTGGAAAGTAATAAAGATAAGATATGTTTTTTTTTGGTAAATAAGATATGATATGTTATTTGTTAAAAAATAAAATTTTATCTATTAAGATAAAATTATTATCTGTTAGGATTTAAACTTTTAAAATTTTGATTTGTTTGCTTAATCTTTATCTAGTTTATTATTTCATTGCTTATATATTTAGGCCTTCAACGTCAATGTAACGTACGACTCATCAATAAATTCTTTTACATTATTACTTTTTTTATTCTATTTTTTTTGGTTAAATTTTAGTTCTAAATTCCAGCACCCATTGCATTATCTTTTCGCTCATTGCTTTGGAGTCAAATGGACTTAGTCACACACACATACACAAAAGGTGGAGTCCTTTTGTGGTCTAAATCCATTAGGTGGCAAGTGACGATCAATCTTTTTATCCTACGAACTGAATAAGATGTGTTGAGTTCTTAACTCCGCTTATTATCCGATGCCACTTTGTTTCAGTTTTGGCTCATTATGTTACGATTCTATTCTCTTGATTTGTCATGGTTGTTTATTCATGAGAAGGATTTGGCACATAGATTTCATTGGTTTCTTCTGACTTCTTAACTGATTATTTGTTCTGCCATTGCAAAACCTAGCTAGATTTGCATTTAAAGGATATATAGAAATGTATTATCTGCTTGTAATTTTGACAGCAATACATTGCTACCTAAAGAATAATTCTTTTTATTAGTCAAGCTCCTTAAAAATTGCATCTATAATTCTATATATCACTATGATCTTCTACAAGATAGGAGTAAGCCCCTGTTTAGTTGGGCTTATACCAGTAGAATTTTTTGTTGTAGAGTTTTTTTTAGAAGAACTTTTCTAAGAAGTTAGTTAATTGCTTAGTTGTCATTTAAAAAAGAGTTTTTTTGAAAGAGCTTCGTATAGTAGACTGTTTGACAACATAAAAATAAAAAGCACTTTTAATTTTAACTATATTTTATTTGTAATAAAAATTATTTTTGCATATAAATATTATTTAAAGTATACTAAACAATATGCAAAGTACAATATATTAATTATTATATAATTTTAAACCATATGAAACATAAATGAAAATATCTCTAACTAAATTTTTTATATAGATTGTAACATAAGTAAACTAATATTGAAAAATAAATATTAAAACATATAAAAGTCAAATAATATTATATAAATCCTAAAATAAGTATCCAAGTTGAGTAAATAGTTAAATATATAATAAACGGAAGATGAGTTTGTGAATATTGTGGTAATTATATATAAAATATTAGGACAAAAGAGACTAAAAGTCAGCCCATTAATTGATCTGAAAAATTTACTTGAAAAAATACTTTTTTGAGAAGCTCCAAATTTAAATTTCTTAAAAAGCTTTAGTTTAGCTATCAAAAGAGTCATATTTATTTAAAAAGTGCTTTTTTATTTTACAGGCAAACATTTATTTTTCTTTAAAAAAATTTTTATGGTAAAAAAAATGCTTATTAGCGTCCCAAAAACTCATTCAAACAAGCACTAAATTTTTGTACTATTAGATTTGGTCAAACGTTTCAACCTAATTAGAGTAATATAAGTTGCCAAAATAAATTGCACATGCCGGTGTTGGTGGTTTAGAGGTTCATCTCGCCATTATTCTAAGCCTAACTATACACATTTCGTTAAATATAAAGCAAGTTCTAATAAATACCATATTTCCAGTTTTCCAATTCACAAAATCTCGAGTTACAATGAGCATTATCGACTATAAGATTGATTAAGAATAACGCACTCGATTTATGATTTTATGGTTCAAATGGTGGAGTAAGCTTCTGTCTCGAGGGTCTACAAGAAGTGATAGATTTGATGGAGAAGGTTCAATTAGTGGAGTAATCTTCTTTCTCGAGAGTCTACAAGAAATTGTAAATTTGGTAGAATAAGCTTCCAATTATAAAAAGATTGTAAATAATTAAATTTTTTTTAGAAGATAATTGGTAAAAAATAAAGAAACTAAAATTTATAAATGTTAATCATATTTAATTGACATTTATTTAAATTTTAAATCATTAACTTAAAAAATTAATTAATTTAAAATATGTAATTTATAAATTATCATGTGTACTAATTTTAAACTTTCAACTATAAATTTGGTAGAGTAAGCTTTTGTTTTGAGATTTAATAAAAAATTATAAATTTAAAATGTATAAAAAGATTGGAAATCACTTTAAAATTTCCAAAGGGGATAATTGATAAAAAAACAAAGAAATTAAAATTAATAAATATTGATTATATTTAATTTACATTTTTAAATTTTTATTTAATTTTAAATTATTAAATCAACCAATTAATTTATTTAAAATATATAATTTATAAATTATTATGCAAATAAAAATAATAAGACTGTGTATTATGGGGGTCTCGTTAAGAATTTAATTGAATTATATAATTTAATAATAAGTCAAATTAGTTATGAAATGTGAACGTAATTACGCGTACTACGCGACCCCTCTTCCTGTCGGTACTTTGGCTAATCCTGTCAAACGACTTTTAACTAAATATCGAAACACAACTCCAACTGTTCCATGACTTTACCAACTTGCTTTTTAAGTACAGAGTTGCATTTACTCCTAAGGAATTCTCCAATTCTCTCTGATCACTTCCCTCTGCAAAACAAAGTACCGTAACAAGATCAAGAACCCAGGAAAATGAGAGGAAACGATGCACCAGCAGTCGTATCAATTCCATCAGCAACAGCCACTTCAGGTGTAAAGAAAGTGAGCTCAGAGAGCAGCTTTTCCTTCACTAAAAATGGCTACAAGTTCTGGGTATTGACTGCTATTCTCCTTCTCGCACTATGGTCCATGGTCACCGGCTCTGTTACTCTCAAATGGTCCACGGGTAATCTCACGCATCTCTCAGAAGACCCTGACTTCCCAATCCATGATGATCTCGATGTCCTCGTACGGTCTCTCTGTTCTTGTGATCTCGTTGATCTTGAGTTTGTTTTCATTGTAAAGATTCAATCTTTTTGTGTAAAGACTTGAGCTTTTGTGTTTATGGGTGGTTAGGAAGTGGAGGAGAAGGAAAAAGTGGTGAGGCGTATGTGGGATGTGTACACACACAGCTCGAATACTAAACTGCCTAGGTTCTGGCAAGAGGCTTTTGAAGCTGCTTATGAGGCCTTGGTAAGCGAAGTAGCTGCTGTGAGGAACGAGGCTGTTTCAGAGATAGCCAAGATGTCTCTTCGCTCCATCAATCACGAGAGACTATCTTTAGGAACAACAATTGTTAGTAACTAACTTCTCTACTTAAACAAGTTCTGGGAAATGGGTTATGAGTGTCATTGGTTATGGAGTTGATGGGGTCAAGGTTTAGCAGTCAATTCATGTCTTTGATTTTCGGTTTCACATTTTTTATGAAATTTTGATTCTAAATTTTAAAGTCACCTTCCATGAACATGGTTATCGAACTGTAAAGGTGATGATTCTGTGTTCCTAAAGTTGTTATCTTTTTATTTTCCTACAAATTTCTATGCAGATGATAAATTCCGTATGCTTTTTCTGATTCTATTTTCTTCTGCATGCTGTTCATGTGGATGGGAACTCTTCTCAATTGCATATTATCTTTCTGGTTGTCTTAATTTAATTATCCAAATCAGCCATTAAACTCATTTCTCTTCTCTTGGATTCCTTAGTTCCATTGCAAGTTTGTAACATAAAAGGGAAAAAAAGAGGACTTGATGAAGCATTTCTTGATCGATCTTGATACCCTTCTCAATCATTCTGCTCTATATTTTGCCGTGATCCGGTTGTGTCAAAAGTTATTTGATATCGGTGATCTACAGAAGTATGAAATTTGTGGTCTCATGACATGATGCGCATAAAATACTGGATGGATGGAAAGGAAAGGAGCACAAGAGACCATGAAAAGGTGAAGAAAGTGGGAGTGGTAAGTATAGCCAAACCCAATGACTAGACTTCACTGATGTGTAGTAGTTTTCACTATCCAGTGAAACGTCCTCTTCTTTCTCCAAGTTGGCAGGACAGTGTCTCCGATCATTCGGTTTGTTTTTGTGTTTCCGGTGGAATAATTTGTCACCGGAAGTACGTGTAGACTTTATATGTGGGTTTCGATCATTGAATTTAAGTTTGTCCAGGATGAGACGTGGAAATCGGTGATTGGTTGTAGTTTTATGTCGTTTTCCATTTTTCAACCCGCTTTTGTGGAAGCAAATTGATGAATTGATGATGGAATAACATCAGGTTTGACACCTGACAATGACCTATCCTTCTAAATTCTTTTTATCTTACAGAAATCAGAACGCACAAGACTTGAAAAATCATATCAAATTTGAGGGGTTATCAGATTTTCTTTTATTTGAATGAACTAAAAAACAGGTGAAATACTCCATGCATTAGCTGATTTGGGGCATAAATTAGGGTTAGATTGATACTGTGAATAATTTAACACAGGAATCCAACACCTGGAAATACACTAACAAAATTGCACGAGCAGATTCAATAAGTACTGCTGCTGCTGCGGCCGCCGCCTCCTTCCCACTTAAGGAGCAAAAACTCTTTTAAGAGAAACATTTACAGCTCTTTCAGCTACATAGATATTTACAAGCACCTCTCGAAACCGAGAACTGTCCTAGTCATCCACCGACTGGATCTCGCCCATCATGATCCTGTTACTGACAACATTGAAACCCAAAACTGAAGTGCTAACTTTCTTCCCTTTCTTTCCTTTCTTCTTGCCTCCTCCCTTTGAGGACCCATCTGCCCCATCAGCAACCTTTCGGTCAGAATCATCAGTGCATGCATTGTCGAAATTCATGTCTCGAGCAACTAATCCGGTCACCTTGTGATCATTTCGAATTTGGAAGGCGATTTCAAGTACATCTGCTGGCAACAACTCTTTATAGTTTAGGAATTTGTCAATGAACTCGTAATCAGGGTCGAAGGAACCAAGGTTTTCTATCAAAAGTGTCTCTGCCTCTGATCTGGATTGCTTCAAGCAGAACTCTAAAAAGCTTGTGTCTACAGAAGCATAACATAAAATCAAAGGAAAAACTTTTAGAAGATCAAGCTTTAGCAGTCAAACAGCAATTAACTCTACGAAATGAACTAGTATATTTAGTGACATATTTTGAAATTTAACACAAGGAAACACGCTTGCGTCGCGTTCTTTAGAAGCGAAGATGCAACTTGTAAGGTCACAACCCGTTTCAAGTAAATGTTGGGATGGCACTTGGTTCATGTCACTCGTGAAAAATTGTAGGAAACCAAATTAATTGAAAATGTAAATAAACAAGTAAAACCTACCTTTAGACCCAATCAGTCTAACCAACTCACTTTGACACCAATCTCTGAAGTCCATGGCCTCTGCAAAAGAATAAAAACATATAGGATGATATGACCACGCATATAAGAATACATTAACAATCTAACAGTTCTTTACCTGAATGTTTGCTCGATTCATCTTTCTTTCCTCGATGCGATGACAGAGCAGAAACAGACAAGGACGAAAGAGAACGAACAGCAGTCCTCCTATTCCCTGACTTCTGTCGGCCTAATGAACCAACAGGAGTTGCTTTGATCGGAGTGTTTTTGGTCCCCCAACTGCCTTCACTTGCAAGATGTGGGAACGCAGACCTGCTTACAAAAAGTCATGCATGTAGGAGGAGAATAATTTCAATTTCAAGAAACAAGAAAGACATAATGGTAATATAAGCAAAAGATACAGATCATACTGCTCGGTCTCTTGTTTGGATTGATCAATTGGACCCCAAAATAGATCATCATCCTGCTTATGTTTTGGCTGAGAAGTAGATTTGGTTTTGATCTGGATTCGAGTAGCAGTCTTGGCGGGAGAGGTAGACAGGGACCATGAAGAACCAATCCCATGGCCAGCTTGATTGGGCAGGGGCTTTTGTGGAATTGGTAATTGATTCTGAGGCTGGATTGTAGTATTCTTCTCCTGCTCTTTCAAAATGTCCCTCAGTGAAGTGGGTTTCAGAGCCTTCTTGACATCTGTAGACCATGCTGGTGAAGGCGAATGGTTTGCTGGCTCTCCCTTCCAAAGGACAAAATCTCCCAAAGAAGGACCTGATGGAATCACAGGAAAAACTTCTTTTTCCTGTTGCATGGGATGGGACTTTTTACCTTTCTCAAGGGAAATGACACTGATAGGTATCTCAGCAGAACTACTGGGCACTACAACCTTAGCTCCAGTACCCTTTGCCTTGGCCGATTTTTTACGACTCTTTTTTGTGTCTTTTGCCTCAATGAAGTTGCCATCATCAATAGAGTCCACATTTGCAGTTTTAACCTGTCGGTTAGTTGAGCTAGTTATATTTTCTGCCACCTCTATCTCTCTAAACTCAGAATTTGCCAGAACATCTTCCGCCAAAATATCATGTAGTTGGTTTTTCTTGCTCTTTGAACTTGGTGAAACTTCTGGTTTATTCACAGTCAATTCAGTAGCATCTCTCTGGTTTTCTCTAGAAATTTTAGGGTCTAAATTTGCAACAACCCCCATCCCAGTAGACAAGCTAATGGAGTCGACAGTGGTTGTTATTTCAGAAACAGTCAATTCTTCCTGTGCCTTCTGCTCTTCCAGTTGAATTTCCAACAAAGATTTTGGTTTGAAACCAGGAGCAGGTTTCCAAGCTCTTTGGCCTGGTTGTATTAGTGCATGCTGCAATGAGACAGGCTCAATGAGCTTTGGCACACTCTTGCCTTCAGTTGTTTCAATATGATTTATTTGCATACTTGTAGGCAATGGACCTTTAAATTGTTGGGAATCCATGATTTCAGAAGAAATGCCAGACTTCTTGTTTTTTGTCTTCAGTGGCGGCGTCCCACAAACATTTATTCCTCTTCCATCAGAGGATGCCACGTTGGTGTGACCAAAATTTAACCCTTCTGCTTCCAGTTGCTTTGATTGCTGTAAAGTGGATCCCTTTGACACTCCTTTTGCTTGTTCAGAAGAGTTGTTCAACTTGGCTAATTTCTGTTTTTTGGATTTCTTCTCAGTTTTTCTTGACTCACGAAGTTCATTCTTCACTTGTGCCACAGAAGAAAGTTCATCAACGGATAATGCTTTTTCGCCCTGCATCTCATTATGAGATTCATCCACTTGAACCTCCAAACCAGTAGCATTCTCAAGCTTTAAGATTTCACTTTCAGAAACATCAGATGACGCTACAGCAACAGAGTTTCCATTAGCTTCGGGATGCATAGGATCAGCAGTTGCCTCAGATGCTGCCAACGTTTCTGTTTCTTCGCTACTCCAAATGTCTTCTGATGGCTGCCTTAAAACCGGAGCATGAAATTTAGAAACCTGGGCAGGTTCCTGTATAACAGAAGACTTATTTGAAGATTTGTTCATGACCCCTTGCAAATCTCCACTTTCGGTAAGAGATGAAGGTAGCATGGATTCGTTTTCATGGAGAGAGTCAATTTTTTGGGGAAGATCAGAAATGTCCACATATTCTCCATGGACAGGATGAAGAGAAGACACTTTGGCATCAACAACATAACTGACATCCTGGGTAACTTGTAAAGGCAAATTCATGAAGCTGGTAGAAGTATGCTCATCTTGAATGTTTGAAGGTAGCAGCGGAGAACCAATCTGAAACAATTCTTGTGATGGTTGCAGCCAAGGACCCCCATTTACTGTAGGTAATGGAGCTGTTTGCAAATGCCCAAATGTTGGTTCACCAAATTGCTGGTTCAAGTGATGCTCTGAAAGAACCTGAGAAAGCAACTGTTGTTGCCGCAACATCTGTTGGTGCTCCTCCTGTTTCTGCTGTTCCTTCATTAGCAAAAGTTTATTTAGCATTGATAACTGCTGCATTGGAAGAGGAGTCTGGGAATGTGACTGCAACAAGTACTGCTGTTGCAAAATATTCAGCAATTGTGGATCTTGTGGTAAACCGGAGGCAAGTAACTTCTCAGCTGCCAAAAGACCAGATGGATCTACAGCTTGGCTAGGCATGTTTGTTAGAGAGGACAGGTTCTGTGGCTGCAGACTCTGTTGTTGACCAAAATGAATTTCAGAAGGAAAATTCTGAGCTTGATGCACGTCAATCTTATCCTTAACTGGGTCCAGGCCATGTTGCAAAATATTCAGCAATTGTGGATCTTGTGGTAAACCGGAGGCAAGTAACTTTTCGGCTGCCAAAAGACCAGATGGATTATCTACAGCTTGGCCAAGCATGTTTGTTAAAGAGGACAGATTCTGTGGCTGCAGACTCTGTTGTTGACCAAAATGAATTTCAGAAGGAATATTCTGAGCTTGATGCACGTCAATCTTATCCTTAACTGGGTCCAGGCCACCCTGTATAGGAAAATTAGACCAACCAGTTGCAGTATTATTCATACCAGTGCCAGGCCGGTCAGATAGTCCTTGGAGGATGGTCATCAAGTCAGTATTCTGAGAATGAGGAGGCTGATGCAGATTTTCATTCATTGAGGATGTGAGTTTTGGGTGGAGGAGTGAAGATTCAGATAGAATCTCTGGCCTTGATACCATTGTTGATGTATCCCTGCCAGCCCAATAAGAATTGGGCAGTGATCTCTGCCGTTCGAGTGCTATTCTCTTTGCCAAAAGGAGGAGATCATTCCCACCATCAACTCCCAATAGAGGTACATTTCCGGTATTATTACCAATAAATCCTGGCAAACCACACAATCCATTAGCCAGAAGACGTCGACAGAAAAGAAGAGAAGAGCTATCGTGTCAATGTAACAAATTTAAGGTAAGACACCAATAAAAATATCCTAGCAATGCAAGGACAAAAACGACAATAAGAATTATACATATGTAAAATAAAGGATCAGAAAGAATTAGAGGTATATATATCAACCTTGGGATGAATTACTTATATTTGCAGACATTAGTGACTCCAAGAATCTATTTTCAGCCTCTGTTGTTGAACTAGATTTATGCCTTGGTTCATTTTTCATCATATCTGCCAGCTCATTCTGCTTTGCCATGCCAAAACCAGGGGGTGGTCTAGCCTTAGCTCGTAAGTGAGGCATAACGTCACCAAGTAATAAAAAGGGTGCATCCTTTGGTGCAGTTGCAAGGCGAACTTGTAAATCTATGCCAAAATATCCAGCCTCAAACCATCCAATTATATCGCCCCCAGAAAAGGGACCTTGAATTTCACCCTGAGGATCTTTGTAGCAAAGAATTAGGTTCTCAGGAGAGGGGGGTGGGAGTTTCTTGCCCAATTGTTCATTATCAAGACTTATAGACGACTGCTTCATCATTATGGAATTCTCACTGCTTTGCCATTTTGCTTCATCTTTGGAGAATGATGGATTAACAAAAGTACTCTCCCACTGATTCTCTAGATTCTTCTGAGGCTGAGTCCATTCAAGATCAGAGTTTCTAGACCTAATATCACTTGGAATCTCTCTCCAATCAATGCCCTGCTCTCCAAGTGAATGGGCCCGCCATGGAGTGCCAGGATGGACAGGATTATTTGCCTGCATTGTAAATTGCCTACCAGTATGAGCTTCACCAACCTTTTTGTGAGGACCAGTAACTTCCCTGATAGCTGCAGAAAATGATCGCAGGCATATGTAATTTTCAAGTGAAGTAAGTTTCTCACAAAGAATATTAGAAAATATAGATACATGTGGGCAAAATGCAAAAACAACCACCATGATACCAAGAAACTCAAACAAAAGACAATTGAAAAGAGTAAAAAGAACATATATAACTTCATCTGATGAAAGCAACTAACAATATTTTGAAAAAAAAAGCAAGTCCTATACATAAAACACAAGTATCCAATGTTGTTGACCAAGTCGTCTATAAAATCACATTATTTTCAGGTGATCAAATGAATCAAAGCAAACGGCAAAATCAAGTAACAATTACCTTCTCCTTTGATTTTGTCATCTGCTTTACATTCCTGCATGGTTTGTTGTTTGGAGTTGGACTGCTGATATGCCTCTCTATCAGCATATCCTCTCTCTGCATGATTTTCATAACCAGCTTTTGAAATGTCATCTTTAGTATCCTCTACTGACAGTGATGCATCATCTCCGCTGCCTGCTCACACAAGAGAACCATCAAATAAATAAATTTCTCCAGAATGAGCACAGAAATGCAGAAGTAACTTTGATAAGTCAATACCAGTTGTGACTCGTCTTGAAGGAGTGGACTCTATAGTGCTCCGTCCAATAGGTCCTTCCTTGGATAATTGTGGAGCACCACTGCTTACTAGTTCCCCTTTATCAATTCCATCCAAAACATCCTAGTCAAACAACAAAGAGTCAAATCATTATCAAGTATAAGAAACTGGGAAGTATTTACAGAGCAAGTATTTACAGAGCCAATGGTAAAAATTACAATTTCTTCAGGATTTGGAGTACAGAGTGCAAGTGGCTCCAAGGGTTCTTCCTGTGTAAGGGAAGTAACTTGTACAAACCCATCCAAAAGCTTGCAACATGATTTCATGTCAATCATCCGGTAAACATCTAGTAATTTTGTCCGATTATACTTCAGAGGTCCATTTTCACCCTTGTCTGAAATGGCTCCCGAAGATTGAGGCTGAATTAAAGAACTGTTCATAAAGTTTCCACCAGAATTGGCCCTTCCACGACCCATAGACAAAGTAGAATTATTTTCTCCACGTCCCCGACCATAGGAAAAAATAGAAGTCTGTTTATTTGACATTGGAGCTTGGTGATGAGAAGTCTCTCCTCTTCCTCTATTTTGGGAGGAATTAGGTCTCCATGGTCGATAATATTCACCGTCCTTTTCCTCTTTTCCATGAACAGAAAGATGAAGTAACCCCTTCTCAAGTGAGACTTCACCATCTTTTCCAAAGTCTACTCTATTCTCACGCAAAGCTTCCTTCTCCTTATCATCAGGTCCCCACCGTGTGTTCCATTTACTCTCACGCCGCTGATCATGATTGGTCTCCCGGTTACCCAAGTCGGTCCAACGTTCAGATGGACCACGCCGAGCTTCATGATGCCTAGTAGATGAGTTCTCTGTCCAGCGATCCATTCGTCGTGTCTCACCAAGATCTTTATCTCCATCCCTCCAGCGGTCTTTGCGCATAGAGGAATTAGTGTCTCTTTCCTCATCACGCCAGCGATCACGACGAGCGGTTTCCATATCAAGCAAGGAAGGCCGGAAAACATCTTTCTTCTTCTGGATATCATGACTATCCTCACAATTGCCTGATGCTTTTGTTCTGTCTAAGCGGTTCCCAGAAGCTGAAAATGAGCTGAAGTGGTTCTCCTGTGTATATATGTTGTCCCGCACCATATGAAAAAGAATATTAAACCAACAAGCACAGATGGGAATATCCATAAAACCAATTTCCATCAATTTCCAAGCATTCTCAGTAGACAAATATTAATGAACAAGGAACAAAATGCATGCATGCAAGACAGATGGGCAACCAATAACAAATGACTATTTTATGCGTATCCAAAAAATATCAAATCATATACATAGGTAACTACAATATTAGGATTCTGGCTACTTACCCCACCTCCCACTCCAGCCTTGCTGTCACCTGACTTTGGGAGAAGCCACTGTGGTGAAAGAGGAATAGCATTGTCAGATCCAAGGGCATCTGCACAAAATAGATGTATATATGAATAAAAAACCTTCGATCATGGACATTTAATTAACTGATTTGCAACACAAGTATTGGATATCTTCTTAAATGGTTGTTTAAACTGGAGAGATGGACGAACAATTCCAGTTGCTGCAGTACCGATGATAATCTGCACTCTTGTGCAAATTATTAATCAAGAATTATAATTTGAGGGTGAACATATCAACTCCCAACAAAAAAACAGAGTATGCAAAACAACTAACACTACCGAGAAGCAAAAAACATATCCAACAAAAAATTATCCTGAGACAACTAGTCCATCATCCCAGTAACAAAAAACCAAATTAATTCCCGTGATATTGCATGCATAAACGACCAATTTTAAACACTAAGCAAATTACACTAGTGCATTATGAATGATATTCCAATTTTCAGACAAAGCAAGTTCCCAGGAGTCTACACTACTAATTCAACATGCCACATCAGTAGGAATCCCATCACTGATATACTGGACACGAAATACTGAACATGAAGTCCAATAAATACACTCACAACCATTACTATGGTGTTGTTTGGTTGGTGAAATAATTAAATTTGAATAAAAATTAAGAAACCAAGCACCATATTATTCTCAGATTACACCACGTACTTTAAAGGTGAAGTTTTTCTTTATCTTCTCCGTTTGAAAAATAAACCAACGGCTATAAACCTAACAATAACTAACTAACACAAAAAATATTGTCACATTCCCAAAGATGAATGTAAAACCCTAGCTCTACAAAAGGAAAAATTGCAAAGCAAAAATCGTCACACAAACACGTAAGGGCCCAAATATGCAGGCGAACGGCTATCTGAAGCAAGGAGAAAAGGAGGCGAAGCTCTAAACACGCGAGCGAGGCCAGGGTTTTGGAACAAAAACCCTAACGAGGGAACATTCTTAAACGAGGAAGGAGATAAATGCATTGAAGCAATTTAGAGAAGTTGATTGACCTTTGGAAATCGGATGAGGAGGCGTTACAGAGAGGCTGTGGCGAGACTCGGAGCTTGAAGTGTTGGCCATGGTTGATCTGTGAGAGGTTAGAGCGAGGAAGTGAAAATTACAGAGAGAGACGGAGCCAATAGAACCCTTTTCGTTGCTTAATGATTTTTATTTATTTATGTATTTATTTATTTTTATTATTATTTTGCTTTGAGCGAAAAGAAGGTATAGTTTTAAAAATTGGATCGGGTCGGTCGGTTGGATCGGTGATCGGTTGGCTATCCGGTTCGATCCACTCTTCAAAATCGATTTTTAATTAAATCAGTAAGAACCGGTTAAAGCCAGTTAATTGACCTGTCGAATTGGACCAATTCGACCGATCCTACCACTAGTTTAATAAAAAAATTATTTATTTTTTAATATTTTTTGATATATTTTTGTATTTTTTAAATATTATTAATATTAAATATAATTAAAAATAATTATTACATAATTATAATATCATAATTATAAGGTTATACCGGTTCGACACGAATGATCAATAAAACCACCAATTTAATATTCGGTTCAAATTTGAAAACATTAATCGAAGTAATACGTGTTTCAGTAGGTTAACTAAGTGTCACTCTGCGGCTCACGTTAGCTGTGTTTAGCGAGTTTGTTGCTTGCAGAGTTGTGCTTGTTTGCGCGCGCGATTACAGAGTCTGGAAAGCAACTGTTTTCCTCGTCCTTTACGACGTCGTATTATGCTACGTGTTCTCCACGGGAGGTGAGGTAGCGTGGTGAACATGTGATTCGTGGAGTTTATCTTGGTGCCCTCGCCTAAGTATAGCTAGTGGAGGGTTGGGGGGATTTAGGTGAACAGTGAGGAGATCGTAGAGCGCTACCAACAGCGTAGGTTAAGGTAAATGGCTAATACGACATGGGTAAAGTGCGTTTTTGTGGAGTGAAGGAGAGGAACAGCGACAGAACTGTCATCAGTATCTGCTAAAGTAAAAGCTCTTTTTTATTTTATTATTAAAATTTTCATAATTTCAATAAATCGGACGGCCCAAAATGGCTGCAGTGAGTCACAGTCGTTCTCCGGATGATCCGGAACGCTAACAACTGAACTGGGGATACTTTTATGGGAATCCAAACATTGGACCAGATCAAGAGCCGACAATGGGTCGGGTTGAAGTTAGAATCTATAATCGGGTCAAATATTGAGTCTAAACTAATGTTATTAATACCGTACCGGGTTCGGTATCGGATTGGACCCTAGAACGGAACTGTACCGGTACCAGTCGGTACCGGGTACCGTTTCAGAATATTTTTTAAATTTATAAAATAGTCCCTAAATTTTTTAAAAATTACAAAATAATCCATACTACATTTGTTGATTTAAAAATAATTTTTCATTATATTCTAATTT
>JANZLC010000006.1:2179160-2194265 GCA_026413385.1 Erythroxylum gracilipes | reverse complement strand
CTTTTCTCATCAATTTTCCTTAAGGTACAAAACATCTATAAATCTCTAAATTGCCACTTAAGGATCGGGGTCCAACACTCCACATGCATAATAATAAATATATGTTAATAATTACATAAGATTGTGCTCATAAACACGATTAAACCTCTAATTTATCAATTAAATGAAACTGTAAACTCACCACAACTCTTATGTGGGTTTTTACAATTATAACTTGAAATTTGATCAATTAATTGCTAATTATAAACAATTTCAAAATTTACTCAATTTTATAATACTAGTCCAAACTTTAAAAAATGATGTTACAATACTCAAACTTTTAATTTGTTGGGAAAATTGTACAACGCTAAGTTTTTTATTAACATGGCTAACCATGTTAGATTTTTAGATGTATCACGTAGTTGATATGTGTCTCTTTTTTAATTAATTATTTAATGCTTAATTAAAATTTAAACATAAAACATAAGGTGTTTTGACGGTAGTCCTCTCCTACTTACTCTTAATGATAGTCCTCTCTTACTTCTCCTTGACAATAATCCTCTCTTGTTCTTGATGATTCTTTTATCCTCATACTACTACTCTCTTACAATTACTTAACATGTTTAAGAAACTCTCCTAATTGTGATTAGGATTGCCCAATATTTTTATCTTGTAAGTTTAAAGGGGAGTTCTTCAAACCCCAAGTTGTCTGTTTGAGAAATAAACACTTTTGGTTTCAGTGTTGTTGAATTGGATAGTTTGATCTTCTGTAGATGTTTTTGTTCTTCCATTCTATTTCAACCAACTATAGCTCTTTTTCTAAATCATCAATGGAAAGAAGTTTTGAAGTTGAGTTCATCTAACCCCTCTTTTTAAGCTCATTCTCTTAAATATTTGTGGTATTTTCTTAGGCCATCGATAATCCAAAATTTGAACCATCCTTAATGTCTATTGGTGTGGTAGGAATTGAATTAGGTACCATTGACAACAACCATTACAAAGACTTGGCACTTGTGTTTAAAATCTTGATCTAGAAAGAAACATGACCTTCCATAATTAGAGAACTCTCCTTTCTATAGCCTTCACAACTTCTAGTCAATATTCCAATAACTTGTTTAGCATCCTTACTATAGAAGTCTCCATAGTAGAGGCAGAGGCGGAGCATTCTAAAATCACTGCAACTTTATGTTGTTTTTCCTTATATGCAATATGCTTTTGGATGGTCCATAGTGAGGTAGGGTATAAGGCTTATATATAATATATAGGGTTCATAATGTAATAAAGATATTTATATGTTAGAGATGATCTACGCCCATAGCCTATATATTTTTGGTTATAAGTAATCAAAAGGTTAGAAAACATTAATGAGAATTGTTGTTCATAATGAAGGTGGATGCAAAAATAAGGAGTAACCTTTAAGATAACATGAAATTGCTAAGGCAATTGTATACTGATTTATAATTGTGTTTTTGCAAGTATTGTTTTAATTTCCAATCATTCATTACAAATTGTACATGTATAATACAGTGAAGACAAGGAATAACATCAAAAATCCAACACCTACATCCAATATTGACAATGGTAAAAGGAAAAAGAGGTAGTCAATGAATATCTACAGGATCTAATATTGTAACAACTATCTTAAGAAGGAGGAGAGGGTGGTAAGTCAATATTCACTTTTTATTTTTATTTTCCCCAAATTTTTTACATATCATAAACATTTATGTGTACAACGGCCACTTAAGGATATGAAGTAACATTTGTAGAAGTTAGTGGGAACACTTATTTTATAGTTTGTTACCAATTTACAAATTTTTTTGGTTAATTATTTGTTATTTATTCCTAATTGGTAATAATGTTCTTTTTTGTTTATAACATTTTATAGATAGGTGGAAGTCAATTTTAAGTGTTTGCAGTAACTCAAGCTTTTTAAAATACAAATACTCAAACAACAACTACAACTAGGAGGAGATTCAAAGGGCCAAAAAATCAACTTCGACAAAATCTCAACCTCATGATGGTGAATTAACATCAAAATGAATCGAGCTTGAACCTTATGCTGTGATTTGGATATGTATATGAACCATACGTTGTGATAAGGATATGTATTTGAACTTTGTGTTATGATTTAGATATGGATATGGATGTTCAATTGTTTTGGATAATTGACCTTCAACTACTACCTAGAGTCAACTAATATACTACATATAGTAGTTGTAATAACTAATTCTTGGCTCCCACAGCTAGGAAGGATCCCAAAATATTATAAATAGGTGTTTTTTTCATTAGGTTTAGCATAAAAAAGGATTTAGGTGTTTTTTACACACATTTCTTAGTGATTTTCAATCATTTAGGCATAATTGTTTCATATTTGTCTGAGTGGGTCTTTCGAATTATCAAGTGATAAAGTGGGGTATTTTGAGTTGAAAACTTTGATTGGAGCATTATAATATTGTACTTGAGGGAGATTTAAGTAAGATTGATACCCCTCTTCACCTTGGAAGAGGATTGTAAGAAGGGTTCCTTTTTAGTAAGAAAGATTGTACAAAGGTTATACTTTACTTTTTAAAAATAATTATAATGGAATTCTAAGAAGAGTCTTAGGAGTAGATGTAGGCAAGGGCTGCTTATTGAATTATAATAAATCAGTTTACATTCTTTCTTTCCTATCCTCTTTAAATTATTGCTCAATTGTTTCATTAATTTATGTTAAGCAATTTTCTTATCCATATTTATATTAATTGTTATTAATTGTCTATATTGGTTAGAAATTGTTAAAATATATAAACAGCCAATTCACCTCTACATACTTTTGGTTGGTTCATAGTGAGGTAGGGTATAAGGCTTATATATAATATGTAGGGTTCATAATGCAATAAAGATATTTGTATGTTAGAGATGAACTACACCCATAACCTATAGATTTTTGGTTATAAGCGATCCAAAAGTTGGAAAACATTAATGAGAATTGTTGGTCACAATGAAGGTGGATGCAAAAATAAGAAGTAACCTTCGAGATAACATGAAATTGCTAAAGTAATTTTTTACTGATTTATAACTGTGTTTGTGCAAGTGTTCTTTTAATTTCCAATCATTCATTACAAATTGTACATGTATAATACAGTGAAGACAAGGAATACCATCAAAAATCCAACAACTAAATCCAATATTGACAATGGTACAAGAAAAAAGAGGTAGTCAATCAATATCTACAAGATCTAATATTGTAACAACTATCTTAAGAAGGAAAAAGAGGGTGGTGAGTCAATATTCACTTTTTATTTTTATTTTCCCCAAAATTTTAACATATCATAAACATATATGTGTACATCGGCCACCTAAGGATATGAAGTAACGTTTGCAGAAGTTAGTGGGAACACTTATTTTATAGTTTGTTACTAATTTACAAATTTTTTGGTTAATTATTTGTTATTTATTCCTCAATGGTAATAATGTTCTTTTTTGTTTATAATGTTTTATAGATGGGTGGAAGTCAATTTTAAGTGTTCGCACTAACTCAAGCTTTTTAAAATACAAATACTCAAACAACAACTACAACTAGGAGGAGATTCAAAGGGTCAAAAAATCAACTTTAACAAAATCTCAACTTCATGATGGTGAATTAACATCAAAATGAATCGAGCTTGAACCTTTTGTTGTGATTTGGATATGTATATGAACCATACGTTGTGATATGGATATGTATTTGAACTTTTTGTTATAATTTGGATATGGATATGGATGCTCAATTGTTTTGGATAATTGATCTTCAACTACTACCTAGAGTTGACTAATATACTACATAGAGTAGTTGTAACAACTAATTCTTGGCTCCAACGGTTAGGAAGGATCCCAAAATACTATAAATAGGTTTTTTTTCATTAAGTTTAGCATAAAAAAGGATTTAGGTGTTTTTTACACACATTTCTTAGTGATTTTCAATCATTTAAGCATAATTGTTTCATATTTGTCTGAGTGGGTCTTTCGAATTATCAAATGATAAAATGGGGTATTTTGAGTTGAAAACTTTGATTGGAGCATTATATTATTGTACTTGAGGGAGATTTAAGTAAGATTGATACCCCGCTTTACCTTGGAAGAGGAATGTAAGAAGGGTTCCTTTTTAGTGAGAAAGATTGTACAAAGGTTATACTTTACTTTTAAAAAATAATTATAGTGGAATTCTAAGAAGAGTCTTGGGAGTAGATGTAGGTAAGGGTTGTTTATTGAATTATAATATATCAGTTCACATTCTTTCTTTCCTATCCTCTTTAAATTATTGCTCAATTGTTTCATTAATTTATGTTAAGCAATTTTCTTATCCATATTTATATTAATTGTTATTAATTGTCTATATTGGTTAGAAATTGTTAAAATATATAAACAGCCAATTCACCTCTACATACTTTTGGTTGGTTCATAGTGAGGTAGGGTATAAGGCTTATATATAATATGTAGGGTTCATAATGCAATAAAGATATTTGTATGTTAGAGATGAACTACACCCATAACCTATAGATTTTTGGTTATAAGCGATCCAAAAGTTGGAAAACATTAATGAGAATTGTTGGTCACAATGAAGGTGGATGCAAAAATAAGAAGTAACCTTCGAGATAACATGAAATTGCTAAAGTAATTTTTTACTGATTTATAACTGTGTTTGTGCAAGTGTTCTTTTAATTTCCAATCATTCATTACAAATTGTACATGTATAATACAGTGAAGACAAGGAATACCATCAAAAATCCAACAACTAAATCCAATATTGACAATGGTACAAGAAAAAAGAGGTAGTCAATCAATATCTACAAGATCTAATATTGTAACAACTATCTTAAGAAGGAAGAAGAGGGTGGTGAGTGAATATTCACTTTTTATTTTTATTTTACCCAAATTTTTAACATATCATAAACATTTATGTTTACATCGGCCACTTAAGGATATGAAGTAACATTTGTAGAAGTTAGTGGGAACACTTATTTTATAGTTTTTGGTTGATTTTTTGTTATTTATTCCTAATTGGTAATAAAATTCTTTTTTGTTTATAATGTTCTATAGATGGGTGGAAGTCAATTTTAAGTGTTCGCACTAACTCAAGCTTTTTAAAATATAAATACTCAAACAACAACTACAACTAGGGGGAGATTCAAAGGGCCAAAATATCAACTTCAACAAAATCTCAACTTCATGATGGTGAATTAACATCAAAATGAATCAAGCTTGAACCTTATGTTGTGATTTGGATATGTATATGAACCATACGTTGTGATATGGATATGTATTTGAACTTTGTGTTATGATTTGGATATGGATATGGATGTTCAATTGTTTTGGATAACTGATCTTCAACTACTACCTAGAGTCGACTAATATACTACATATAGTAGTTGTAACAACTAATTCTTGGCTCTAATGGTTAGGAAGGATCCCAAAATACTATAAATAGGTGTTAGGTTTAGCATAAAAAAAGGATTTAGGTGTTTTTTACACACATTTCTTAGTGATTTTCAATCATTTAAGCATAATTGTTTCATAAGATATGTTGTTGCTTTTGTATATAAACCTATCCTCTACATCGGAGAGAGAATGTTATCAAAACTTAATATAGTGTCAGAGATACTTCTAGTTTGATATTGAATCTTCCTGTAAATGTCCATTTATTAGCACTCATAAATGTCTAGTTCTATAAAATTCACATATCAAATATTCATTTTTCGGCTTGAGGGGTCTGGATTAAATATTTGTGACATTCTCACAATAACTATGAATAAACATTATGGATAGTTTATATACAAGAGTTAATGCATTATCCAATGTCTTAAAAGTTTTTTTGAAGATAGAAATTGTATTTATATATGAATCACTCTCTTCATCCTAAAGGAGAGATATATGGAACTTTTTAGTATAGTGTCAAAGGTAGCCTAGTTTGATGTTGGGTTTTACCACACATTTCTAGTCTTCTGGCACCCATAAATATATAAGATTGAAAACTTTACATACCAATTATCCATTCCTAAGCATAAGGGGAGTGTGTGAATTGTATGATTGTATGATTCTACATAGACTAAGAATAATAGTTAATGGGAGTAACTATGTCTTAAGATTTTAATTGAAGATATAATATTTCTCTTATATATAACCCACTCTTCATCTAGAATAAACTTAAGCAATATTTAATAATGATACAAATTATTGTCGTACTTATCATTAGGTCACAAGATGTCTTTCTATTAGTTTATATATTTCTTTTGGCCAAAGAGCAAAAGAAAGATATAATAAAATTTCTAATAAGAAAAAGGATTGAGTAGAATTGCTTAATTTATAGAAAAAAACTTTTAATTAAAGATTTAAAATTGATTGATTGATTCATTAATAAAGAGTTATTAAAGAATGTTTGTTTATTTTCTACAAAAAAAATAGTTATATCAAAAGTCATATAGGGGTTAAACATATATTTTCATTGGCAACTGTTGTATGTAACCAAAATTTTATGACAAACTAAATTTAAGACATTAATTAGTAATAAAAATTTTGGTGAAAAGAATAATATTTAATCTGTAATTGATTAATAGTTAGTTAGTGAGAATATGAAGAAGGGTTTTTTCACAATTTTATGAATATTGTACCAGTAATATTGGATTTAGATTTGGTATGATATGACATTTATAACAATCAATATCAAGTACCTTTTTTTGGTAATTTTTTAAAATCACAAAATAGTGCTTAAGTTTTTTAAAATTACAAAATAGTTCATAAATATATTGTGCTATATAATTTTTTTATTTTACATCAATCTCTTTTCACTCTTCTCTAGGGCTCTCTGTGGTGTAAACTCATATTGTTGTATAGGAGACTCTTTATTAGCCCATGTTGACTCAACATCAACTGATTCTACAATATGTTCACCTATAATGGATGATCTATAATAGACAATAATTTTGATTACTATATGTAGTTCTTATGCCATGTCATGCTAAAATGCTAACATATGTCCCTATGGATGCCAAACCTGCTCTGATTCCAAAAATGTAACATACCACACCCATAGGGCATATTCCCGAAGGCATAAGAGGATATTCGAGAAATACTCTACAGAAATGATATGTTAGCAAACAATTTAGAAAGATTTTCTACTTTACATGTAATATCATATAGAACAGAGGCATTTTAATTAACAAATTGCCAAAGTTGGACCTAAATTTTAGAACTTTCGCACACTCAACCTATGTGAAAACATTTCAAGGAAGCTCAGCTTTCCTCTTTAATGATCTCAGTGAAGATGTATAACAAAACATTTCTATTATCCAATTTATCAATTCTCACATTCATAGTCATTCCCAGTATCTTATAACAAATAAATTCATAGAACTTTTCATTATATTACTACCAAACACATACATCAAGTAATAATTTAGTCTCAGAACAAATATATATATCTTGACCATTAGTATATAGGCATACAACATACCAAAGCTACATATATCAGTTACAAAGTTATTAACACACTATATGTAATGTAGCCACATGTTATGATATGCAGATGCAAAACAACTACTAGACTTTGCAGATTTCAGCTAATCGGATCTTTGACCCATGACTTCCAAAACGTAGGAGTTATACTCCAGCTAAATCTAAACCTAAAAAAAAACAATGTTACAATTTTGATGAATTTGGGAACTCAATGAATGAACCATCATCGATGCACTCAGCAAACCATATCACATAGGACCGTTCAAATCAACATACCATATAACCAATAATATCAAGTTACATTTCAATAACACACATCATCTTAGGTAGAACTCAAGAAAATTATATCACATTAAAAAAATTATCAAATTGTATTTCAAAAATCACATATATGAAAATGCAAATATGCTTTCATTCTTATTTCCTTGTGTTGTGATCAAATATGCCAATTCATGCCCCAGGTTTCAAACAAATTTTTGCTGGCCAACTTAACGAGCATTATAGTCCTTATCATATTACAAGCATTAAGTCTTAATTTTACATTACGAGTCTTAGGCCCTGATTTTATGTTATAGGCCTTAGGCCCTGATTACGAGTATTTTGCCTTAAATGTTTGTGTGTTGGTCATTTTGATCACAACTCCCATTTGTAGGAAAATCCCGGTGTGTGTATCACATACACGTGGTGCCAAAAATAAAAAAATTTGTTCCGAGACTTTCCCAAAGTCTAGGATCTATATGCCTATACAAGGAAATACCATAAAACCTAGCTGAATGTTCCCAATTCACATACATGTTCATAACATATATATATATATATAGGGATTTATGGCATTTACATAAATCAATCATTCATATAATAACTATGTACCTTGGGTGTAGTCTTCTTCGTTCTTTGATCTTGTACTCGTTGGGTTGTCGCAAACTACAATGACCAAAACAGACCGTCTCCAACGGTATCCATGCAGATGTCGGAGAATCTAATCGAATCAAACTCTTTGATCCGGAAATGGCTAGACAAAAAAAGTGCTAGCTCTTACCTTTTTTTTATGGAGAGCAACGTGAAGGAGAGGAGAAAATGATGAAGCTTAGGAGAATGAGAGAGTATCGTGAAGAATAAGGCTTGAAAGATTGCTTCTAAACCTTTTATAAAACCTTCTCACGGTCATCATCTTCTTTTCTAGCTTTTTGTCTTTTATTACTTTTGTCTTTTATCCATTAAAGACATTAAATGCAAGATTGAAAAAGTCTCTCCTCCTTTCCACATCACTCATATATATATATATATGTATGTCTAAATGCTGAAGTGGTCCAGTCACACTGGGGTCGGTCCTATCGAGTTTCGGGTGTGAAAAAACATCGGAGACCAGTTTCAACAATATTGATGTCGCGATCTCATCGAGACATATCTCGATCTCATCAGGATCCATTTGGTTCTATTGCTCTCCATATAATGAATCTCTATCTAAAACCATTTTATGAATCCTTCGAGTCACTCTTATGCGTGTGACCCATTAGGTTCCCGGTTACGTTAGCCAGTTAGATTAACACTTAATCCAAGCAAATCATGAGCGGTGTCTAGCAACACATCATAACCCCCAATTGATCGAAAAGTAAGTGGTTTGACTAATGAACCCTTGCTCATTATGAACCATATCACGAACCCTCTCATAGACAATTGTTGTGCAATTCGTCCTTTCACCATACTATACCACACTTGGTTATGAGTATGGGAAAAGTATAAACTCTCACTAGATTGACTACGTCAAATCTAGTCCAAGTGATATTAGTTCTCGTCATGGCACTCATTACTCTATATGTCAATGAAGACATTCTTCATGACATATGTACTCTGGCAAGAGATTTCCATGTAATGACCTCGATAAGAGGTCGTGGGTATCATCTTCTGCTATCACAGAAGTGGTTAATCCTCTATTGGCTACTCAATTACCTTCGAATACCTCAAGCTGTACCTAATCACCGCCCTATGAGCGACCTCTACAAGGCAACAAGAAATTGAGTCAAAGCACAGAATCAGTATCTAAGATATCCTTAAGTACCTCAAGTCTATAGATACTTGCACCATTGCTATGATAAGATTATCATTGACATGAGAATAGGACATCCATGTGATGATCTTATAGTAGGTCATCCAATGTACATACTATCTCTAGTAAGCCTTCACATCTCAACTCTAAACATCTCATGTTTACAGTTTCTGAGATTCATTACTTAATCAAATCAAGGAGTTTGACATGTGCTAGTCTATCCAGATTAACAATGCCTAATTTTATTAATCTTATGACTAGGGATAATTTAGATACTGACATAAGTGCACACGATAGGAATCTCAGTAGTATGATCACATCATGATTTCCTTCATGCTATGTCATATATCATGGACTTCATTAATTTGCTTATAGATCAATATCAATTCATAAATAATGAACACCAAATTAATGAAATACGCCTTTCTTTATTATTGAAAATAAAGTTTGTACACAAATTTGTACAAAATGCGCTAAAGGCGATTGCCCTTAGGGCACTACTTTAACACTTACAAATATATTTTTGATCTAAATGGAATTTATTTCGTTTAGTATAGTTGAAACTAAGAGGTAGTGAATCGAATTTCTTAGACATAAGTTATGTTAGATAGAAAAGTTGTACATCCATTATGCAATTTTGTTATTAATCCTTGTTGAAGATTTGGTGTTAATATTTTAGAGATATGTTATAATCATATAGATGATAAAATGGATTGATGTTTTGAGTTGAATAATGTCTCATAAACTTTGATGACAATATGTAAGATGTATGTCAATATCATGATAGCAACACGTAAGAGGTTGCATGAAGTAGAACTGAAAGGTATAGTACCATGATGAAATTGTTTCACTCAATTTAGCCTACTAAAAGCATAAATATGGACATCAATTAAAGGCTTTGCTATAAAATGGTAATAGTTACCATTAGAAGAAATGATTGCACGATGCTTATATGAAATATGATAAAGATCATAAATAATTCTTATTTATGTTTAAAAGTATTTGATACTAAACTTATATCCAACATTACTATAATGTTTAAGGCATGATAAGAAATATATAGTTGAATAAAAGTAGTCGATCCAAGTTTATAGTTTGTATGTGATGGATCAAAGGAGACTTATTCTTAATATAAATGACAAGAATGCAAAGTTAGATAATCGAGACAATTTTTTCATGTCATGTTGGTTAAATCAACATAATAAGAATTATAAAATTACAATCAAGAATATATATCCTTTTGATTATAAATTGTATAAAACTTGTGAAATTTGTTAAGTTGAAGAACAGTCAAAGCAACCTTTGGTGAAAAGATGATGATGTATTAAATTGTTAAATATATATATATATGATGTATTAGATGGAATAACAATTCATAAATAGATTATTCTTATAATTCATTAATATTACTAATGATTTTGTGTGATACATTTGTATAAATTACATGAAATATTGACTTAAAAAATTTAAAAAGTTCAAATTATTTAAATCTAAGTAGAAATTAAGCATTGAGAATGCTGAAGCACTTCAATAAGATCGATATGGTGGTTTTTAAAATTTTTGGCTATCTATAAGAAATGAGATTCTCTTATGAATAGCTCCACAACTAAATTCATAAGAGTATGTTTTTATGTAAGGAGGAATATATATTATGAGAATGCAATATTTATTTCTTCTACAATGATGTCTAGTACAATGACTTACCTTAGTCATTCCAATAAGATCAATTAATATGATTTCATAATGTTATGACTTTGAAGGAGTCAAATTTAATGATTTAGGGATGTGATGCTTAGTTGAAGCATGCATTATCTACTAAGTTCATAACTACATTCGATAATAAAAGGTTAAAAGATATCCAACCTTATCCAAAAGGCTCGATATAATCTTAGAGACCTTTTGAACAAATTATTTTTGTCAATGTAATCTTATAAGAGAATGGTTCTCAATATAAGTAGTGGGAGTAAAATGAAATTTTAAAAAATTCAAATCTCATGACAATACATCCAATTGGAGCTAGTGTTTTTATTAATACATTTGAAGTATACGAGACATTGAAAAATTACTTTCATGATGAATTCAAAAACTTTGTTTTAGATATGATTGTGAATTTATCATATCTAAAGAAGGTCAGTGGGAGTATAATTTTCCTCTTTAGTGGGAGTATGCAGGGACATATAACTTATAGAGAACAACAATTCTAATTTTCATTTGTTGAAAATATAATCATCCAATAACAACTCTTGTTGGTTATGAAAAGGTAAAAAATTAATTATAGGAATTAAATCTATAGAGATAGACTGGAAGTTGTTTACCTATTATAAGTCCAAGTACATAGATAGTGCACTAAGATGTTTAACACTTTAGATATCTGATACTTGTGAAATATTAAAGATATCAATTGTTCTATGTATGAGTTGATATTTGAGTTTAAGGTTATGGTAATTAACTTTAGGAGTAAATCCTAATTATGGTCTATTTTACTTAGAACAATTTCATTTTAAGATTGGAAAGGTTACAATGTAGCAAGGGGTGCTAATTAAGTCATAATATAGTTTTCATTTAGTGGAAATAATTAGTTGGATTGATAAGTTCTTTAATGAACTTAATATAGTTCCTTGCAATGTTCAAGACAATAATGTGCTGTGGAATATTAGAGCCATTGGGCATGGAAAAGGAGCTAACGTCTCATCAAAGATCCAAGGATGTATTTAGGAAAATTTTCTTAATGATGATGATAATTAAGATGAAATTTGTAAAATTTAAGCAAGTGCTCAATATAGAGAATCTTATAGACTTCTCTCATTAAGTCACTATCCCAGCAATAGCATGATCATCATATGGTGATATAGTATAAGATACTTAAACAATTGGTTAAGTGTAAGGGAGATATTGTTAGTTTATGCCATACAGCTAATCAGTGGATTATAGTTTAGTGACAAAATAATTTAAATGCATTCTTTATTTTGTATATGTTTTAATGTATATGATAAAATCCATGAGATAATTATACATTGCAAATGAAATTATAATGGGATTATAATCGTGAGATACATATTGCATTTACATATTATCCGTAAATTGTTTCTAGTTATTTTTTTATTAAGAATGGATATTAATAGAAAGTAAAAAAAAACTAGCACACATTATGTTTTCCCTTATAAAGGAAGTAGTCAATCTTATAGACTAAATTATGGAGATATTTAAACAAATGTGTACATGCTTGTTAGAGAACAAGTTTATTGAACTGACCCCATATGAGAAATCTATTTTGAATATTATTTGTATGTCTATGAAAATTCTCATTGTGATGATTGTATAAGTGATCCTTTAACTTGAGATCTCCAAAATTTTCCTGTATAGGGATTGTTATTTTTTTATACTATTTATGACCTCTTTTACTCAAGGATAGTTTAATTAGTAGTCATTAGATGTAGCATGAAATATATAGTGGTAATTGAGTGATCGATATAGGATTCATCACCTTAAAGTAATTAAGGAGAATGTTTCATTGTTCTCGATTAAATTGATTCAGGAATTTTTGGCAAGGTGGAATAACGCTTTGAAAAATAGTTTACAAATATCATTAATCGATTCAATAGCTAATGGTAGAGGATTAACTTGATCCTGCTTAAAATAGAGTACACATTAATTTCATGCTCTGTGTCTAATCAAAACATTGTAGGATGAAAGGATTGAATTATACAAAAAAGTCATACATGGAAAGGTTAGTCAAAACTACTTTAATATTCCTAAATATCGGTCATGATGTGTTGCTAGATGTCAATGTTGATCTATGGATATAAATTGTTTAATTAGAGAATTAAAGATAAATTAAAGGAATTTAATTGATCTAATCTTAAATATAATTTAGAGTTATAATTTATATTGATTGCTAATACATTTGGGAACCTAATTGGTCACGCACAAAGAACGATTCAAAGAAAGAAGATATTTTAATCAAGTTAAATTTGATTGTAAAGTTTGAGAAACTTTAAGATTAAATATGATATATTTAATAAATAAGGACCAATATAAGATATTTGATCTTATTTAGGCATAACTGAAGCTCTAAGGGAGCTAACACTCCTTGCCTAGCCATCTCTGTAACAATTGCATAGTTCTATTAACTTATTCTATGCATACTGTTAGAGGTCAAACACTTGTGCATATATAGTGGTTTAGATGGACTGGTTTTAGAAACGGTTCAAAGGATACGGCAAAAAAAAATCAAACTTCACAGTAAGATATGAATTAAGATTCACGCTTTATTATGATTTATGTGTTAATTACTTTATAAAATTTAAAGTAATTTTAGTTTTCAGGAAATCAATACGAAAAATTTTTATAATTATTCCATTATGCATATGATTAGATCTCAGCCCAATTTCCAAATAGAGAAACAAATACAATGAAGAGTAATACATATATGCACTGGCCTCCATCCAAAAAATAATGAATGTTCAAAACTTCTTTCTTATTGAATGTGGGGTAACAAATATGGAAAGGACGTTCCATATAGATTTTCTAACAATAGACAATATTTTCTCATGTTGATGAAAATCATAGTTGTTACTCTTAAATTTTACTAAACATGTATATGTAATAATATGTTTTAAATAAATTAATTAACAAATTAACAACTAATAATTAAATGATATGATAGATCTAGTTAGTAGGAATATAAGTCATCGACTACCATCACCAACAATCCTACAAACTTTTAAAAAAATTTCATAAGATTTACTCTATATGTGATTCTAAGTTTGACATTTAGAGGGTAGATTTTTTTTTTACATTAAGAAGCATAAATATAATAAGCATTTGCAACCTTAATATAACATAACATTTAGCAACTCTCATTAAGATTATTTTTAACTATAAAAGGAAGAATTTTTCATTTATTATTATTCAACTTTTTTTCTCTTTATGGATACAACAAATTTTGTATAATATTATGAACACTTTATAAATTTTCAATTTAGTAATGCATATGGTAATTTTTTATATCCATTAAACTCATATTTGTTATTCTTTAGTTGAATACTGAATAAATCATTAGATGCATGCAATTGTCTGCAAATTCTGTATTTGAAATAATTTTCATTACTTATTACCACCTTTTATAAATTTAGGCACATAAAGCAGTGATATAGAAATTGTGATTGGTCTATGTAGCATTCTAGTACAATTGTTTTTTATGGTAAATAAAATAAATATTAATAAGAAATAATTGAGAAACTATATAACAACAAAACCATTTAAGGCAAGTTATATGGCCACCATCATATAAGTGATACCGGAGAAAATCCATTCCCTTATGGTTGTAGTTTTACTTACTAATGCTAATAAATTTGTTAAAAAACATTTATGGTTTACAACTTAAGGTTTCATTTGATGACTTGACATAAGGCCCCTACCCTGATCCTTCTCTAATAAGCCAACTTGTTCCTTAATACCATCTACTTCATCATTGCAATATACTTCCTCCCCTAGTCTCATTTTTATTACTTAATCTCATTGTTGGCTCGTGAAATTTTTCTTGATGAATTAAACATGATTTAAATGAATTATGAGGTTTGATGGATTAATTTGTGGAGCTAATTATT
>JANZLC010000006.1:2135283-2165897 GCA_026413385.1 Erythroxylum gracilipes | reverse complement strand
ATAATAATAAGGAATTTAATATTAATAATAATACTGATATTAATAATAAACCGTTTATATTATTATTATAAATAATATAATTTATAATATTAAATTTCTTATTATTATTAATTCCTTATTATTATATTAAATTCTTTATTATGATTAATAATATTAAATAATAAGGAATTTAATATTATAAACCGTTTATATTAATAATACTCATATAAAACCTGAGAGCAGATATAATAATAATAATATAGTTGTTTAACGTTTTTGATATTTAATCATTTTGTAGTTATTTTTGTAGTTCTTAATAAAATCATGTACAGAGTTCCTTGAAGCATCATTCGTTAATAAATGAAGGGTGGCTTAGAGTTGAGAGCAGTTGGCTTAAAAATGGCGCCACTCACAGGCACCTATCCATGGAACGTAGGTTATGTCGAATTTTTTGACAAAACAACATCGTATCGTGTTTTAGACAGAATAAGACACGATAAGATCCGACAGAGGATCTGCTCTCAAGTTGGTGAGTGGAGTGAACGACGAAGTTAAGAAACTGGTGAGCAATTTCAAATCCATTCAAGCCTTACTAGATGATGCAGAGGAACAACAAGTGAAGGAGGTTTCTGTCAGGAACTGGTTGTTTAATCTTAAAGCTGTTTCTTACGACATGGACGATGTTTTGGATGAGTGGAAAACCTGGATTCAGACATCACAACTCCAGCATGAACCCGATCCTCTCAAGAACAAGGTACTCTCCTTCTTTCGCTGCATCTGCTTTACTACGAGTGATGTTGGTCTTCGTCATGTAGTTGGTGGCAGAATAAGAGAAATAAGACAAAGACTCGATGACATTGCAACTGATAAAGTTAGGTACCAACTTAATTCAACCGACAGATCTGAAAAACATGTCGAGAGATATGTTACCACATCCTTCATTGATACACAAGAAGTAAAAGGTAGAGAAGAAAGAAAAAGATAGGGTCAAAAGCAAGATATTTAGTGGAGCATCGAAGCTCCATATCATCTCTCTTGTGGGGATGGGGGGAATTGGAAAGACAACCCTTGCAAAATTGATTTACAATGACAATGACATACAAGATCATTTTGAGGAGAAAATATGGGTGTGCGTTTCCGAACCTTTTTATGAGATGCGTATTGCTAAAGCAATTCTTGAATCTTTTCATGGTTCTTCTACGCATGATTTTAGAGAATTAGAGAATATAATAAAAGAAATTCGTGCAATTCTCTATGAAAAAAGATTTTTGCTTGTTCTTGACGATGTTTGGAATGAGAATCCGAATAAATGGAAGGAGCTGAAACATTCTCTCACATGTGGTTTATTAGGAAGTACAATTTTGATAACCACTCGTAAAGAAAGGGTTGCATTAGTCATGGGGTGCAATAACCAGAGTATACATAAGATAGGACTTTTGAATTCTGAGCAATGTTGGTCAATAATTACGCAAATTGCATTTGTTAATGGTGAACATGATAAATTGGAGAGGATAGGCAAGCAAATTGCAGATAAGTGTAAGGGTTTGCCTCTTGCTGCTACTACTATAGGAGGACTCTTACGCTTTAAGAAATCAATAAAAGAATGGTCAAGAGTCTTGGGAAGTGAAGGATGGGAAAGTGATGATCTCTTGGGTCCTTTAAAACTTAGTTATTATGATTTGCCATTACCATTAAAGCAATGTTTTTCATACTGTTCTATCTTTCCAAAAGATTCTAAGATTGGGAAAAGAGAATTGATTGGTATGTGGATGGCACAAGGTTACCTAAAAGGAAAAGAAGAAGATGAAGATTTGGAAATAATCGGCGAGACTTATTTCGAGAATTTAACCGCACGCTCTTTGCTTCAAACTTTGCCCAAGAATCATGATGCTTGTATATTGCATGACATGGTGAGTGACCTGGCTCAAACATTTACCAAAAATGAGTGTTTGATCATAGAGGTTCTAAACAATACAGATACCATTCAAAACTCTTTATGTTCAGAAGTTCGTCATTTAACTTTAATACTTGCACAAGATGTTTTTGTTCCGGTGTCTGTCTATGGTCTCAATAAATTACGCACTTTGATCATTCGATTATTAGAGATCAAGTCGTCATCAATGGTTGTTCTTCCTCTTGAGAGTATGCTTTATCGTTTGATTCGTCTAAGAACTTTAGATCTTCACAAGTGTGGCATTAAAGAAGTTCCATTTTCAATAAGTAAATTAGTACATCTCAAGTGGCTTGACTTGTCCGAGAATTATAGTCTACAGAAGTTGCCTGAAACCTTGTGTGAGTGCTACAACTTGCAAACATTAACTCTTGTCTATTGTGTCAATCTTGAAGAATTGCCCCAAGGCATTGGGAGACTATTGAGCTTGATGTACTTAGATATGGAAGGTTGTCGGAAAATAAAGTATCTTCCAAAAGGAATAGGAAATCTCTGGCGTCTCAAAAGGTTGAGTGACTTCATCTTAGGCGTTCATGAGAACGAAGCATCTGTTGCTGATCTAGAGAAGTTGAATAATCTTAGAGGGACTTTGAGCATAAGGGGTCTCGGAAATGTGAGAAAGATCGAAGAAACCAAAGCCATACAATTGAAGAAAAAGAAGAACATTACCAGATTGAAGTTGAATTTTCATTTTGATGGAGATTTTAGGCTGGAGATGAAGAAGAGTTACTTGAAACTTTAGAGCCACATTTGGATTTGGAAATGTTACGCATACAGAAGTACAATGGCAAAACGGTGTTCCCAAGTTGGATGATGAAGTTGAATCTACTCAGAGAGCTTTGGATCTCTATCTGCGAAAATCTTCAAGAATTGCCTCCATTGGGGAAGCTTCCATTCCTTGAAGAATTATAGTTAGGGTACATGAGAGTGAAAAGGGTAGGTATTGAATTCATGGGAATTGAAGAAGAAGAAGAGAAAGATTCACCGATGGTGGCATTTCCAAAACTAAAAAAGCTTGTGTTTTCTGAGTTATCGGAATGGGAAGAGTGGGACGATGGGTGGTTGACAGAGAGAATTAAGAAGAAAAATACAGTTATGCCATATCTGCGAAAGCTTAGTATTTGGGGGTGTCCGAGGTTGAAGACGTTGCCGTATCATCTGCTGTCGCCGACGATCACCAAATTGGAGCGGTTGAATATAAAGGAGTGTTGTGTTCTTCAACAACGAATAGAAGAACATAAACTCTCTCACATACCTCATGTCATATTTAAGGCAAGAAGGTACCTTTTAAAGAAAAGGTAATTTTCTAATTCTTTATTTACTTCTTTTTCAGTTAATTGTATTTTTTAATATATTGACTTTTTTTAATTTATAAAATATATTATTTGATAAAAATAATATCATAGATAATATTCTATTTTTAATATTGTAATTATTTTAAGAAAAATTATATTAATTACTCTATATTAACAATATATTAAAATATAATTACTTTATTTTGAAAAAGTTAATTCTAACTTAAAATTTTAATATTTATTTTGCATATAATTAATTTTTTATTTTTAATTAACTAACATGTAAAAGCAAAGATGGTAATATATTTAAAGAATTATTTCTTTAATTATAGAATGAAATGACATTATGATATTTAACTTAAAATTTTTGGTTAACTCATATTTAACTTATTAATTTGCTAGGAGCCCAAATGTTGAAGGATGGTCAGCTTCTAGTACCTGATTGGTCACATGGGCTACTCTATTTACATCAATGAATTGAGAAATACTCTTTTTGTTGTGATTCATAAGCTCTCGTGAAATATTTTATTAATAAGTTTTAATAAAACTGCATCACATAAGGCATAAGCTACTCCTGGTCAAAGGGCATACAAAGGATAACATCACCAAGGTATCGGTCAAAGGGCATACAAAGGATAACATCACCAAGGTATCGGTATTATTTATACCAGTGAATCAAGAAAGACTCTTCTCGTTATGACTTATAAGCTCGTGAAATATTTCTTATTTATTTGATAATATATTTATTTTTATTTAGAATTACATTAGGCATGTACATTGGTTCTTCCATATTTTAATGTATTTGAAAAAAAAATCATAGAAAAGGCAAAAGAAAAGAAAATTACAGAATTGTTGGAAAAATCTTTGTTTCTTTCTCTGCTTTCATGGATTGTAGCCACTTTACTAGTTATCATGTAAAAGAGACTCTCACAGTTTTGTTTTTGTTGGGTTAAGCTTGGCATTTGCTGGGTTAAGTTTGGGCTCGAAATTTATGCTTGGACCTGAATTCGACGACTTGAGCCTATTGATGGGCTAAGTAAGTATAGGTATTTTTTATTTTTAAGATTTAATTAATATTAGACTAATATAATTAAAAACTAATTAATTAATTAATTAATTAATTTCAATTTATACAAATTTATTAATTTACAAAATTAGCAATTAATTAATAAAGCAAAAATAATTCTAACTAAAAGTCAAAATTTTTACAGTCAACCAATTAAATTGGTTGAGTTAATTACTGATTATTCCTCTCCTAGTGAGAAAAGAGATATTTTTCTTCCTCTTTCCTCTTTCGTGGTCTCACATTACCTACCGTTCCGAAACATGTGGAGTATAAGCAACAATCCAGGCCGAGGGTGTCCAGAACCTTCTAGTTAAACGTGGATCAGTCTTCGAAGTCGATACAATCACAACCGCTTTGATCCATCTAGATATCTTTTTTAACTAGGTTTTCTATGTTTTTGTTTGTTACGCCTCTCTCCTTCGAGGCGGCTTTAGCCTTATATATATAGGCCTCTCGCGCCTTATTTCCAGTTTCTTAACCTACCTCTGATCCCTATTTTTTTAGATCTGGAATTGATATACTTATGATACATGGTTCGCCGGTGGTCGGAGGATGTTGGAAGCTTCTTAGCTCAATTGGCTAGGTGTAAGCAGGTATGTTTCTTTCTTTCTTTCTTCTTCTTTTTTTTTTAATTGCTTGAGATCTCTTAGGTTGGTTGGACCTGTTTGGTTTATTTATAGGTAATACACGCTTGCTTTAATTCTAATAAGAAGGTTTTTGTATCGTTGGCCTTTAAGATGAGCTTGAGCTTCTGATACTTTGCCTATAGCTATTTGAATATGATTCCGTGCTAGCATGCGTCTCCATGGACTGTGTTTTGTTGAGAGATCTGTCGAGGTATTTTGATTCGTTTCATGGTTTCTTGTGCTTAGTTTTTGGTTTAGTAACCTATTTTGTCTCGTATATGTAACTTCTCTCGTGTTGAGAAGCTTATATTTGTGGCCGAATTGTGCTGTATTTGCTTACTGAATTCTTGTGCTTTTTTAATGCGAGGTTATTGTACGCAATTTTGTGATTAAACAGATATGCCTCATATATTTAGGTTGACGAGATGATAACTGACGTTTAATTGATATGCATTAACTTGTTGGCTGTAAACAGCTGCCAAGCTTCATCTTCTCGGAGTCGGAGTCATCCATGGGCGTGATTTACAGCTAATGGTGATGGATTGGTAGCAGTCGTCTTCTCTTGGTTAGCCACGTCGTGAAGACTACTGCAAGCGTCGAGACTCGAGAGTGTATGATAATATGGTATAAATTTGTTTTTGGTGTTTGTTGGAAAATAAAAGAGCAAAAACGTCTTTCCCTAATGTTTAAGGTATAACTACATGGTGATAGATGATGATTAGATGGCTAGCGATTAATGAATAGGGATTAGAGATGTTGACTTGTTGTATTTATTTTGTCCCAGGAGTCAGGACCTTTGCCATGACAGGTGCGCTTGCATGGCAGGTCAAAATCCTTAATAAAAAGTAATTTTTTGGGGTTTTGAGGCGGAGATGGCACGGGGTTTTATTTATTCCCCCGGCTCTCCTCCTTGTTTGTGTGTGCGTTTTTTCTTTGCTTTTCTTCTTTCATTCTCCTCTATTTCCATATACTTATGCACCAATTGCCGGACCTGTTCTTTGGATGGACTATAAGAATAGCTTGCAACCAAGGCAAAAAGGCTTCTTCATGCTGAATTTGTGGTGAAACTGGCTTTGAGGCTAAGTGATGCCCTAGGCATTCTATCCTCTCATTAGGAGCAAAGTGGATAAATTACGTTGACCAAGGTTGGTTATAACTTTCGATCAATTCTGTTAAATATTTTGCTCAGAATAGATTATTCAATTTCTCACCGTGTTCTTTATCATATTTGCTTGAACAACATTGAATCACAGATTGACTGTTTACATATTCTCGATCTCAATTGGATACCTGCATGATTGAGTAGAACACTGAACATCATTGATAGCACAGATGAAAAACTTAACATCGGTGCATGCCTTAGTGATCATTTTCAATCTCACAACATTAATATTACAGATTGATCAAGTCTCATGCTTCATCAGAGAACACCATTATTGCCGATTGAACTGATTAAAGGCTGCAGTTCAACAATGACCATTCTCAATCTCAACTTTAGGTAGTCTGCATCGTTCTGCCACTTCTATGTGGCTGCATAAGTTTAAAAAAATCTTAACTTGCCTTTGGCAAGAACAAATCTCATGAACTCGTGCACACTTCTGTCCCAAGCCGCAGTTATTCTTTATTCTCAATTTTGAGGTGTGGTGTTGAAAAGCAAATGGTTAGAGAGGCGGCAGGTGGATCTATTCGCTATTTGCATGATTATCCTCAATATAAGCATTAGCTGAGATTTCAGTTGACTAATTTATATACGAGGATCAGGTTTTTATTTATTTCATTAATCTATGCACATATAACATATGGACTGATATTGTGCACCAATTGCAACTTGGAGTTTGATTAAGTGTCCTATTACAAATCCCTGGCTGCGCCCACAAATGTGTCGCATTACCACTAGCATTTGTATTTACATCGGGTTTTTGATAATTTTACAAGAATACCCATGGGTCTTGGCTATTTATGGTTCGCTGGTCTTATATAATAGTTAAAAATAATGATTATTATTATTTAAATTGTTACTTATGCTTAGCATTTTCTTTTAGTTTACATGCCTCTGCTGTTGTGTCCTGATTCTGTAAGTGTTCGAGGACAGCTATATTCATTCTTGTATTACAAGTCAAAATTGTAAAGCTTGTGTAGTTTCCCATGAATGTAGAAATTGAATATGTAATTGTCCCAACAATTATCTGGGTTACATCCAGCCCTTGGTGGTGAGTTTCAAGAAGCTTATTGCAGACCAGCTGGGAGTCGTGTTTAGTTCGGTTTGAGAACAAGGATTCCAATCCCCTTGATTTCAATTCAAAACGTGAGAGGGATTGACTGAGGATCGCGGCAACTGTTTCAGCAGGTGAGCTTTCCTTTTATCCTGTTTCTATAATTTGTCTATTTCAGCTTCTTAGTCCGAGAACTTTGCACCTGGCGACGACCAATGACAACCTCTCTCATTCCTGATCGGTGCTGTTGGATCGGCGACAGGACGATAGGTGGTGGCACGAGGTATATGAGTTTGCGGAGACTTAAGTTTTGCTCTAGAAGGGATTATTGGATTTGATTGGCGTTGGAAACCGTACAGTAACGAATGAGATTCTCATTTAATGTCATCTATTCTTCGTGGAAGAGTGAGACAGTGCATTTTGCGTTTGTGTTAGCTACGTCAATGCATTCACGAATCACCACATCGTTGTTCGTAGATGATCGATGGACTAGAGTTGTCTTTTTGTGTTGCAGGTTATTTAAATTTAAGATCTTATAGCTCGCGAACCATGTGGTCATGGATTCTCCGTATCTTTTCACTGATTCTGCTTTATATTTATACTGAAAATGTAGGTAACTACAAAGATCCATCTCTTTGCTTCTACTTGAGATTTGAAGTCCGACCAAAGATTTGAAGGTACTTTCTCATTTCGATTGAAAAAGGATAAAAATGAGTATTTACTAATATGCTCTGTGTTCGAAAATGGCCCAGCGGACCGTTTCTTTACAAAGAGATATGAATAATATTTCTCTTGGAGAAATTTACTAGTTTGGTTTAGCCTTTCTTAATAAGTTATGTGATGAACATGTTTTATTCAAGAACATCATTAATGGTGATTCGGTTCTCAAACAAACTTGTAAGAAGTCTTATCTTCAAATCAAGTGCAAAGAACAGAAAATTTGTGATTGTCACATAAAAAAGAAAGCTTATCTTCGGCAAGTCTATCATAGAACTGAGCCCCTCAAAAGATTTTGTGAAGGGAAGAAGCATTGAATTTTTTATATGACCATCACGTTATACTTACGCATACTTTGATGATGTACTGCTTAGTCATACTGACGTAATGGTATCTCAAGTTTAAATTCCCGAAAGATAATGGGATGTAGCTTGGAGGCCATTGCGTTAGCATGATTAAGCAGTGCGTTATTAAAGTATGTGCAAGTGGAGTGTGGTGGTCATATAAGAAATTCGGTGCTTCTTCCCTTCACAAGGCCTTTCGGGAGGCTCAGTAGGTTGTTTAAGCGATTTGGTATGTTAAACCTTCACAAGGTCTTTTGGGGAGTTTAGTGGTATCAAAGTTATCAAGTTTTTGCCTGGGTCGTCCCACGTCTTAAATTCAAATCTTCAAAAGATAACGAGATGCGACTTAGAAGTCATTGCATCAGCATGGCTAAGCAGTGTGTTGTCAAAGTATGCTCGGGGTTGTTCAAGTGATTTGGTGTAATAATCCTTCACAAGGTCTTTTGGGTGCTGATTTTGCAGACAGATAGAAGGCCATATGACTTTCAAAAAAACATATGTGAGCAAGAATGGTAAGGAGAAGAATGGTTTGATTCTTCAAGAAATCCTCACATTATAAGAAAGCTGATCGTTGGTTTCTTTGTGAACAATCAGGACATTTTGCACATATTTACCTTCATAAGACTTAAAAGGATGTCAAGTTATTAAAACAGATGCAATCAATTTTGCCTGTTCATTTTTCCAATAACTTTAATATATGAGTGAAGAATTTGTAAAGAAATAATGGTCTTCGATTGCAGTTGATCCGGAAGCTATGAGATAAAAGTATATCAATGATTCTAAGTGGGCATGAAGCCATTGCGATCTCTCTCTATGCTGGCAGTTGGACTGTCCTCGGCCGTATGTCTCTATCTTGCTTGGTTTTGTGAAGGATCTATTAGCTTAAACGTGGTTAGAGCGCCTAAGCTGAAAAACTTAGGAGGTTGGTGGTTCGAATCCACCTGGATCCCCTATGTCCCTGTTATTATGAAATTTTGTTTTAATAACATTGTTTTAAAGTTAGGTTCAGCTCATTTCATGAAAGAGTTCGGCCTGGTTGTTTGATGAAAGAGTTAGGCTGGTTGGCAGCCAGCTCGGCCTAATTTGATCCATAGCATTACTGAACCTGGCATCATTTGTCAGCTCTCTCGAATTCTGATTTCATTTCCACAAGTGTTGATTTGCTTTGCTTTAATGGTAAGTATTGGAATAAATTGCATTATTTTCAAAGCGTACACTTATTCAAAACTGCAGAACATGCCGTTTTTGTCTCGTGGGGATGCCTCTGATCTGTCACATCACATAAACTGTATTAGTTAATACAAAACTGAGAGCTATGTGTTCCCGACAAGTTTGGGATAGTTTAGTACGTGCTTCGTGACTTGTTTAGTTATAGCGTAAGCTTTTAATTACATCTTTAAAAGTTTCAAGTTGTAACATTGACAAATATGATTGAGAAAAATGATATTACGGAACTCATTGACTAATCAAATAATTATGTACGACCTTTGACCAAGACTGAGACATACTAGAGTGCGCGTGCGAAACATGACAAACATGCACATAAGTCGGAATGGCGTTGATGGCGGTGAAGGAGAACAGCATGTGGCTGTAGCAAAGTCCAAAATGTCCTGATCGTGGAAGCAAACAAATCCAATAAACAATGGGGACACCTTGAACATTTTTTTAATAATTGTTATGTCGGCTCGATCAATATGACATTGCATTCCGGTAATTTAAATTTGTTATAGCAAAAGTAATTCTTTGACATTGATTAAATATATAATTTGTTATCAATGTTATTACAAAAGGTTTATTGTTATTTATTAAAAATACTAATAGCGCTAAAATAATAAAATTAAATTTATATCAGTTTATAATAATTATGTTTATTAGTTTAACTAATATGTTATCATATCTAAATAATTTGGATAATATCAAATGTTGATATATTATTAAAAACAACTATTTTAAATCAACTTGTAATTTAAACTTGAATATTTTTGTAAAATATTTCAATAAAATTAAATATTTTCAAAACCGGAAGTTAAAGGGATAAGAATTTTTAATATTTAAAAAATAATTAAAGAAGACTATAATTAAAAAAGAGACAATTAAATGAAAATTAATTGATTTATTTTGATTTTTACAAAACTAATTAGTTTATAAAAATGATTAATTAATTAATTGATTATTTTTAACAAAAAAAATTAACAAACTAAGTCAAATTAAAAAGTTAAAAACTGAACTGAAAAATTAGTCAATTCAAGATTATTTCTTTTAAACCACCAAAACAATGGTTTTCCTTTTATAAATAATAAATAATATAACGTTAATATTAATGTGATATTTAATTAATGAATATTTTAAACATTTTTAAATTGTTAGGGTTCATATTTTATTTTTATATTAATGTTCAGTATTATGCTACTTTTGTATTTTTTTTTAAACGTAAGAGCAAAATGGTATCAAAACAAGATTAAAGGTTTAATCAGAGAAATACGATACAGATAAAAAATTCTGTGAATCTTGTTTCACACGAACTCGTTTCATGTTCTTGAGGAGTTCTATATGACGACAAGTCTAATAGAACAGGAACCATTTGGCCTCTCAGGTTCTGTTGGTTGGTAACCGGTCTCTGCTTCATTCACTTGGTATGCAAATCCTAACTTGCTGTGTTGATTGATCTGATGAAAAGTTTGAGACTTTGTATGTTTTTCCTTTCTGTCTCAGCTGAATCTCTGTTGGGATTGGATGTTTTTCTTTTTCTTCTTCTGTTCTGACCGATCTTGAGATCTGTCATCTTTTGTCTTGTGAATGATTGTTCAATTCTTACGCCACTTTATGTGAAATATGTTCTTCATTTCCAATATATCTAGAGTTTAAAGCCAGGCTCAAGATCAGGTACCGGAACCATATGTTTCGTCGTAAGAATACTTCTTCTCACAATCAGGAAGATGAAGCCCTGCACCATCAGGCCAAGGTGATGATTAAATTGCGCGTTTCTGTGTTGATACCGTAATTAACCTGTGTATCTGTTACAATGCTGCTTTGCTAATTTCCTGTTTTGGTGTTCAGATCAAGGAGCTTAAGGATGCAATTGGTCCTCTGTCTGGTCGGAATCCCCGGTTCTGCACCGATGCATGTTTCAGAAGATATCTGGTAGCTCGAAACTGGAATGTAGATAAAGCAAAGAAAATGTTGGAGGAGACACTTGAATGGAGATCTTCGTACAAGCCTGAGGAAATTCGCTGGGTAGGTGATCTTTAAAACTGAGTGTGCACGTCTTTGATCTTGGAAGTATAAAATTTTTCCCTTATTTCATTGTATTGTCAGCCTGAAATCGCAATCGAAAGTGAGACCGGAAAAGCATATAAAGCTAATTTTCACGACCGTCAAGGAAGGACTGTTCTTATACTAAGACCAGCAATGCAGGTATAGAATTGGAATTACTTGATTCCACTAATTTTTCTTAAATTTGAACTAAATGCCATTGCAACTACTGCAGAATACAACAGGAAAAGAAAACCAGATCCGGCAGTTGGTATACCTCTTAGAGAATGCAATCCTGAACCTTCCACAAGGTCAAGAACAAATGTCCTGGTTGATAGACTTCACTGGCTGGTCCATGGCCAACAGTGTTCCCATCAAGACTGCCCGTGAGACTTCCTACATATTGCAGAACCACTATCCTGAGAGGCTGGCCATTTCATTTATGTACAATCCTCCTCGGATTTTTGAAGCGTTCTGGAAGGTTTGAATTCTAATGCCCTCACTGCATTCTGTTCTGTGAAAACTTGGAAGTTATTGATCCCCACCTGATTAACACTTGAAATCATACGACTTCCCACCAGTACTAGTTGCTGTAAGAGGCCAATGCTGCTACACACTGATGAAGCTTAAAAATTCCCTCTTCCTTAGTAATGACAAAAATCAGCTTAGTGTTCTGATCCAATATATTGCAGGTTGTCAAGTGTTTCTTGGATCCCAAAACTTTTGAAAAGGTGAAGTTTGTATACCCTAATAAAAATGACAGTGTGGAAGTCATGAAGTCGTACTTCGATGAAGAAAATCTTCCCAAAGAGTTTGGAGGAAAAGCCATATTGAAGTACAACCATGAAGAATTCTCAAAGTTAATGATTGAAGATGATCTGAAAGCTGCGTCATTCTGGGGATTTGACTACAAGGACTCATGAAGCCGGTAACGGTTTTGATGGAGCTGAAGCGGCATCAAAGTCGGTTGGCTCCCTAATCTCTCCAGCTAGCTATTTGCATCTTCTAATGTGCAGATCTTCATCTTTGGCAACCTTAATTTGGCTACGAACATTTTCCCTTCTCTTAACATTTCTCTTGCTGGCACTGCATTTTCATGAAAGGTGTACTTATAAGTCAGATCATCCTATTTTCAACGGTATTCATAACTGTATTGGCCACATAGGTTGAACTACTGTTATCCCTTCACATTAGGAAGCACTTTGTCTGTCAAACCCGTCTAGAACACAGTATCTGAAACAAACTACAATTCAAGAGGAAAAACAATAAAAAGTAGGGGAAAATCCTAATTCAGAAGTCAAAATATGGTGCCAGATGACCATTTTTCAAGCATGAGAATGTTAGGTGCCTTTGGATTTTCAGAACTGGGTATGCTACATCAGGCAAGAGGGATCAAACAAGCCTTCTTTTGAAGTTTCGAGGGGTTGCTTGGTAAGTGCGAATCAGCAATCCAACTCCTACGCCAATTCCAATACAAATGCCGAGTCCAATCCCTACACCAACCGTGACACCTATTTTGAACCAGGACAATTCTCCATCTTCACTTTCTAAATACTCCTTCCTCCTCCAGTACATGTTACCATAATCTTCTTCAGTTTCCAATTTGTAACTCTTGTACTCTGCTACCTGCAAAGCATAATTGTGATGATATCACAAATGAGGTGCAGAATGTACGTTCCTACTATGTAGCCATTAATGACTTAAATCATAGTAGGAGCAAAGATAGGGGTGGCACTAAACTGAACAAAGTTCAATTCTAGATATATACATACCTCAGAAAAGTGTCAAAGTACACATGCCAAATAATCAAACAGAGTAGATTTTTAAGTTGTTTTCAGCTCAAAGGGTTGAGCTTTACTTAGATCAAACTAAAGAAATTCCAGTCCATGGAAGGAAGATTATAGAGCTGATTAATCATAGCCTACATATCAATATCCCAAAAAGTGCAAATTTCTCGGGACAGAACCAAAATAGGCCCTTCACATGGAACAGGAAAGAACACATGCAGCTCTGCAGATTGTGGCTTTTATAAACTATATTGATTTAGAGACCTCTTAGTATCAATCAGTGAACAAAAATTGTTTCAGTTGCATTGAATTATATTTACCTATAAGCATACAAAGATCCATCTAAATGATTTTCAGGATCTTCCATCCTTGGAGACTCAGAAACATTAAATACTTTGCTCTGATATGCTTACATAAAGCTGAACGAGAATTAATATGAAACTAAAGGGACTAAATCCAACAAAACACTCGGTCACCTAGGGGATAGAGGGACCACTTGTGGAAAGCAGCCTCCTTCCATTAATGTCAGACTCAGAGCCTGCCAGTGAAAGGATATTGAAAACAATGTAACAGAAAGGATGAGGAGAGGTAGTTGAGTACTATCTCAGAGCTTGGAGACAGTGCTCTACCCATAACCGTGTCATCTAGGATAAGATGCTCCATGCAAGTTCAAGTATCAATGTCTAATGAAGCATGAGACCCTTTAAGACAGCGAAACATGTTTCAGTACAGGAAACAGACAACAGTTTAGAACATCCCGTCTAAAGTTAATAATTGGGTAAGTACAGAGAATATCTGCACAGAAACATGGGGCTGTTTTGAGCAGTAAAAGACCACTTCTTAATGCAATGTCTGATAATGGTAATCAAATGAATTATCGCCAAGTTTCAAGAGTTTTACCTCAAGGTCATCACCAGATTAATCGTTTTTGAGGGATTCTGTCGTCTCGTTCTCCGGAATTGCATCCAACACACCCTTTCTATTATGCTTCTTTCCATAACTAAGCTGCATAGTCTTGGTTAATATGATAGGCATTCCTGAGAAACAGCCTGTAATGTAAACTTCAATGGTTGGTGATGGCGACTCGGGATAGGTGATGTGTTTTCCCTTTAAGAAGCCAGTACCATCTGTAATTGCAGATTCACAAGTCATACTCCACCTCTTCTCATTGCCTTTAAACTCCCCATTTGAACCATTGTTGTTCGACATTTGAAGGACCCCAGAAAGAATAAGACGATCTTTCTCGTACACTTCAAATTTCACACTCCCAGTTGTCCTAATACTATCTGTGCTTACAAATGTAGCTTCTTCAGATTTTTTATCTATTCGATCCCTTCTAAGAAGTGACAAGATACCGTCCGAACACATGCCACTTTTAGCATTATTACCTTCGAATTGGGTATCAGGAGTTAAGAGGGATGTGGTTGAGAGTAAGAAACTCGGGGGTCAAATCATCAACCTGAAAATTACTGATCCTAACATAAAAGACTGTCAAATCAAACCAAGATGAGGAAAATTTGGTGCGAGACTGAAATGGTGAGTATCTGACACTGAAGATTGCAAATTTCTGCTTCACCATTGCTGGATGCTTCATAAGGACCCTCCATGAAGATCATCAGAGCTTAACCCTCACAGAAACATCCCAACTTAGATTGAACTGGAAACATGTAAAGGACCGTAAGTCCGTAACCCTCCATGAAGATCATCAGAGCTTAACCCTCACAGAAACATCCCAACTTAGATTGAACTGGTAACATGTAAAGGACCGTACAAGTGGCAATCAGATACTCAGAAAAAGAAAACCTGTTGCAAAAAGAAGCAAATATTTGTTTACCTAGATGAACCCAAAGAGGAAAAAGGCTTTACGATTGCACGTGAGATTAACTTTAGAAGAAAGCATAGAAACCCAGAAACAGCCTCGAATCACCTGTATCAAAATAGTGAAGAAGACCTAATATAGGAAACAGAAAGCCTTAAAAATAGGAAAACGTAAGGAGAAAAAACACAAGAAAGCAACAAACACGAAAGGAGCAATCTTTAACTGTTCTATAAGTCTGACTGACACTAACGAAACATGTATGCACACGCTTCAACACCTGTTCAGGAACAAGAAAAACCGAAAACTACACACAAATTTAACAAAGAACGAGTCAGAGGTACAAAACCCACGAAGCTAGGCTCAAGTTGACAACAAACACATAAAAATCAAGAGATAAAGAAACCATCTTTGTCGGCAAGTTACCTGATTTATCATGTGAGCAGGAGCAACAAACAATGAAACAGAGCAAGCAACCTATGCTCTGCCAAACCCATGACCCATTCACTTTTATTCTTTTTTTGTTCGGGTGATCATCACAGAGAAGAAGAACCTATCAACTCTTTGAATTTGGTGACTCAAAACAGAAAAATGCCATTTTCATATACCTAACAAACCAAAATTGCTAGCATTAACCAAACTAAAATATATTTCCAACCACACTATGAACTAGAGTAAAATTAAGCTCACAAATTTTATAATTTTCTAATATTATATTGATATAGAAACAATGCAGTAAAGCTTACGAGTTGCATGAATGATGACATTTGTTCGCTGTCCGTACGTGTCTATCCTTGGCAACAATGCGCCGGGAGGATAGCTATTAATTTTTTTAAATCATTTTAAATTTAGATTTAATTTTAATTGAATTGATTAAAAAACACGTCAAATTCAATCAGTTTAATGGTAAAAATTGAAAGTTTTAAACTGTTTAATTTTTATTAAATTTACTTTAATAATTTTTATTTTTAAAATAAATAAATTTATTAATTAATCAAACAAATTTTATAAATTAATAACTTCTTATAAATTAAAATAAATAAATAAATATTTATTTTAAAATTTTAATTAAACTCAAAATTTTCATTAGATTGATAATTTTTCAATTATATTTTAAATTTTAAATTTTATTTAATTATTAGTTGATTTTTTGACGTTCAAATCTTAAAATTCTTGTTTTTTAAATTTAACTATTGAACCGAATTTATTATTAATTCAAAATTTCAACTTTGCATGTATCATTAGTGGTTCAAGTTTAAGGGTTTAAAAACCTTAATTAGTCTTAATATAGTTAGAAATTAATACTTGGCAATGATAATTCATTAAATCCATTTATTAAATTACCAAGTGTTAATTTTGGTGTATACGATTGAAAATTTATTACATATTTTAAAAATTTTTAGTTAATATATTCATAAAGAACAATAATTGCTAATATTTAAAAAAAAATGGGGAATAAGATATAAAGTTGATACGGTGAATTAGTCTAAACATAAGTAGAGGAGTAGGTTTATGCATGGTCAGGTTAAGAACGGCTTGTGGCCGGACTGGCAGGAGCTGGTCCGGTCTATGACCAGATGGGCAACGGACGGATTAGGCCAGCCCGGCCCACCAGATTATATGTTTTAAAAAAATTCAAAAATTATGTAGTTTTTTACGTTTCAGTTGGGCCATGCTCGACCTAGCTCAACCCATAGTCTAAAAAATTTGTGTCAAAATTGAGTCGAATCGAACCGGTCTAAAATTGGCATTCCTAATTAGGTTAAGAAAATTTATTTATTTATTTAAACTATTACACGCAGGCTGTAGCTAGGTTTAAACTCACTTTGGATCATGAGTTTACAGGTAAACGTTAGGTCCTAATAGACCGTATCAATTACCCATATGATTCAAGCAAGAGAATGTAGCGTTAGTTTTTCTTTTTTCTTTTTCCAAAAATCGTCATATCAATCCAAAAGGTAGGATTAGTGATGGGTTAAGTTAGGTTTGAATTAATTTTTGTAATCGAATTTAAATTAAATTTTGATTAAAATTTTAAATAATACCACCCGAAAATTCTGGGATAAGGGTTACAGGAATAATAGAAAATTATTGACAATATGATATAACAGACGTTCTAAGATAGACAGCGATGATTGTAGTTAAGACTTCGTGCCGGATTGGTTTAGCTTGTAGAAAGTAAAAAAAATACTTTTTTGTTTGCAAAAATTGTTTTTAAGAAAAATAAGTATTTTGACTTTTTTAATAGAAATAATTTTTTTAGAAACTAAAATAAATTTTTTAAGAAGTTGATATTTAAAGCTTTTCAAAAAAGCGTTTTTTCAGTAAAATTTTTAAATTAGTTAATGAACCTATTTTTTAATCTCTTTTGTCTTTATGTTTTACACATAATTTTTACAATACCTACAAACTTATCTTAACGTTTATTTTGAGAATTATATAATATTATATGACTTTTTTATATATTTTAATATTAATTTTTTATATTAATTTTACTTATGTTATAATCCTTGTAAAATATTTGGTTAGATATATTTTCATATATAGTTAATATGGTTGAAAATTATATAATAATTAATATATTGTGATTTGCTTATTGTTTAACATATTTTAAATAAAATTTATATGCATAAATAATTTTTATTATAAAATAAAATATAGTTAAAATTAAAAGTACTTTTTATTTTTATATTACCAAACAATCTATTGTATGAAGTTCTTTAAAAAAACTATTTTTTAAATAACAGTCAATCAATCAACTGATTTTTTAAAAAGCCCTTCTTAAAAAAACTTTACTAACAAAAATTCTATCGATAAAAACTCTATTAATATAAGCTCATTTAAACAGAAATTTTATACATGCTAGTTAAAACACAAGCGCTTGACCTCTCCGGTGATGTCAACTCTTAAAGCATGCCTCTTAGGAATTAAGTTGACCGATTCTCTCCGTATAACTTAAAACTAAAAAAGGATTATAGGTTCGATACTTTTTAATGCACAAAATCATTATATAAAGATAACTGCAATGTATATATGTATCTCTGTTCATAATAGAAGTAAATTTATGTAAGAATTAAATAGTTTAATATAAGTGATTATTAAATGAATCAATAATTTAAAGTAAAACAATTAATTTGACTTAAACAAATAATAATAATTTTTTAACAATGAGCAAATCCACTAGTTTAATATGAAGTTCTATATATGCAAATACATATTAAAATCTGTTTGAGAATTAACTAATTGCATTAACTGTTAGCTGATTATATCAGCAGCTAGCTAATAGTAGATTATATCAGGTAATTTAATTAACAGATAACATCTACTGTTTATTTAAGATGTTTGATTAAATTAGATGTTTAGTATTAGTTATTTATATATAAAATGACTTATAAGGGTATGACTTTTTAAAAAATTATAAAAACAAGAGTATTATATCCTAATATTTATTTGAATATTTTCATAAGATATTTAATTTTACAAAAAATTAATTTTATAATTATAATAAAAAATATAGAACATATAATAATAAAAAATAAATATAATAAAATTATAAAATTATTATTAATCAATTTTTTAATTTAATTTAATATTTTTATATAATTTATAATTAATTAATCAATTTTTAAACTTTAAAATTTTTATCTTAAATTTTTATTAAAATAAAAATAAAAATAATAAAAAATCAAAAATTAAGTGTTATGTTTCTTTTTTATCATTTTAATTTTAATTTTTATCATTTTAATTTTAATTTTTTATAAAATTAATAGTGACATAATTTTAATTTTAATTTTTTATAAAACATAATTAAACTTAAAATGATTTAAAAGAACTCACAGACTGCGACACTTATGTCACGCCTGTAACAATTTCTATTATGGACGTAACAGTTTTTTTAAAGTAAAATAAAAGATATAATTGACTTTTTATATATTATATTTTCAACGGCGGAGTGAAATACTCTTATACTTGAACGTTTTCTTTTTTAATTGATTAGGTTAAATCAGCCAATTAAATCAGTCATTTATCAAATATTTCTATCAATTATTTGATACGTTCAATCAACTAAAAGTTTTTGAAACCTCTAAAAATCAACCGATATGCTGGCTATCAATGGGAACCAAAACTTGGAGTTATCATGATTGATAGGTTGTCCTCCAACTTTTGACCCTAAACTAACTATCTTTACCCATACATACGTGTTTACATTACACTTAATAGACATAAACACCAAATGATGTTGATTAGGAAACCTAATTCGCAGCCATAAGACAAGGCTTTGATTGAAGAATTTGTCTATCAAAACTGTAAATCATTATTCATTTAATTGATTGATGTGAAATTTTCTATATTTGTCTACATTGAACTAACACTCAAAGTCAAATTTGATTAAAAATTAATTAATAAAATTTTAAAATATCACATATTAATTATAACACAAACTTTAATTATGGACTTAGTATCAACTATGAACTTGTATTAATGGAAAAATTATGAAAAAAATATTTACTTTGCTACCAGCTACACGATGAACAAGCTGTTGAACTATTTGATTAAGTTTATAAAACCTTCGATCAACTATTATGAAAATTGTATATTTTCATAATTTTAATATCTTTATACGTCTTTTGTAATGTGCAAACTTCTTAATTAGTTTGAGAAATCAAACACCTACAAATTTATTTATGCAGATAACATGAGACCTTAAGAGCTATTTTTAATCACGTTATTGAATCTCCCGATCACATGCTTAATACATACCATTATCATCATTATCATTATCATTATACCTCGAAGTTTCGTATTAAAGCAGGGTCTAGAGAAGTCAGATAGTACGCAATCTTATCCTTATATTATAGAGAGACTATTTCTAATAGGCCTACATGCATATGTGACATGATAAGCGAATAACAGTTTAAAAAAAATTATAATAAAAAATAAAAATAAATAATAAATAAGCCCTTTTTTCTTTTGCTATATTTTTTATTGAGCTTTAAAATAAAAAATTCATAATTCATAATTTTGAGCCAAACAATTAAATTAACAAGGTATAAACTTACCTCAAACTTACATGCCTTATATTCTGTTTGACCCTTGCACAACATTGGTGACACTGTTAACCCACCCTCAATTGCCCACGTGGCGACTTAGTGAACTTACAAAATACCCTATGTTGTACACGTGGCAACTTTTTGAAGCTCTAAGTAATTAATTTGTCCACGTGGCAAATGGTAATGCAATGAAGGGGCCCGTGCTTAAGAAGAAGGGGGTAAAGAAGGCATCTGGACGGATATGGGTCAACAACGTAACATGAGGAAGATTTGATAGGATTCGTATTGGACGGTCATGATGGAATGGGACCACAACTGATCTGATCATGACGATGATGATGACGTTTAAGTAATCCATCATAGACCCACAGAAAAAGATTAACCGGTTAGTTCACTTATGGAATTCACAATAACCTTGGGCGTACACTTTAAAAGCTATTATATATAGATTAGTAAAACCTAAAATTACGTATTTTTTTAAAAATTTAAACCGAAAATGAAATTGATGAAATAAAAATTTTAATATTTAAATGATTGAACTGATATTAAACTTTTACGATTAAAGATTGAGCAAAATTACAAAATTTTAAAAATGATCGAAGAAAACAATCTTTATCTGTTAAAAATTTTAAATTTTAATTAAAAATAAAAAGTGATTGTTAAATAATAATTAATTGATTTATAAAAATTGATTAGTGTATAAAAATTATTTGATTAATTAATAAATTAATCAATTTTTAACATAAAAAATTATTAAAATAAATTAAACAAAAATTTAAAAAATGAACCGAAGAATTAACAGGTTCAAGATATTTACTGTTAAATGGGTTGAATCAATTTAATTTTTAAAACAATGAAAATTACCGAGTGTACTAAATGTTTTAAGTTTATTATTAACTATTTAAATTGAATTTATTTATTAATTTAAATAAAAATTTAAACTAAAAATGTATTACAAAAAATATATCTAAACAATAATTATCGACATAAAAAATTGTGAAATTTATTAATGTATAAAATTACAAGTGGATTTTGAAATATTTTTAATATTTAAAAATTAAGTTGGAATAAAATTTATTTAATTATTAATACCTTATTATGAATATATGAAATTTAAGATCTTGAATTATTTATGTTATATACAATTTATGGATATTACTTCCATACCAAAATTTATCAAAAGTATGTAACGACTAAAAAGATATTTTTCAATAAAAGGAATTGTTTAAATATTTTGTACATAATTAAAGGTTAAAAATTTAAATGTGATTAAATTGTATAATAAAAATTAAATAAAATTAAAATAAAATTAGAAAAAGCGAATTTCTTTTTATAAATAAAGTTAAAATAAATTTTAAAAATCATTAAATAAAATTAAATAGTTTCTTTTAATTTATAAAATCATTTGATTAATTAATAAATTAATTATTTTAAATTTATTTAAATATGTTTAAAAATTTTAATTAAATTTAAATATTTCAATAATAATAAGACTAACTTTACCTTGCACACGTAAAACCGGCGCAATCTTTCTTTTTCACTTTGAGCGCTTTTGGTCTAAAACCCTAACCATGGTTAGGCAAGAGTAGTGTCACTAATCCCTTTAACCTTATTAGGCTTGTTTCGACTTTCGACCCCATTTTCATTTCATAGCTCCAACCTTGTCTGCTCTTTTCTTCTCCAACCAAAGGGTAGTGTTCATACTCGTATATTGGATTGCATAAAGAGCAAAGGCATAACACATATGAAGTTGGTCATGTTTTGGAGCTTTTTTCTCATTATTGATTCAATATTCTGCACAATGAAATGACTCTTTTGGTTTCTGCTTCCTTGGAGAGAAAAGGTAAATAATTTTTTTGCAGAATCTTTAATAATATCGATCAAAGGTACGAGCAGAAGGGTTTATACTGCAGAAAGAGTTGTGCTGTGTTCATTTGGAGAGGCTGGAGAGTAGTAAAGAATGAAACTTTGTATCAAGATTTGATTTTTATATGTGGGTTCGAGTGTTTATTGTTGTATAGAGTAGTTTAAGGTTACTGTTTATTGGGAAAAGATTTGATGGGTAAGAAGAAACCTCAAAAGACAAAGGAACTCTCGGTGGCAATATCAGAAGCTTCATCGGCAGGAAATGAAACCCAGCAACATCAACAACTGTCTCAGACTCCTCGAAAGAGAGGTAGGCCTCGCAAGATCGTTGAAAAGAGTACTGAAACCAAAGTGAAGAAAGAGCAACTAACTGGAGAAGGTAACACTGTTGATGGTGATCAATCAAAAAGGACTAAAACGAGCAAGGAAGAGGAAGAAAAACAACAACAAGGGCAAAAGGTAGAGGCTGAGGGAGTCCTGTCGACTCATAAGCGAGGGAAAAAGAAAGAAAGTGAACAACCTGAAGAAAGAGAGCCTCCAAGAAGAAGCAGGAGGAAGAGCCAACCCAGAAAGAGCTACTAAATCGGTACTATTACAAGTTCTATATATCCACTCTTTCCCGAGGTCTGCAGCTAAATTTGACAGAAACCCATATTGGAAAAACTTCAAGAGATGATCAAATTCAAAGAACTTCTGGTTACGAATTGCAGAATCAATGTTCTTGACGACTAGCTTCATCATTCTTAGCCAGTTAGCTTGTAGGATGTATTCCTTCTTTTGTCTTGCATGTTTTTCAAGTGAAAGAAAGGTGCTTTTGAGTTAGGTGGGAGGTTTTCTATTGATTAATTACTACATATACATACATACATACATACATATATGTATGTATGTAATATGTATATATATATCCATTGTTGTGCCTGTTGTATCTTCTTGAACTTGAAGAAGATCATTTTCTGTTCAAGCTGAAGAAAGCTTATAGGAAGAGACTTTCTTATTTGCACTTAAGATGAGTAATTGAACAGAGTTCTTGGTAAGAGTTAAATAGCATAGGTTGATGATGAGGAGGTGGTAATGAAACTACGTCGTATAGGGTTGTTTGGTAGATAAGAGCGGATCAATCACTGAGGATGATGACGAAGTCTAGTAGTCCTTGATTAGGACGTGCAACCTACTCCCCGTATTGGGCGCGTAGAGACTTTAGACTATCCATCCATATCCGTATCTTTGGGACCAAAAGAAAAGGATAGGAAAGACGGAGTGAACCACCTGAATGAATGAATATCTCTCTCTTTCATAGATGGTTTCCATGAAGATGCCTTTCCTTCTTCTTCTTCTTCTTCTTCTTTTCTTTTTTTTATTAGAGATCAGGTTTGTTAACTTCGATCGAGTTAAGTTAGACTGGGCTAGACTTTTTTTTACCATCTCTACATACAAGAGCACTAGGCAATTAGCAAATCTCTAAAGTTTGCCCCTATTTTCAGCGTAATTATAGATTTAAGGGTTAACTACGTTAAAAAAAACTTAAAATTTTGTCAAATTTTTAATTATAGTCCGAAATTTTAAAATATAACAATAAAATTTTAAATTTTATTTTTTTAATTTATGCAAGCTTTTAATTTTTAATTTTTTTAAATATTAGCCCGATATTATTGTTTCCGTTAAATTTAAAAATAACTTAAATCAGATTATGCAGTTCTGATGATCTGACTGATAAAACACGCTGTAATGCGAGAATAGTTTAGTACATCAGAAGAACAAATAGAAAATAAATGGCTGAGGGTATCGAGAGATTAACAAATAACGTCAGGTTAAAATTGAAGAAAATTGAAAGTTTGAAAATTTTATTATCACTTTTTGAAGTTTAGGTTAGAATTGAAAAAATTGAAAGGTTAGACATTTAATTGCTATTTTTTAAAGTTCATATTATAATTAAAAAATCGACAAAAGTTTAGGTTTTTTTTAACAATTAACCCTAGATTTAATTAAGGCAAATATACTTCTATCGGGCTTGGGTAGCTTGAAACTAAACAAGACCTAATTAGAATTTTAAGTCTGACTTAAAATTTAAACATTTTTAAAAAATATTCGAGTTTGATTCGTTATTTTTAAATCTGATTCAATCAAACTGTCTTAAATTAAACTTCTTTTATCATCCTAACACGCTAATACCATGCAAATTACTCCCTATATTTTGCATAATTATAGATTTAACTAAGACAAATACACTTCCACTAAAAATTTATTTAAGCAACTCCTAAGACTATATAACATACCTAAATACTATATCTTTTTTTAATATAAAAGGAGAAAGTCACGACAAGTTACATGACTAAGCGAGGGATACTAATCTCAGCTATATTCTCTAGGAGGATCGAGAAGCACCTTGAGGGTGCATTTACAAACGTGGTAATCCCTATTACCCTCGCGGTAGATATGGTGGGGGACTACGACATAATTGCGGTTTAATAATTTGTTGATGCCCATAACTAAAGGATTGAGCGACATTGTTCTTTTGGTGGAGTCTAAAAGAGTACTCATCACTATTTGAGAATCCAGCTCTAATTCTATTTTGCGATATCTAAGGTGCCATGCCAGATTCAGTCCAGAGAAGATGCCCCAGAGTTCAGCAGAAATCGAGGAACATCATCCAATATTTTGAACGAAGCTGCCCAGCTAAGCACCGGAGCTATCTCAAATAAGTCCCCCCGTTATGGCCGAATATGTTGTGCTTTTACACGCCTCGTCGGTGTTTAATTTCACCCACCCAGGAATAGGTTTGCTCCATCCAATTAATTGCTCTTGTCTGGGTCGCTAGCTAGGAAATGCTCTGTTATGCTAGATTGCAGCTTGATGAATCCAGTGGGCATATTTCAGGACAAGATGAGCTGGAGAAGTCGGCCAAGTAAACTAGTCTTCAAAAAGGGCCATGTTCCTCCAGGACCAAAGGAACCAACAAACGGTACTAAAGATTAGGGACCAATCCAGTCCAGATACCAGTTGATGCTGTTGACCTAAATACAATATCTTAGTATGCCAAGAAATGATGCCAATAGAATCCTGAGGCATCACATTTTACACAAAAGGTTACTTACCATCTTTTCTTAATCTTATCCGGCATTTCCTGTTGATGCTCGTTGGTCTCAACCTGATTGCAACGAAAACATGTAGAAAAATTAGGAATTAGGTCTTCATTATTACATCTAACTCCAAAGGACTTCCAAATCACCCATCTCTTAAAAGAAAAGACTCATTGTTTAGTTAGAACGGATCTAAAATTTATGGCTCGAGTTCGATCAACTTTGATTTTTTTATTTAAAATTTGAAAATAACTTCGAACTTTTGAGTGGGGTCAAATTAAGTAGCTCAAGATCAAGCTTGGTTCAAAGTTAAAAAACATTTTTAAAAATTGAGCCCAACTTAGAACAAAATCAATTTAGTTGAATTTATTAATTTCAAACTAGATTGGGTCAGGTCTGCCCAGGTGCAAATGTCATCCCTTATTATTATTATTAATTTAATTAATTAAATTACTCATATATATTAATAAATGATTTATAATAAGTAAAGATAATTTAATTAGTATAATCTTGATGAACATGTCAAATACATATAATATTAAAAAAATTTGTTAGAGATATGATGCTTGTACTTCCTCTCCTCATCTTGTTTGATCTAAGTATCAACAAATCTCAACTCTTCAAAGTTTGAGGTTATCCAAGTTGATGAACATCTAAAAGCAACCTAAAATGTGCTGAAGATAAAGTGCTAAACAAATTTCAAGTGTTCATTTGTATTAAATAATTGTTGAATGCCAACCGCCTGTCCTCAAAAATAAGAAAATAGGACATTTAATACTTAAAAAAGGCAGATATTAGCTTATAAATTCGAACTAATTAAATTTGACTCAAACTAATAATTATAATCAACTAATAATTTATTATAATTATTAATTTAATTTAAATTTAATTAGTTCGAATTTATAAGCTAATATAATTATTAATTTAATTTAAATTTAATTATTTCAAACTGAGTTTAGGAATGAATCTGGGTTATTATATTAATGACATATGGATATAATTAGTTCGTGTCTGATGTTCATATTATATGTATTTTGTCGTTATTTTTAACCTAAATTTAAGAGAAATAAATTTTCTAAAAACTAAAAACTAAAACAAGTTTTTTTTCAAAAATTTTAAAGATCAGAAAGTTTTTCTAAGATTTTTTAAACTGCAGTAGAAGTTAATGTCTATTGTTGCATAATATTTGTGTCCCTTGTATTTTGTTATCAGTCATTATCGAAAGTCTAGTTCTTTTAATTAAAGTATAGAGGTTTTGAGGATTCATGAAACCTTTTGCATTGTATCCGTGTAAACCAACGACCATTATTCGGGATCAGATCCTCTATTTTGGTTAACCAGTTTTTACCATGTTTTATTAAATTTCATAATGCACACACATAGAATTGAAAGATTGAAAAGTTTAGATTCAAGCAAAGAAGAAGAGGATAGATTCGAATTAACTAAAATTAAATTCGACACACAGGGTTTCAAATTTATTTACTAGACCTCACAAAAACTTGTCTTGAGCAACCTAGATAACAAGTAAAGAACAAACCAAGAAAGTTGTTTAAGATCAAAATCACGCCACAATCTGATTCAGTTGATAAGTGATGTTTAATCCCTAAGTTGAAAAGAACAAGAGAGGTTTCTCCTCTCAAATTGTCTGATCAAAAGTTGCCTGTCCCTAACCTTAAAGAGGGTATTTATACCTAGGTCAAATAATAAAAGACTTGGGATAAATAATACATGGAAGCCCAAAATAAATATAACTTAAAACAAGTCCAAAATAAAATAATAAAAAAACATGCATAGGCCTGGTCCAATGCGTTCCCAAGTCTGATCATAGGCTCACCTCTCCTCTTGGGCTTAAGTGATGATGCGCAACCCAATACAATGGTCTTCAAGTCCCAAGTGAGTCCAATCCAAAGATTTGAGATAAATGAATCAATTTGGGTTGTGATTCAGATAGCTCTTCACCAATAGGCTTAGTGCACTCCATCCTCTCCACAAATTGGCCCACATGCATATAGAGAGCTTCATTGAGTCTCTTGGTCCTAGCTTTGGACATTGGTCCAATTGGAATGACAAGCTCGCCCCCGTCACGCACACCATCTCCATGATGATCCTTACTCCTGCTCACATTAGTCCCTCTCTCCTTAAGAAGATTCGTCCTCAAATCTGAATCCATATCAAAAGGAGAAAGGTCAGCAACATTAAAGGTAGCAGAAACATTGTACTTACCTGACAGATCAATCTTGTAGGTGTGGTCATTGATCCGTTTCAACACCTGAAATGGACCATCACCCCTAAGATCTAACTTGGACTTCTTTTGGACAAGAAACCGTTCCTTCCTCATATGCACCCAAATCCAATCAGCAAGTCAAAAATTCACTAACTTTCGCCCCTTGTTGGCTTGCTTCGCATACACCCTGTTTCTATACTCAAGGTATTGTCTTCCTCTTACCATTTGTACTAGACAACTCATGCAAGGGTAAAGACATTAAATCCAAGACAATCAAAGGATTAAAACCATATACAAGCTTAAAACATTAACAACTTATGGTGGAATGCACACATCTAATATATGCAAACTCAATAAATGGCAAAAAATCACCCAAAATTTTCAAATTTTTAACAACTACAACACGCAACAAGGTACCTAAGGTTCTATTAACAGCTTCAATCTGTCCATCTGTCTGTGGATGACAAGTAGTAGAATAAAGCAATTTAGTACCCAACTTTTCCCATACAGCACGCCAAAAATGGCTCAAAAATTTAACATCTTTATCTGAAACAATAGACCTAGGAATATTATACAATCTAACAATATCCCTAAAGAATAAATCAGTAACATGCACATCATCATCAGTCTTATGGCATGCAATGAAATAGCCATCTTACTAAATCGATCAACAACAACAAAGATGCTATCATACCCCTTCTTTGTTGTAGGCAGTCCTAAAACAAAATCCATAGAAATATCAACCCAAGGTTTAGCAGGCACAGGTGAAGGGGTATATAATCCATAGGGTTTAACAGTAGATTTTGCCTGTCTACATGCAATGTATTTGGCACATACACGCTCAACATCCCTACGCATACTAGGCCAATATAAATGTTCATGCAAAATGTCCAATGTCTTAGCAACCCCAAAATGACCCATCAATCCACCACTATGGGCCTCGTGTACAAACAAAGCACGTAAAGAACAATTAGGCACACACAGCTGATTACCACTATACAAATATCCATCTTGCCTATAAAATTTCTGGAATGCAACATGCTCACAAGCAGCATACACATTAGCAAAATCATCATCAAAAGTATACATGTCCTTAAGCTGCTCAAATCTTAATAATTTAGAACTAAGAGTAGAAATTAATGAATACCTCTTAGATAAAGCATCAGCTACCACATTTTTCTTCCCTTGTTTGTAATGCAACACATATGGAAACGTCTCCAGAAACTCCACCCAAATGGTATGTCTCTTGCTCAGCTTGCCCTGTCCTTTCAAGTGCTGTAGGGACTCATGATCTGTCCAAATGACAAACTCTCTGGGTTGAAGGTAATGTTGCCACACCTCCAATGCTCTCACCACAGCATTAAGCTCCTTGTCATATATCGGATAGTTGAGTTATGCACCGCTCAATTTTTCACTAAAATAAGCTACTTGTTTTTTTCCTACAAAAGCACAGTACCTATACTAATACCAGAAGCATCACATTTAACCTCAAAAGCTCTCTCAAAGTCAGGTAAACACAGAATAGGAGCAGAACACAATTTTTCTTTTAACAAATTAAACACATGCTCTTGTTCCTAACCCCATGTAAACCCTTTCTCCTTCTTGACTATTTTAGTCAAAGGAGCAATAATGGTAGAGAAATCTTTCACAAACCTCCTATAGAAACTAGCAAGAACATGAAAACTCCTCACCTCACTAGCACTCTTAGGCGTCGGCCATTCCTGGATAGCCTTCACCTTCTCCTCATCAACCTCAACTCTCCTAGAACTGACTACAAACCCCAAGAATACAAGCCTATCAATGTAAAAAGTATACTTCTTAAGGTTTGCATACAATTTCTCCTATCTCAATACATCCAAAACACATCTCACATGCATGACATGCTCATCAAGATTAGTGTTATATATCAACATGTCATCAAAGTAAACAACCACAAATTTTCTAAGAAATACACAGAACACATGATTCATCAACCTCATAAAAGTGATGGGTGCATTAGTTAAACCAAATGGCATAACTAACCACTTATCCAACCCATATTTAGTTTTGAAAGCAGTTTTCCATTCATCTCCTGGTTTCATTCTAATCTAGTGGTATCCACTTTTCAAGTCAATTTTTGTAAAGATACATGCACCATACAATTCATCAAGCATATCATCTAGCCTAGGAATAGGGTGGTGATACTTTACAGTGATTTTGTTAATAGCTCTGCAGTCCATACACATATTCCAGGTTTCATCTTTCTTAGGCACCAGCAATACAGGCATCGCACATGGGCTCAAGCTCTCCCTCACATGTCCCTTTTCTAGTAACTCATCCACCTGCTTTTGAAGCTTCTTTATCCCCTCATGATTACTCCTATAAGCTGGGCGGTTTAGAATTTAAGCTCCGGGCACAAAATCAATTTGGTGCTTGATGCTTCTCAAGGGTGGTAGTCCTTTGGGTATCTTCTCAGGAAAAACATCTGAATAATCCCGCAAAAGAGAAGCAAAAATACTAGGCAAAGCATCAAGAGGGTTAGTCTCATAAACTAAACACTCTCTGTATCGCACCACTACTAGTGCTCTCTTCTCTCCAATTACTCTCCTCAAGTCTTTTCCTTTAACAAACAAGCTCACTTTTCTCTCCTTCTTTTCTTTCTTCTTTTCTCTTTCTGAGCTCTTATCTCCTGCACATCTCACTTTTTTCCCTCACTTGTGCAGTCACTCACCATTGGGCCAAACTCATCTTTCTTTTGGGCCTCTTTTCTCTCTTCACTTTTTTTGTTCTCATTACCCGAACCCTCCTCACTTTTACATGCTTTTATCTGGTCAATGTACAATGTATGAGGTGATAAAGTAGTAGAATGAAATTCTTACACTGAAACTTAAAGGAGTACCTATTGGTATACCCATCATGTGCTATCCTCCTGTCAAACTGCCAAGGTCTCCCAAGTAACATATGACCAACTTCTATTGGTACCACATTACACAACACCTCATCCTCATATCTCCCTGCTGAAAATGGCACTACAACTGCCTAGTCACCTTCACACCAACACTATCATTGAACCGCTGTAAATTGTATGGCTCCGGATGTTTCCTGTGTAGAGCCCGGCCTCTACCACCATCACTCCACAAGTATTGTCCTCTTTGGTCATGGGTGGAATCCACGATTCGAACCCATGACCTCAAGGTTTTGTTGGTGTTACAACCACGCCTCTTACCATTGAGCCACTTCTTCTAGGGTGTTCTGTCACCCGAACCTGTTCGTTAAGCGGACATTCGTGTTCGTTTGACGGACACAAGCTAAACCAACATTCTTCAAAACATTTTCCAACTTTCCAACCTTCAATTAATCATCAACCA
>JANZLC010000006.1:2101909-2135183 GCA_026413385.1 Erythroxylum gracilipes | reverse complement strand
TAATTGGTCTTCCCAAAATGCCCTTAGTTCATTTAATTCCATTAATCCAACTTTAGGCCAAATTAATCTTTAATCAACTTAATAAAAATCATACATCAAAATAATGAATCTGGTTTGGGGTCCAACAGTTTACTCACAAATCTCCTCCATTTCTGAACCCAAGCAAGAAAACGACAAAAGAAGACAATGTTCAACAAATTTGTGCAACCAAAGCAAATTCAAGCAAGGAAGTAGCGACATTTTTCCACCAGAAAATGAAGAACTTACTCGACTGTGGAGACGATCTTGTTGGGGAAGAAGGGCAGCGTGCGAGAGAGAACCGTAGACAGACTTCCGAGAGAGGACAGAATCTGTAGAGGGAAAAGGGCAGCGTGCGTGAGAGAGAATCAGGGAAGTAGCGACATATTTCCACCAGAAAATGAAAAACTTACTCGACTGTGGAGACGATCTTGTTGGGGAAGAAGGGAACGCGTGCAAGAGAGAATCGTAGAGAGACTGCTGAGAGAGGACCGAATCTGTAGAAGGAGAAGGGCAGCGTTGGTAAGAGAGCACCAGATCTAATGACTGCCGAGAGAGGGGTGGGGTAATTTTGGGTTAGCCTTCGTTTTTTGTTTTCGGAGACAAGGACAGGAGATGTTGTCCTCTGCTTTTCGGACGTACAAGAAATGTTGTTTCTGTCAACCGGCGTCGGATGACATTCTGGGGACGGCAACCAAACGGGAGGGAGTAACAGGATTTTTGTGTTCTGTCTTCTGTCCCCGGTGACGGGGACAGTAACCAAACGTTGTATTATTGTATGAAATGTATAATTGTAGACTTCACTGTCATAAGACAATGCAACTCCCTTTGGACCCTCTTTCTATTTTTAAAAATATATGTTAACATGATATTTAATTGATGAAAAGTTAATCCCGTCAAATTTTTCATCTATTTAAAGTTTATTTTGAATATTTTAAAATTTTTAAGATTAAATTTGACTGCTCAAAATGTTAAATTTTAAATTATATTTTATTGTAAATTTTAAATTTTAAAATTCACTTTTCGAGAATTTACTAGAAGGGTTGAATATACCAGAAATATCCAAAGTACCATAAGTTGAATTCTGGCATTGTACGTCAGCTGGTAATTCAAAGTGGCACCTTGTCTCATTTAGAACCATTCATTTGCCAACGTGATCACTTGTCAACCACCCTTTTCTATTAGCTGTCTTTGTGTGACATGAAATCCTGTTGCATTGGATTCAATCAATGTTTGTAATCTGCTACCAAAAGACAATCTAGTACCTGCTGTCGTGCGACTGCGAGGGGCATTATCCTACTAGGGAGTTGAGAGCCACTCACAGCTGATAATAAATACATCTTTTCACCGGTGGGGGCAATTTCACAATTCCTCACTTTTTCGACGTGAAAGTGATGGTTGACAGGGAAGGATCATGCAGAAGAAGCGCAACACTCGTGGATTAAATTGTTACCGTCCTTTAAATCGAGGCGGAGAAGGTGGATACGATTGCGCTTTGTTCTGAAACGTTGGTATATGTGTGGTTCTCTTTTCTTATCCCCAGCTAGAATACACTGTTCTTCCACCACCTGTGTATATATATATTTTCATGCGTCGTCCAACACTCCCTCTTCTATGAGCATTCGCTTTTCTCTTTAAATTTAGAAACATGTCAGTTCATAACAATGGCTTGCAGGAAGATGCACAATGGCAAGAGCTAAAGCTCCCACATTTATTACATACTGATGCAGTTCAAAAACTCCACGCAACTATCCAAAATAAGTGGGATTTTCTCCGACAGTCAGCATGCCAAACCGCGGCTGGAAGAGCACTGTGGAAGCATGTTACTCATGACCCACTTGCAGACTTGCTAGCAGGAGAGACAAACCTTAGAAAATGTCATGAGAAGATAAAGAATGACCTTCTTAACAATGCCAGGGAAATTTCAGGAGTAATTCTTGCAGTTCGAACCCTTTGGTTTGATTCGAAGCTAGAAGCTGCACTTGACTCTTTAAGTGGGGGAACGCAAGTAGTCCTCCTTGGCGCAGGTTGGTCATCCATCTATTCATCAATTTTACTTGTTTCAAGTCTGAAATCTGACTGATATCAGTCCCCTCTCCCAGCATTCAGGGCAAATTTAAGGTCAGAAATCATATTATAATTCACACTTTAACATCTAGAATTGGAGTATGGGCCATGACACAAGTCCATTTATATGTAACTATTACAGAAAGGAATCAGTAGATCATACTAGAGGTTCTGACCTTTAGTCAATTGTGCTTTCCCTGACAAAATTTCTGCATATAGATCAAACTAGGGGGCACAGTTGTCGAAAGTGAACCATAAAGTTCAAGATTCGACTAAGTCTACTGAACTACAAGTGGGTTTGTCAGTTAGTGGATGATACAACCAGCCACTCAAAAGAAAAGACAAGATCAAGCTTTAGTGCGATTGCCAGACTGCTATTGATTAGTCTAAGTAACAGTAACTTGTGACATAATTTGACCGCTGGTAATTGAATGCCTGGAGTGAATAAAAGATGAGTGCTCTCTTAGGCTGCTCTAGTGAAGGGCAATAGGACAATTTACTTCGCATTCAAGTAGTTAAAACATCTTACTATGTCTGGTAACAAAACTTTGCTATCCAATGTCAGGAATGGATACCAGAGCATACCGTCTAAGCTGCCTGAAGGAGAGCGATGTCTTTGAAGTTGATTTTCCTGAAGTTTTAGAAGTTAAAACCACTCTTTTAGAGGCAGCAAACGAATCAATCAACAGCGACCAGCATCCAACATTGAAAGCAAAATCTTTATGTAGAGTGGCAGCTGACATAACGAATAACGATTGGCTTGAAAAGCTTCAGAACTCAGGCTTTGTTCCAGAAAAAAGTACAGTTTGGGTTCTAGAAGGTATCATCTACTACCTCTCCCACTCTGACGCCATGCAAGTATTGCAGATCATTGCTGATAAGTGTGCCCTTGCCAACACGGTTCTGTTGGCAGATTTTATGAACAAGCAATCAACAACGCTATCCAGCTCCAACTTCCATTTCTATTGTGATTGGCCAGAGCGCTTACTTCCATCTCTGGGATTTTCCCATGTAAAGCTTTCACAGATTGGCGACCCTGATGCTCATTTTGGGCTCACGCCCGATCCATCAAATCTGTTCAACAAGCTCCGCAGCTTGCCCAGGTCAATGCAAACCCACCCAGATGATGGATCACCTTGCTGCCGCTTGTATTTGGTGCTGGCATCTGGTCTAACCAGTCAAACGTGGTCCATATAAAAGGCAATTTGAGCATAATGTAGAAACCATAGGTGTCTACATCAAATACAATATAGAAGTAAGCATCATTTTTACCAAGTAATAATCAAATAAATCATCTATGAAAAATCATACAGCCATGCTTTAGATCTTTTCAGGAAGTTCTTAATTTAGTTTATGATGCAATTATTGGCTTGTATATTCTTCTACTACGATCAAGCTAATTATTCTACGCAGTACAAAAAGCAAAGAATTTTTGTTTGTTCGAGGACCAAACAGAAAAAGATAGATAAAAGAATATACAGGTCATGGTTAAGTATCATACTCCTGGTGATCATACGTCAACAATAAGGGCTCAAGATGCCAGAGATACACGCAACACAAAATTCTCACTACGTTACAGTATATACGGCAGAGAGAAAGATCTAATCTCCAGTAATTGTATATATGAAGTATTAACAATTGTAACTTATAACAGCCATGGCCAGTAAGCCGTCAGGAATGTACATGTGAAAGCATAAAAATAATCCGAGCAGATAATAAATAATTTATGAAAGACCCCTCTGGAGGGATGCATAAAGTAGCATTATTGGTACCATTAAGAGAGAGAGAGAGAGAGAGAGTAGTTCTGTACTTGCAATACATAATTTTAACATCACCAAGCTCCCATGAGATATGGATACGAAGACTCTAAGCCACAGGAGCTACGAATGATTGGTACGTCGAAATACATCTTATCCCGTGGCAATCATAATATGTTAAGAAGATCTTCGTCGTGAAGACAACAATAGTATATCAAACCAAGTTTAGCAACTATGTTAACCCAATTAATAGTCTCCTAGCTGACCATTAATCACTATATTCATCTTGAAGTACTTAAATAGCAATTAAAAATATTATTAACATTCTATGACAAGCATTTCACAGCTATTCAGGTAAAACATTTTGGTTAGCTGATAGAGAATGAGAGTGAATTTCCGAAGAGTGGATACTTGATTCTGCAAGTATGGCGAGAGAGAAAGAAAACTAATACCGTGTTCAAGAAAGTATTCAAAGAAGAAGTAAAGGAAATTTCACAGAGCCAAGTTACACTTTTTTTTACGGTCGCGAGATGCCATGATAGAGAAACCTTGTCCGTGTGGAAGACTGTAAGAAGATACATAAATCAATGAAAAGGAAAGTGATTGCACCAATGAAAACAACGTAGAGGAAGGAAGATGCAACCAATTCAAGCCAAACTTAAGACTAAATAAAAAAAGAAAGAAGAGAGCCAAGTTCACGTTTTTTTATGGTCAAGATGCCATGATAGAGAAACCTTGTCTGTGTCGAAGACTGTAAGAAGATACATAAAATTCAACGAAAAGGAAATTGATTGCACCAATGAAAACAACGTAGGGGAAGGAAGATGCAACCAATTCAAGCCAAACTTATGACTAACTACAAAAAGAAAGAAGTGACTGCAAAACCTCGTAAACAGGTATTGGCCTGAAAATTTTAATGCTGAAACAAAATTAACATTAATCACGCTTCAAGGCAGTCCTTCACACTCTGCTCAAATTTGTCTAGTGAGGATAAAGCATCCATGAGAGTATCAACTGCCTTTTGCCTGCACGACAAAAGAAAAACAAAAGTGTAGAGACGTTAGGAAATTTTTGGTAAAATACAAGTGTATCCAATTTCACCAGAAAAGAAACGGAGTTCAAAACTTTTGCAACAGTGATTCCACAATTCACATCAGTCAAAACTATTCTCAACTCGAAAGCTGTATCAGTAAAATGAACAAATGCCAGCTGCCCAAAAGGTACCATAATTAAAGAAAACTCTCCCTTTTAACTCCTTACAAATCAATGACAATGTTTCATTAGTAAATAGGAAAATTCCAATCAAAAGGAAAAAATAATGTTTCTGCTACTGGATTTCATGCATTCCTGGACTCTTTCGCAGTAAACAGAATACTGGATTAAATTAATTTTGACCCACTTTTTTAGCTGGAAACAACAATTAGTCAGTGAACAAAAAAGAAAGAACTCATATAAAACATTCTGACACATTAAACATTTTTAAATGTTATGAAAATCAAATAGAACTATATAGTTCATCAACATTAAAAGCATCCAGTCTAGGACTATAACTAAGGATGACAATGGGTCGGATTGGACTCGGGCCTATTAAGGCCTGAGCTCGAGTCCAACTCCACCCCGCCCAAGCTGTTTTTTTATATTTTTAATTAAAAATGTAAAACAACATCGTTTTGCTTACATGTGTCAGGCCTTGGGCAGGGCTGGGTCTGGGTAGCCTGAGCCTAAGCTTGGCCCGTCATCCTTAGGACAGGGCGGGCCAAATGTCATCTCTAACTATAACAAGTCTAAACTTTTTAAGCAAATGTTGACTTATTTAGTAGAATTTTGGCTATTCGTTCAACATAAAAGCTAGAAGAGGTCAATGTTTACAGTACAATTTGTAAATAGGATCATGCACAGTAGTGCCATACCATGCACATGTGATGACTGTTCAAAGATACACCATCTACACAATTGCAAGTTAAAAGATAACATTACCTATTGCGAGCAAGCTTAATATTGGCTTCATTAGCCATACCATTCAGAGAAGAGAAAGATCTGCATAAAAAGAATCAACAAGAAGAAAGCTCAGAACTTCAAATTTCTAGCACCTCCTCGTCTCAATGAGAATGAGCAATAAAAATTGACCAAAGCAAGTAGGATCTGAAGCCAATAAGAAATAAATTACTTGTTAATAATTGAAATTCCTATCATTCCCCTATGGAATCTGATAGAAACTGATATATTCAAAATACTCTAAAACGGTTTTTGACAATGAAACAGCACGACTATTTCATATAAGACTCACAATTTCAAAGATAAAGAAAGCAGAGATAACTTTTGATGTGACGGTGTTTTAGAAATCAGCATTAGGTACATGTAAGCAGCTGACATACAAATATGAGATTTCCGTAATCATAATTTTGATTTTGGTTTCACTAACCTCTTAAATACGTGCATAGAACAAGTTACAAAAGCCGTAAACTTCAAGATGGTTATAAGATTTCTTGCATCTAAACCCACTGCATCTTGATTTCATTATTTTACAGGTATTATTGTGAATACAGCATATAAAAAATCACCAAACCATGCGTGAGAAAACATTAACAACCATGCGTGAGAAAACATTAACAGCACACCCATCGAAAGAAAGAAATAATAGGTTTACCTACTTTATAAGGTCATCTAGTATCGCCTCAGCTTCCAGCTTTATAGGGTCCTTTTTGTCAAGCAATGAAGAAGCATTTTTCACAATTAATCTAAACGTACAAACCTGAACAAGCAACGATTCAATTGCTAATTAATAAAGTAAGATATTGGAAAGTAATCAAATGTGGAAACAGAAAAATTTGTCAATACCTCAACACCGGTATTCGCCTGAAAATTAACGAAGGAATTGCGCTCTTGAGCGACACAATCCCTGAAAGCAGATTTCAACTGCCTCTGAATTTCCTCTGACTCCTTTTCCGTAAATTCAGAATCACTACTTGCTGATCAAATCATAAAAACCAACAAATTTTTCACACGTTAGAGTTACAGTAACATACATAGTGAGAGATAGAGTAGTGAAAAGGTTTTCTAAAAGAAAAGCATACGTACAGAGTAGGAGATAAACAGAGCGAAGAATTTCGCGGGAAGCGTCAATGGGAGCCAGTAGGAACTTAGCAGACTTCCTCTTCTGGTCTTTAAGCCAATCCTTGGGTCCTGCTGCGTAATTCTCACGCAATCAGTGTTAGCGTTTCCAAAAAAAATCAAAAAAAAAATTAATGAATAGGGAATGACGGGGCAACATATGCCGATGGAGAAGGCCGTGGCCGGAGCGGGTTGCGAGAGCAGAGCGAGGAACGAGAGCAAAGCGACGCTTCTGCGAGAGATGCCGGTGAGACGGAAACGAACTGGGGAGATTTTAGGGTTTGAAATTGGGGATTTTGGAGGGAGTGAATTGAGTAGGATTGAAGGTGAAGAAGAAGATGGTGAAAAGGAACTCATGATTTTAATGTGTTTGTTTTAGGATTATTGTTACCCGCCTTTTATTTAACGGTTATTAACGGACACATACGTGGCAATTCTTTTGGATTATTGTTAATAAATCCTGATAAAATAATTATTATATATTTAAAAATTGAAATTAAAATAATTACCAACACTTTATGGTTTTTTTATTTATTTATAGACCTTTTCAAATATATTATGATATTACAAATCAATTAATTGATGAATTTGAGATATGACCATAATTAATAAATCTAATATTTAATTTATTGAGTTATATGCAGAGATAGTAACTATGCAAACAATTTCAAAATTAATAATTTGATTACATTTAATAAATTATTTCTTCTTGATTTTAATTAATTAAATATATTTTTAAAAAACATTTAAAATTCATCCAACTCATATTTCAACTTATATTTCACATATTAATTTTAGGAAGGTTAAAAAATACACAGTCTTATCTTTAAATTACAAATAAACCATTTTTGATTGACCCACAAGAAAAAAAACGAAATAATGGATTAAAAAAATAAACAAGTAAGTATATAATAAATACTACCTAAGTAAATAAATAAATAATATAAGTTAATGATAACATATATATCTTTAACAGATTAAAAATTGTAATAATTATTATATTTTAAGCAAATTTTAAATGAAAATTTTATTTTATATTTATGTGCAACACTTTATAGATTATGTAAGTTGAATAATTTAAAAATAAAATTAGTAAAATACTAATAATTTGGCTCATTTTTCTAAAAAAATACAATTTAATATTATTAAAAATCATACTTTATAAAATAATTGTATTTTCGTTCAGTTAATTTTTTCATAACATACAAATTTTATTTTTTATAATAAAAAGGGTGAGTGTATAAAAAGTGACCTTTTATGAGTGATAGAGTTGATAGAGTGAAGGGACGTGAAGTCAAAAGATCTTGTATTCGATTTTTCCTATTTATGCTCTTTTGATCGAATCTATTGTACAAGACTTGTTTACTACGAAATACCCAATTAATATAATTTACATATTGTTACGTTAATTCAAAAACCTATTCAATATATATTTAAAGAGTAATGAATGCGAGTTCTTTTTTTAAAAATACTTATTAATAAAAGGTTTTTGGCTTGGAGTTGAATTTTTTTTTTCGTACGACAATTTTATTTTAATGCCTTTTTACTCGTTATCCATACAATTATTATATGCGATTACGTAGTTGTGGATGAGATTGAATGAGTTAAGCATGTCATGTCAATCGTCACACATGTTGAAAGCGACCTACCTATCAATTTGGACGTATGGTTTAATTCTTGTAACAGCTAGCACCCAACTTTATGTATATATTCCTATCCTATGCCCATTACATTTCCATTATCTTTTTTTTTTTCTCTTTTTGTTGAATTACATTACATTATTCTTATTCCACTTGATCGACAATCTTGAGCCTGATCCGATTAAGATCGGACATGAATTTAGATTCGATTAGGTTTGAATAATTCCGAATTCGAATTAAATATTTTTTAAATTTAAAAACTAAAGAATATCATTTTTAATTAAAATTTTAGGTCTCGGCTCTCGTTAAATCAATCATACTAGACAATTTAATATCAAATTCTACCTTAAACTCGATCAACTTGAATTAGACCCTTCAACTTTAAAGTCGAGTAAATTTTGGATTGGCAAATTTTACAAAATCTAATGCCTTTGCACTAATCAAGGAGGAGTTCTATTTATTGAACCATTATTTTTTTATATTTTTAGTTGAACTCCAAAATTTAATAATTATTTCAAAAAATGCCAAAGAATTTAAATGATTTATCCCATATAAAGTGATGAAATAATTTTTTTATCAATTACAAGTAAGTTAGTTATTATTAATTAAAATTTTAATATTGATATTAAGTAAAAATATCATGAAATTCTCATCTATACATTTATTTAATAGATATTTAAGATAAAAGATGCAAATATTTTTGTGATTTTTATTTATTTAGTAATAATAAATTATTTTTAAATTAATTAAAAATATTTACAATATTGTTTAAAGTATATTAAATAATATGCAAATCACAATATATTAATTATTGTATAGTTTTAAACCATATGAAACATAAATGAAAATATATCTAACTAAACCTTTTACATAGATTATACTATAAATAAACTAATATCGAAAATAAATATTAAAATATATATATATATTCAAATAATATTATATAAATTTCAAAATAAATATCTAAATTGAGTAAATAATTAATAAACGAGAAGATGAGTTTGTAAGTATTGAAGTAATTATATATAAACATAAGAACAAAAGAGACTAAAAAATAGATTCATTAATTGATTTAAAAATTTTATTTAAAAAATACTTTTTTGAAAAGTTATAAATTTGAGCTTCTTAGAAAGCTATATTTTGATTAAAAAAATTGTACTTTTTATTTTACAGTCAAAATTTTATTTAAAAAAAAATGATAGAAAAAGTACTTATTAATATTAACTAAAACATATAAATTAGCAGTTATTCACTTTCCTTTTTTCTGTTTCTCTTGTGAAAGAGAACAAAAACTGAAAGAGGAAACGCAGACATAAAATCCAGCGACTCGCGCTCTATCTCCGCCGTGCAGCCGCCACGTGGCACTAACGACCACCACCATAGGAACCCCGTTTTCGGTCATTCATTTAATATCATTAACTCATTTTCCACTCTTTCTCATGTGAGAACACTTTACGAACTGAACCAGTCGGTGGTGTTGATGGTTGATTGGAAATCAAAATCAATATAATGTGATTCCCTGATATGGATAGTCCAATTTGGGATAGGAATAATACGGCTGCTTTTAATGCCCAAACCGCAAATTGAATCATCGTCATCATCGGCATCGGCATCAAGAAGCTTAGTGTAATAGCGAATCGGATTCTTGTGCATCCAATTCCCGAAATGCGTATTTAAATTCAACGAGGATGCGAATTCCCAGGAAACCGCTGTGTCTTTGCGTTTTCTCCATCTCTCCTCCTCTTCCCCGAAATTTGCTCCTCCATAAATTGCCCAACCACAGACCCTTTCACACTTCAGGTCCGTTGCCTTGCTCTTTCTTCTCTCGTTTCTACCAAAAATTGGACTGGCGTACGCCGTTTCGTTGTGATTTTGTTCAAAAAAGTTGTTTTTGTAGTAGGAAGGTGGGGCAAAATTGGTTAAAACACTGGTAATTGATCGCTAAATTGATACTTTGAGCGTTTCTTGGAAGATTCTTAGAGTGAGAGCTTTGAAACTATCCGATTTTACTGTTTGATTGGGATTTGCTTGTAGATAACATTTGCATGGTCTTTGTTTTTCCCGGGAATTTTCCATATTTGAAAAAATGTAATCTTTAATAGTCCGTCTTTTTTTGAATAGGAACTAGAAAGTGGGTTTTATTCTATCGTTAGTCATTTCTTCTATAGTTGAAACCTTGTAGATTAGTCAACTTGTTCCAAGTCCACATATACACGGGCTTGTTTTCTGCTCATGAATGCTATATTTAGTAAAACTATTCAACAGTAGAGGCAAGTAGATAAATAATCTCTGTTGAAATTAGTTTCAATATATGTAATGAATTGGATTGTTTTGATGTTTGCAATTTATGGTCATTTTTTTGGAAATTGGAATGCTTGCTGTTTTACTGTAGGCTTAAGAAAGATGGCCTTTCGAATACCCACCGTGGATTTTGGCTCTGTCCATGTAATGGGTAATAAGAGGGAATCATGCAATCACACAAACTTTTATAAAATTTTAAGTGTTGAATTTCTTAAATGATGTATGTTTACAAGATGAGGCACAATGTTTATGTTCAAACTTAACTCTTACTATCAGGAGTTAATCATTTGCAAGCTGGGTACAGAATGGATGAGAGTCAAAGGACTGTTTTTGGTGACAAGGTATCAAAAGATCAGAACGTGTCTAGCAGTGATGGCTTTCAAAAACCATCTATATGGTCCTCTCCGGAAGGAGGATGCCAGATTGAGATTGCAAAACAGATCTTCTGCAACAGACCTCTGAATATGAAGAACATTGTAGCTGTTGGGTTTGATATGGATTATACCTTGGCTCAATACAGACCTGAGACATTTGAGTCTCTAGCATATGATGGCACTGTCAGAAAGTTAGTTTATGATCTTGGTTATCCACGAGAGGTTAGTGTGTCACTAGTTGTTCTTCCTATATTTTTTTTTTGTTGCATGTGGACTGAGAGAATGATTTTTCCATTGCAGTTGCTAGAATGGTCATTTGATTGGAAGTACATGGTTAGGGGTTTGGTTCTGGATAAAAAGAGAGGCAACATCTTGAAGGTAATATTCTTAATAACTTAATGTTACATTTTCAGCAGTTGTCTTAGCGTCATAGGCTCTTGTGAACCTTCTGAATTGGTAACTCTGCCTTATGCAGATGGATCGTCACAAGTATGTAAAAGTTGCGTACCATGGATTTAGAGAATTGTTAAAGGAAGAAAAAGTTGGCACCTATGGGAATACTCTGATACGTGATGCTTTTGACGAGCCAGAATATGCACTTATTGACACTCTTTTTTCATTAGCTGAAGCTTACTTGTTTGCCCAACTTGTGGACTTTAAGGATCATAATCCTGGAAAGGTTCCAAAGGGAGCTGAGTAAGACCAGTAGTTGGTGCTTTAATTATAGCTTATGATGCTAGGATTTGCTTCTTTGTTTAAAATTTCTTTCCTTTATCATGTCTTCTAACTAATTAACTTGTTGACCAAATAATTTTCGAGTTATTTTAATTAAGTTGAACAATACTGATTGTCACATTAGTAGTCCAGCTTCAGAAAAAAAATTGCTTCTGTGAAAGAATTGTAATTGCACAGCATGTTATCTTATGTTGTTTCCTCAAGTGTTGTACTTTATTAGCCGTTAAAGGTCTGCTGGATCAGCTTAAACTTGTCATCCTAGATGATATTCTAACTTTTCTCAAAGATTATTGACGCCTAAAGCATGTTACCTTCTGTGATAGCAAGATTGAGTGCTTTTGTCTTCTTTGTATGTAATTATCCTTTGTATGAACCGAGTATCCTCACATGTTCATCATGAAGCAGAAAAATATGATAGTAGAGTGTATTTGGTGATATCTGGAAATTAAGTTGTTTATGTAAATGAATGAAATGACTGGTATATATTGGTGAAACATAGCACTTGAGGACGTTAATGTTGCAAAGAATTTCTTGCCAACAATGACATAGCATCACACAGTAAACCTTAATTTTTAGATTATGCATCTTTTACTCTTTTTACTCATTATTTGCACTTTCAATGTCCAACCAAAATTTTCAGTTATGCTCGTATGTACAAAGATGTTCGAGCAGCGGTCGATTTGTGCCATCGTGATGGAACTCTGAAGCAAATGGTTGCTAAAGATCCTAAAAGGTGAGGGTACAATTGGTATTTTCCTCATGGATCAAGACATAAAAGTTGTGAATAGTCATGGTTCACCATATGCCCTTTATCTAGGTAACTTGGTCTGATGGAGTATGTTTCCTTGAGGACAAGCAGATTTATGGTTTTGTTGAACTGAATCATGCTTGTATTTGTGATATGTCATGTGCAGCGATTACTTTTTCTCAAATGGTTTCACAGACTTTTTCCCCCCTTCTTTTGATCTTTCCTTTCTCCTATGATACTCCATTAGGTACATCAATGAAGATACAGCTATAGTTCCAATGCTTCAGATGCTGAGAGATTCTGGTAGATCAACATTCTTGGTGACAAATAGGTGCTAATGCTTTCCTGTTCATTTCTTGCCTTCTCTTAAAGTAATTGAAGAGAATGTTTTTCTGTTTCTTTACATCACTTGAGATGGCACAATGTGAGAGCATTGATTATATGTCTTTTGCAGCTTATGGGACTACACAAACATTGTGATGAACTTTCTTTGTGGTTCGCGCACCATGGATGGCAGTAGAACATGCAACTTTGATTGGCTTAAGTACTTTGATGTTGTCATCACTGGGAGGTCATGCTCATTTCATCAAAGCACCATAAACATCAATAGCTTCATAATTATCTTTGGTTCTGTAACATTGCATATAACTGGATGTTTTGCTGAAACTAATTTTTTTAACCTCTTCTTTAATAATTCTTTTTTCTTATACTGATATCTATATCTGTGCGAGTATTAATCTGAGAATCAGGGGAGTGCTACTCTAGGCTCCACTCCAAAAGCAATTTTAGGATTTTGAGGTTCTTCCTAAAATGGTTTTGAACAGACACTGCGTGCTTGCATGCCTCTTTTAAAATGTGAAACTACTTGCCTAAGATGATGAAAAATTAACAATAGTGTTGTTATGAAAATGGTGTTGCATGCTCATGCAAGCAATTATTGCGGAACTCACAAGACGGCTAAAATTCTGAAGGCGTTTATTGTTGTCTTTTACCCATTAATTTCATGCCAAGTATAGGTTCCAAATACTTAACTGATAACCTTTAATTGGTGTCCTGAAGTATCTGCACAATTTAGGAAACTCTAGAAGCTGAAACTTGTCTGTCCTCGAACTATCAATCTACTAGTTGGTGAAACTTTTAGTGACAACTATTGACAAACCTATTATTGTTGCTAGCTATAACTACTTTATGTGGTAAATCAGGGGCTTTTGTGGTTCTTTGTCTTTTTACTTTTAAGTAACTTTGTGTTCAGTGGAAAACCTGGGTTCTTCCATGAAGAAAATCGTGCTAATCTTTTTGAGGTGGAAGCTGAATCTGGAATGCTGCTAAATACTGATAACGGCACTCCAATGCCTCAGGTTTGAGGAGAATCCTTTCATATACTTATTAATTGCAATGATCCAGTGACTCCTTTAAATGATTCAAATTTTGTTCTCAAGAAAAGGTGGGGAGTACTTCTCCAAGGATATTACCGAGGGAGACAAAAAATAGTTGTCGTATTTTCCAGGTACTTCCAATTTTGTAATGCACAATAAAGTTTCCATCTTCATTTGTACTATAAAGTTACATGTATTCATAGTACCAAGTCCTTACTTTCTTGGAAGGAATATATGGGGATTGAACAATTAAACTAAAGCATTTTCATTGTAAATGTTTCACTTTGAAGTTGATTGTGTCTTTGAAATTGCTTTTTCAGGGAGGCAGTGTTGCTCATCTGCATAAACTGCTATCAATCGAATCTAGTTCTCAGGTGAATCTTTGTTTGTTTTTGTTTATTCTTATGGGTACAAACCTGTAATATGTACATGGGGGAAGGCTATATTATATACATGTTGCCATTTACGAATACTGATCCTTGATTGGAAATTTTGTTTATTTGTTTCTAATATTTAGATACTGCATGTTTTGATTGCTATTCTAATATATGGGTGTTTTAGTAGGTTCTTTATGTTGGAGATCATATCTATGGAGATATTTTACGGAGCAAGAAGGTTCTTGGTATAATGCTCTTTATCTCGTTATTTCTAATGCTCACATCTTAAACATTGTTATTAGTACCATAACTATATTAATTTTGCATACAAGTTTTTACTGTGATTAGCGTGGTCTTTTATGAACTTATGAACAGGTTGGAGAACAATGCTTGTTGTTCCAGAGCTAGAGAGGGAGGTAGAACTTCTTTGGAAACTGAGGGATACAAGGAAGGTAAATTGCAACTTGTTATTAAGCTGAGATAAGGACTATATCAATGCTCTTAGACCACTTTAAATTGATATTCCTAGATGTTTATGTAACTAGTTGTTCAAGATAATGATGCTTAATCTTGCCAGTAAGTGCAATATTCTTAAAATAGTTAGGAGCCAGAATTAGTGAATGAGCCAGACATGAAAGTATTGGTTTCTTCCTCTCCCTGTGGTTTCTTTTGCTGAACTTGCTAAAATACCAAGTCGTCAAAAAAGGATCGTGTTCTGGACTGAAGTACTGAGTATATTGCCTGCTGAGAAAATGTTGAACAATATCTTCCACAGTTGATCGTTATACTTTGTCTCTTGTGCTTTGATTTCATAAAACTGAGAGTCCATAAGGGACTGTTCTGCTATCGTTTAAGTTGTCTGAACCTATTTAGAATTAAAGCTTATACTGATGATTTTGCTCCATTTTAAATGACATATTATCCCTGGATGAATGAATTATGTCTCACTTTCCCCAAAATGACATCTTCTGCAGAACCTTAGATTGTTGAGGAATGAACGCGATCGAATTGAAGACCATTTACGTCATTTAAAATGGTATCTAAAGTATATGTTTGGGACCGTTAATGCAAATCTTGTATCTTCATTTACTGTTAACCTTACAAGTTACTGCAAGGAGGGAAGGTTAATGCATATTAAAGCGATGATCTATCCAGTTTAAAAACAATTTGCATTAAACAGGTTTGATGATCTTAATGATAAGCAGAAGCCGGAGATAGCCAAGTCCTTATATGAGTTGGAGGTTCGATAAATAATTCATGACACCACTTCCTCTTTGTACTTCCTTCCATGTTATACATTCTAATGATATATATATAATGTTTGTTGCTTATAGTGCCAGCGGGATAAGGTACGAATTACTCATCAACAGGCTCAACGAGAATGTCACCAAAAGGTGAACAAATATATGCAACCTTTATATCACAGTATACACATATATTATACGTGTTAATTCAGATTGACGATTTCTTGTGTTTGTCAACTTCAGTTTCACAAGGTCTGGGGACAACTCATGAAGACTGGTTATCAAAATTCTCGTTTTGCTCATCAGGCAAGGATCGATCACGTCTCTGTGCTAATTTGAAAATATGTTTTCAGCAGTGTCTCCCATGTCTTCTAGTCCTCTACCTTTCGTTATTATCTTCAAGATTTCAAGGCAATAGGATCTGAAACTTGCATTTTCTGCATTGTACAGGTAGAAAGATTTGCTTGCCTTTACACAAGCCAAGTGTCCAACTTAAGCTTGTATTCTCCAGACAAATATTATAGACCCAGTGAAGACTTCATGCCTCATGAATTTCACATCCTTCCCCTGTAAAGCTACAAAATTTGTGGGACCTTTGATGTGAAGAATAATGACAGGGGCTTTGCCTTTTTGGGTTATAGATGAAGTGTAGCATATTTTCCTAGTATTGAGCTTGTACCCATAAACCAGATGTTACCTAACCAACTTGTAGCTTCTTACCTGGCATCTAAATTATCAGTTAACTGTAAGAGTCGTAAAATGACATCGTTTCACTAGTTGAAGATAATTTACAATGCATTTTTAGATCAAAATGTCCCTCTTCATTTATTTTTCTTTTGAAGACCCAGACAAAGTAGCAAGTAGGAAGAGGCAAAAGAGGAATATAAACCCTCTTGCGTTATTATACTATACATTTTCCTACCTGGGGATTTATGGCAAAACTGTTAATTACAGGAGAACTTTTATGCATATTTCTAAAGCTTCCACTCAAAAAGCAAAAGAATTTATCTTCTTCTTTTTTTTCAGTTTCTTTCTTCATCTCTCCCAAAACTAAACCCTTGATTTGAAATCTTTTTCAGAAATCAACACGTGAAAATGGAAGGCATTTCTGAGCAGGATTTGTTTTGTGAAGCTAACCCTCATCTCGCCTCTCCGTTTCTTCCATTTCAGGTGGCTCAGGGAATATTTCACTGGATAGCTTTTTAATGGAAGATGATCGCTCAATCCCACCACTTCCATGTGATCCAACTCTGCCCACTGAATGCCTTAGGCCACTAAGGCCTTCCCTGTTGGTGGAACCATGACTGGTGGCATTATCTGATGAACCTTGTCGCCAGCTACCGAAAACAGCAGCACTCCAGGACCTCCTAGATGAAATTGTTCTCAACCTCCCTGAGGTGTAACGCTCCTGTCTTACCACCTTCAAAGGGTTCTCCAAGGCTCTCAGGATGTGCTTCATCAATGGACGTTTTGCCGGCTTCGGGTTGAGGCATGACATTGCTACAATAGCCATTGCCCATACCTCTTCCAACAGGTCTTCATCTATGATCAAAAACGGATCAACGATCTTAGTTACCAGTTCCTTATCATATTTACTGATATATGCCAGAGTATGATCCAACCACGCCCTTGATGTTGCATCATCTGATTTACTGATGCCGAGCTTGCCTGTAACAAGCTCAAGTAACACCTTTCCGAAACAAAAGACATCATAGGCACAAGTTGCTGAGGATCGACCTGTACATTACCAGAAATAGATTCAAGTTTTTCTACTTAAGCATAAGAACATCCAAAGTCACGAGAGGAATGCACATTTCAACTAGTATTCATAGCCAAAGTTGATGCAATTCTGATCCATATTTTGTTCATTCAGAGATATGACCAAAGTTTGTGATATTGGACAGGTGGAGACAGTTTTGCAGATACAATTTCGTAAGAACAACCTGTTATAGTCCCAATAACCTCGCAGAGCTCTTATAATTTCTAGGTAGTGTTTTGAAAGTAAATATAAGGGAAAGTAAAAACAAAAGATTAAGCATTTCACATCTGTAACTACCATACATACCAGAAGGGCCAGCTTCCAAGGACCTGCATATCAGCAAGAAAAGGTGTTACTTTTCCTTTAAAACGAACGATAGTTGAAATGAAAGGAGCCGTAGTATAATTTTTTCGTGTCTTTCTCTTAAATTACTTACTGTTGCTTTCGCAAGAATCTTGTCAGCACATTTTGCTGTAGATCACCTTCCTGGGGGCAGACCTCGCTCAAGCTCCCAAGTCGCACCTCGAATTTATCATCTAGCAGAATACTACTTGCTTGTATATCTCTTCAAGCAACAAAAAGGAAACATGAGAATTACAATCCGAAGTAATGTTCAGTGACATTCTTTTGAACAAAACAATTAAGAAATATGCATGTTGCAGAAAGGATTCAGGTGAGAGGGAAATGAAACAAGTTAACTTTCTTAAATCAGAGAGCATATGAGCAGGTCATTTTTGTTACTCTATATCTAGTTCTAAAAGTGCTTATATGAACACAGAACAACTAACACTTCTGCATTCGCGGTCATTCTAATAATCCATGAAAGTTCATCACAATCAGCATAGCATCAACAACCAAAGTACAGGGAAAGCAAAATCTAGTCAGCGTAGAATGTGCAATACCTATGAACAAGGGGAGGGCTACACTCATGGTGTAGGTAACAAAGTGCTTCAGCAGCTCCTATCGCAATTTTCAATCTAGTAATCCAATCAAGTGGCGGTAAACCTTCATCCTCAAGATCTGGTGCCCTGTAGAAGGAGCTACCCAAGTCCCCATTGACCATATATTTGTAGACAAAAAAAAGTTTCTCATTCTCCAAACAATGTCCCAAGAGAGGAACCAATCTTGTATGTGAATATCTGTTGAAAAGCTCCAATTCCACCATGGACAACTCTTTATTCATGGAGTTTAAGTTGATCATTTTAATAACTATAGGGAGTCCTCCTTCCAGATAACCACGAAAGAGATCTCCAGAATGACCATGCTTGATGAGATTTGCTTCATTAAACTCACCAGTCGAATGGAGCAGTTGATCGTATGTGAAAGACCCTCCCGGATTGAATACATTAGTAGAATCCTTGGGATGCGAATGGCTACCTCCTTCTGGAACAGGTCCAGCATTTGCAATGTCTCTTTGATTTGTGAATTTTTCACACCTTCTTAGAAACACCACTAAAACCAGTGCTAGAACCACGATGAAGACAGCTCCACCAAACAATCCTACCAAAATGTATATCCATCGTTTGCTCTTCTTTGCAGCAGGTTCAGGCAATGGGGGTTGTATCCTTTCCGGGGCCTCAGAATCTCTAAAATTTAAGCCTCTCACGGAGTAGAAGGATTGACAGTCTTCCAAACTCCTTTGGTTAGACTCCCCTTCAAGGCAGTTTCTGTTCAGGGTAAAATTGCTTGGACCATCACCAGGAACCATTCCTTGGAAGTAGTTACCAGAGACATCAAGGGAAGTAAAGTTTCGAACTAACAATGGCAAAGCTCCGTATAACAAATTGTTCGATAAATTGAATAAAGAACTTCTGGCATTACCACGGACACTAAAATTAGGCAAATTATCTGTAAAGATATTACCAGAGATGTCAAGTAGCGACAAATTTTGCAATGACAGCAATGCAGGAGGAAGAGCACCGTCCAGTTTATTCCCACTTAACACAACAACTTCCAATCTTGTAAGACTCAAGAAAAGACCATCTGGAAATGAACCCTCGAGCTCATTTCCTGCCATATCTATCCTCTGCAAGCGCCTCAACCTTTTTAACTCTGAAGGTAATGACCCAGACAATGAATTCTTGCTAATATTAAGCTCAACCAATTGAGAAAGATTACCAAGTCCAACAGGTATCAGACCAGTAATACTGTTATCAGACAAATCCAAGAACTGCAGACCAGTAATACCACCTAAACCTGGCGGGATTGACCCAGATAAGTAATTTGAGGACAGGTCAAGTATAGATAGATTACCAAGCAATGCAAAAGATGTAGGTATTGACCCAGTAAGCGAATTCCTTGAAAGATCAAGAACAGATAGATGCTCCCACTGTCCCAATGCAGTAGGAATACGGCCAGCAAGATCATTGTCAGATAGATACAGAGCGTTGAGTCTAGTTAAATTACAAAATGAAGAAGGAATCGGACCGGTGACTGAACTTGACCGGAGATCCAGTACTTGCAATGAACCAAGCCGGTAGCCAAACCAGTCCGGTATAGAACCTGGAAGTGAAAACCCAGAAGCGTTTAAAGACTCCAAGAACGTAAAATTTTTCAGAGCATCAACACTAAAACTGGGATTCAATCGTCCATTATGGGTTCTTCTAAACCCGGATATGTTGATCCCAACGACCCGACCGTTCTTGCACTTGATTCCCTTCCAACCACTGCATGGTTCGGATCTTATAGGCCATTCTTTGCTTCTTAGCCCCAATGAAGACCGGAGATCCAGCAATGCCAACCTTTCCTTCCACATAACTTTCTGTGATGACCCACACCGAATCAAGAAGAACAACAGTAAAGCTAAATGGAGCAGAAAGCTTCGACCTTTTTCCATTTCCATGAATATGCTTAAAGTGGTCGATACAAGTTCACCTTCTTTCTTCTTCTTTCACCTGTTTCTTGATACTGATGTTGATCATCACTCTAGTCCTTCCTCTGCCCAGTGATGTTAATTAGTATTTAAGGAAAAAAAAAAACCTATAAAGACATAAACCAGAGAACAAAGCAAAGATTGGATTTTTATGGTTTCTATTTATGTGTGTAATGTCCTTACCTCCATTCACAACCTCTCGTTCTGTTTCCTACGTTGTGCAGTTCTTGTTCCTTTTAAAACCCAAAAACCATACACCAACAAGGTACTGTCTCCTTGTCTCTGTCGTGTACATTACAAACCAAAAGAAAAAAGAAAAAAAGGAACCAATCTTTTCTTGAATCTTCCTCTTCAAAAATGCTACCTTGTTCCTGGTAAAGTTGGTAATGCCTCAAACTTCGAGTACCTGCTCTCTCTGTCTACTGCATATCTTTTAACTCTCTACGAACAGCCATTAATGAAACCAACTTTAGCTCTTCTTTGTCTTCTGAAAATACCAACTAGGTAGGCTCTGGTTCACAAGAGACTGGGGAAAGTTTCTAGCTAGCTAGGCATAACTGTAATGGACGTGGGTTCGTCGCCTATGCTGTGTTTCTGTTATGAATCATACAGTTGGAGGAAGCTAGCTCGTGGGATTGAAGCTTCTTTCTTTTTCTTAATATCCACGAGGAACACACCCTCTTATACTGCTCAGACTTGTTAACAAATAACGGATTAGAAGCAAATCCGTGTAATTTAGTGTCTTTTAGTGAGTCGAGACACCATCTTCACGTTGGCAGGAAAGAAAGAATTTTCAACTTAAGTGGCGGCTGAAAGAAAGAATTCGAGACACCAATTGTTTATTTATTCCACAAAGATTCCAACTTTTTTCGCTCATTAGTCCAACTTACTAGCTTTGATAGTTAAAGATACGTACTTTACCTATTCCAAAAAAAAAAAAAGATACGTACTTTCCTTCCTTCAGGATCCTGGGTTAACATGAAAAATCGTATTACTGCCCTTTAGGAGTAGTTTAATTCGCTGGAGAGATTCCTTAGACTGCCGAATTCCTCAGTACAAGTTTCTTTAATTCTTAAGAATCTTAATATTTTAAAGATACTGATTTTTTTAAAATTAATTGTCTATGTTATTTAATTTAAATATATATTAAATGGCTTTTATAAAATATATTAATTTACTAATTACTATATATAATTAAGAAATAATCAACTACATGACTATTATTTTGATAGCTTTTATTATTATTATGATTAACACCACTTAAATTATCTTTACATATTAATGATAATTTATAGTATATTAAAACTAAGTTAGACAATATTAATTATAGTCATTATTAGGAGAGCTAAAATAATGAGTATATTTTATATTTAATAATTAATTATCAAGTATAAAAGATAATTATCAAGTATAAAAGATAATTAATCGGCAATCTTTCATGGGTGCTTGACTGATGGGTTTGGAAATGGTTCAATGGGTATGAAATAAAAAGGGGGTGGTTGGTTATATATTATCATTACAGGGATAATATTATGATATTCAACTTTTAGGTATTGCTTCATACCCCTCAAGCATGGGAGGAATGTCAATCATTCCTGAGTGACACTCCCTTCATCTATTTTTTCTTATCTTTTTATAAATACAATTAATTAATTAAAATATAATTAATTATATTTTATCTTTTTTAGAAATTAAATATAAATAATTAAAATATATTAAAATTTGATGTAAAACAAAAATTTAACAAACTTTTATTTCTCAATATTTTTAACAAACCAACTACTATCAATGGTAATCATTCATTTGTTCTAACCAATTATCGTAATTATACTGATTATATCCATTCTCATTCTTTACTATATTTATTTCTATTCCTATTATCATTACTCAATTTGAACCAAACGCCCCTCAATCATTAGGGATAAAACTACATATTGTTGGACCTCTCAAGGTTTCGCATGTCAGCAGAATTATTACTGGGAGTTATTGTTATTGTTGAATCTTTGGATTTTTTAAAAAAGAAATAAATAATTAAAATTAATTTAAAATGAACAAATTAAAATTAAATTCATTAAATTAAAAAAATCGGATAATATAAACTTAATTCTACTCGACTCAATTGGCATGGACCAAACAAACGTTGACGTCAACTGTTGGATTGGTCGTAAAATGGGGTCCACGACAGCGAGTGACTGGACTAAAGTTGGAAATTATAACTGACGTGGCAATCCCTATAAGCTCATGTGTTTTATCTTCTTTTGCCTTTGTTGCTTTACGCCTTTACGAAGTAAGGAGTTCACACCATCGTTAGGCTCATTTTTAATTAATAGGATTACAATAGGCTTGATTCGCAATATAAATTTTTATAATATAACTAAAATATTATTATTCTTAAAAATAAATTAAAATATTATTAATTAAAATTTTCAATTTTTAAATTAAATAAATTTAAATCTTTTCTAAATTGTAATCAATGATTAGGTTTAATCCAGTCGATTTAAATTTAATAAATTTAATTTAACTAATTAAAAGTTAATGAAATTAATTTAAATTAATCCATTTGATTTAAAATTAATAATTTGAATTTAATTAATTAAGAGTGAATAAAATTATTTTATTAAGTTAATTAAGATTATTAATTTTAAATCAATTTTATCCGGACTCCAAACATGAACATTGATTACAAGTTGGAAAAGGATACCTCATTAGAAGATATCCACTTAAAATTTAAATTTAAAATTTTAAAATATTATTATTTTAAAATAAATTAAGATATTATTATTTAAAAATCATAAAATAAAATGACCCATATAATTAAATTTTGTTTATTTTTTTCTTTTTCTATAGATTATTTAAAAGTAATTTCTCAATTAGTTAGGAGTAAGGCTGCGTATTATTGAATTTCTTCAAACTTCATATATCTACGAAATTTGTATTGCATGTTGTTGTCGTTTTTTTGATTATTTAAAAATCAAAATTTTGAAATCAAATTTAAAGTTATTAATTTGTAAATTAAATTAAATTAATTAAGATTATTAATTTTAAATTGATTGCATCCGAATCCAAACATAATCATTGATTACAAGTTGGAAAAGGAAGTGTCATTAAAAGCTATTCCACTTAATTAAGTTGAAGATGACAGCTGATTAGGACGCCAAGTCCAACTGAGTCATTATTGAATGCAACAAAGGGGTCTCAATCAATTAGACCAATTCAACCGAAAAAGAAAAAGAAAAGAGATGAATAATACGTGGACCAGTTGGCCATTTGTACGCGTTTTGTGTGATGTCGTGTCTTGTCGTGTCGTGTGGTGTCGGCTGTCAAAAGCTAAAAGACAAAACTGCTTTTGATTTATGCTCATCCAAGTAGCCACCTCATGACTTGTGGGCTAGCATGCACCGAGAGAGCGAGACTAGGTCAAAACTCCCCTCAAGATTTATTTTATATTATTATATTACGCTTTCATTTGCAATACCGTATAGTACTAGATTTGATTATGACACGTTATTATATTGATATCGATTAATACGAAATATTATTTTAGGTTATTTTTAAAAATTTTGAAATAATTCTAAAAAAAATTAATTGCAAAATATTTCTTCAATATATTTGCTGTATAATGTATAATTTTATATCAACCATATTTTAAAATTTATAATAATGAAAATTTAAAATAACAACAATTCATTTATTTTATTAACATTATTTTTCATATATTTCATTTATAAATAATAACTATAATTAATATAAAAAAAGATCAATTAATCATCGTATAAATATAAAATTAATAACAATACAAAGTATTTAAAATATTACAATTTCATCATATAATAAATAATAACTACATCAAAACATCAAATAAGAAAAATAATAAGTATTCATTACCCTTTAATAATTACAATTTACAACAAGAGTTTGTGTCGAGGAACCAATAAGAAGTGAAACCTTAAATAAAAAAATTTACAATTATATTACATATATAGAATTTAACATATACATCAAATATCAGTGAAATTAAAAGAAGAAAGAGAAACAAAAACTTGAAATTTCATTCATTTGAATATCTACTATAACTGCATTAACCTCAATTCTCATTTGGTATAAAATTCTCATCATTTAAAGGAGCCTCATCATCATCATCATCATTCAAATTTAGGGCACTAGATGACATGTCAATACTTTTTCATCCAAGATTCTCTTTCAAGTAACTCTCATCTATCAAACTCGAATTCTCAGAAACCCAATCCGCCAAAAGATCAACATTATCGATGCAAATTGGATCTACTGAACTATTTGTTATGTTAAGAGTTCTAATAAATAATAAAATTAAATTATTAAAATTATAAGAAATTATATCTAACTTAATAACGATAATAACATACATTTTCTGAAGTTCTAAATTGTATCGAATAAAGACCAAATCATTTAATTTTTTGTGATCTAACCTATTTCATTTCTTGGAATTGATGAATTAAAATGTACTTAAATTTCTTTCACTTCCTGTTACACTCACACATTAACTTAGAATTTGAATTATAAGCATTTGCAATTTTGGAACACCACTTCAAACCTTAACGATTTTGGAATACCACTTTGGAAATGGTCTTATAAAATTGTAAATCATAAGACAATAAAAGTAATACTATAAATAAAATAAAGTGATTATTAATTTTCAACAAGTAACAAAAGTGAAAAAATATATACCTGGATTAAGTTTTTTTCTTTGACGAATAGCAATTGACATCCCAAAATCACCAGAAGCCTCTTTATAAATCTCCATTTATAAACTTTGGAGGTCTTGCATCCTCTAATAGGCAACAACTGTTGTAATAGTTAATAGCATTTCCCTTTTAACTTCATCTTTTTTTGAAAAATTTAGTCTGAAATAAACATTAGGATCCAAAAATGCACTAGCTGCAAACAACAGAGAGTAAAGTTGTTTTTCTCATCTTTCACTATGATTGCAAGATAAGGTGTGTACAAAGAAGACATATTTTTCATATTGGCCTTGATTGTTTTCTTCGCCCTCTCCATGGCATCATAAAAATAGCTCATTGTTGCCTTTTCATCACTACCAGCTAGATGAAGTACCCTCACCAAAGGCTCACAAACTCATATTATAAATTGACATTGTAACCAAAATTTAGAATCTTCAAGTATAATTACGGAGACTTCTAATCCAACATTAGATTTAACATGTTAAAATGCAAAACACTTATCACTTGTAAACATCTATCTCAACTGTTTATTCATCATAATAAAACACTAAAATAATAAGAAATTTATTGCAAATCTTGTAATAGCAGGACGACACAAATTCCTGCTATTGGTGAAATCCTTTCTCATTAAATTAAAGACTCATGCATGATTGTAGATGAACTTGGTCACCTTTTTTACTTGCTGCACGGCCTCATTAATATAGGAAAATACCTAAAATTTCCTATATTTTCAACAATAAGTCAATGTAATGTGCAGCACAAGGAGTTCAATAAAAAAAAATTATACTTGCTTTGTAATCTTCTTTTAGCCGCTTTATAAGTGGAATCATTATCATTAATGAATTGAACAATATTTTCTACCTCTTCACAACTTAATCGAATATTTCAAACAAAGTATCAACATTCCGAACAAAGTCAAATGCATAAATAGACTTACATAATATTGAGCCTTTTGTAGAATAAACAAAATATTTAATAATAGGCTCATGTCTTCTATTTGTCCAACCATTACATATGATTGAACACCTAAAAATAGCCCAAACCATTATTCTTTCATCTAACTAACTTTTAATTTCATAAACAAAGTTACTCAATAGTTTACCTTTGTAGCCATCATTTGAAGGAGCTTTATATCTCGAACCATAAGAAGTGGTAGATAATAAGAAGTAATAGAATCTACCATAGGCTGATAATAATAAGTCTGAGAAGCATTGAATGTTATAATTGAATCATATCACCATCTAACCATTGATATATCTACATTATGAACTACGTCTCTTGATTGTAGGGCGCTACAAATTGAACGCTAAGCTCTTAGAGTTATTCGTAGTGCAAAAAACTTAAATACCTGTCTTCTTCTTTTCCTAACATCAAGTCTACGTGCAATAATCACTTCTTATTAAGTAGGAATACTACCACCTTCAACATTCCAACTATCATCTTGAACAACCAATAAACGAACTTTCATTGCCAATTTCATAATTCAATATCTACCTTCTATCTTTTCATGTTGATACTCTTCAAGCGTCATTTCATATCAAGACTCACTTTTTTACAAGGCTCCACATCACCTTTAACCCCAACTAAATGCTTCTTTAATTTAGTTATTCCTCCACCTTTTAAATGCTTGTTACAAAACAAGAAAATGGTATGGTTCTTCATTTTGGGGACCAATTCAACATAAGTTCAAGCTGGATCATTGTATCTTTCTGACGCAGTTGAATTATCATGAATACTTGAACTTCCTTAAATTTATCTATAAAAATAAACAAAGACATATATCAAAATTAACTTAATAAATTCATATCAAAATAAAGAACAATAATTTCATCATCAATTATCATCACAAAATTTGTATTGTTTAACTCAAAAATTCAAACTAACACAATTACACAATACATATCTACATCTTATATAATATAACTCATTTTGTATGATTACATCATACACAGTTTAATTTCATTCAACACAATTCACCAATAAGTTAAAAACTAACAATTCAAGTATTCAATATACACAATTACACAATACACATATACATCTTATATAATATAATTCATTTTGTATGATTGCATCATCAACCATAAACTAAAGACATACACTTACAACTCTAACATATTCAACTTCAACTATAACTCACAACTATAAGTTTACAACTTACTTTATGTAATCTCATAATTCAATTATAAACTAATATATTTAGTTTACTCGTACAATTCGATTTGTAATGCTTCAATTAGTTTGTTTTCTTAACTAATTTTAATCAACATTGTTACTAAAATCATGATTCTCAACTATAATTTAACATCATTTCATTCACTAATTTTAATCAACATTTTTAGTTTCTTACCCAAATGTTCTAATGCATTTTTTTTCACAAATTGAAAATTCCTAAATTGCATTGAAATTGAACCAACTTTCATAAATAAATTCAAATTTCAAATCCAAATTTTCCAATGCATTAATTTTCTTCATAAATTGATAATGTTTAAATTATATTGAAATTGGACTGACTCACAGAAACAACTTCAAATTTCAAATCCAAAATTTTCAATGCATTATTTTTTTTCATAAATTGACAATGCCTAAATTACATTGAAATTAAACCAACTCACACAAATAATTACAACTTCCAAACCCAAATTTTCTAATGCATTAATTTTTTTAATAAATTGACAATGCCTAAATTACATTAAAATTGAACCAACTCACACAAACAATTACAACTTTCAAACCCAAATGTTTCAACTCACACCAACAATTCTAACAGTTCCAACCATAACAAAACATACATAAGTCGGGTATTCATAACATTGATCATAATATCATTGCAATTCAGAGCAAAAGACTCACCCAGAAAAAATTAGAAAATGCAATTAAGAGTCGAGTCCTGGAATCTCTAACATTCGGTACAAACAATCAATCGGTTCAGTTCGGGTCAGGTTTGGATCTAGATCTGAAAAATTGAAATTCCATATTTGCTCTACAAATAGTTGTAGGCACTAAGCAGTGGTCTAACTAAGTTTTCTTATAGTTTTTTTGCTGGTACAACCAATTTGGTTCCACTTTTATTTTTCTACTGTAGTTTTCAGTTTCTATTTTTCTTTCAAATAATTTTTTTTGTTTTGTTGTTAATGTCAATGCAGTTATATTTTTATTACTGATGATAATTACAAACTAGATAACACTCAAAGATATTTTTTTAATTAATTGAATATATTTTAATCTCTTCTATAATATTTAATAATAAATTATCAATAAAATTTAATTTAATTTATTAAGACAAATAATTTAATAATTACATTCTATTTAAAAATTAATATTTATTTTTATTTAATTACTAAATAAAATTTATTTGAAATTTAAATATTTTGAATATATTTTAAATTTAATTATATTTATTAATAATTAGATAAATAAAATTAATAAATTATTTATAATTCTTATTAATAATTAATATATATTTAGTTAATAGTAAATCAGATTATAAAAAAAGAAAAGAAAAACCGTGTTTTGTAGGTTTTTATAAATTTTGAAAACTAGAATAAACCAAAGCTAAAAACAAAAACCCTAAACTCAAACAAACAATTTTTTTCTAATCTGAAAATAAAAATAGAAAAACCAAAAAAAAGAAATAACATATCATGGTTTTAAATTATTCATTAAATATTTTTATAATCTATAATTTATTATATTTACTAAAATATTTTCTTGTCTAAAAAATTAATATTATGAATTATTATATTTTGTGCACAATTCAATTCAATTCAATTAGTATTTTGTAAATTGCATATTTTTCTTTTCTGTTTTCTTTTATTTTTTTATTTAAGAAAATGAGATTAAAAAAAATTGGACCTGAGGAATCATGAGAGTAGAACTTAGAAATGTTAACGATTAGCTGGACCGGATTCAGCGTTTCTTTCGGCTCAAGAATAGTTCGAAGGTTGAGTTGGCCCGAAAAGTCTAAAACCTAATTTTAAGTTTTTAACCCTTTAAATTAGATAATATTTTTTAATTAATTAGTATTTTAGTTATTGAAAAAATAATTTCATTTGGTGAACAGTAAAATTTGAAATTTGAAATTTAAAAATTTAAAATACTAATTTTTGAAATTTAAAAATTTAAAATACTAATTTTTACAAGAGGTGACTACTAAATTAAATATCGTTGATGACTTATAGATTTAGTAGAGTCATCAGCGGTATGAATTAGGACACTATGTTACATACTCGTACACATAAGTTGCATAATTTGTTTTTTTTAAATAATCTAATGTTTATTTATAATGGAGTTTACGAGGATAAATATTTTTCGAAAATTATATTTTTTTAAAATTTATAATGAATTGATGAAGTAGAACGAATTATAAATTCCTTCTTACGAGAAAGGCTTTAATAATAGTGTAAAGTATAATTAATAAAATTAATGGTCCAAAAATAGAGTGAAGATATCTAACCAAAAAAAGAAGAAGGGAGACTGTGGTTTTAAAAATATTTTAAAAATCTGCCGAAAGTTAAATCAATAAGTTAAAAAATTTAAAATTTAAGGTTTAAAAGATTTAATAGGCAGTAGACTGTTGTGAAATCGGTTAAAGATTAAATAAAATTAAAAAATTAGAGAAATGATTAAAAATGATTATTCTTACTTATCAAAATTTAAAGTTTAATTAAAAAAGAAAACTGTTAAATTAAAACTAATTGATTTATAAAAACTGATTAATAAATCAAAAAAATATTAATTAATAAACTAATTAATTTTCAACAATAAAAATTATTAAACTAAATTAAACTAAAAATTAAAAATGAATCAGTTTAAAACTTTTACAATTAATTAAAACATTGGTCTTTTACCATTCTTCTATTTAGAGGTTGTGTGCTCATTCTTGTGAGCCCTTGTGTGTGGATAAGTGCAATTATTCATATAGTTGGGCCTTAAGAAGGCTGGGTCCATTGTTGCCTTTCACAAGAAGGCTTATTCAAGGCCTCTATATATCTTTAAAGAGGAGTAGGAACAAAGTCATGACTCTTCTTTTTTCTGTTTCTTTTCTATAATAATAGTGGATATTAGAATTGTTGTTATTTGAGTAACATTGCACAAATTACCCATAGTTTGCAATTATTTATTTTAATTTATAATTAAGTGATATATTCAATTCAACTGCCATTTATAAGTTTAATGCTTTTTTTTTTGTTAACCCACGTGTTTTTTTGAGTAGGCCAGAATTGTGGGTGACAACTTTAAATCATTATCATGCAAATAGTAATCCCTGCTCATGCATTTTTATTTTTGTTCCTGTATTTTTTCAAATAAGTAAATTAGTAAGAACATAAAGATGTACTTGCTTTAAGTAATTTTAAATAAAATCTTTTATTTTAATTTTTAAAATCTTTTTCTTCTATTAGACCTTCGTTAAAAAATAACAATGTCATATACGTGACGTGAGCATCACATGTAAATTAATAAGATGTTAACATAAAGATTTAACTCAATTTTAAAACCCAATTGTGAACTAATTAAATATGATTTAAACTAATAATTTTTTAATTATCTTAAATTATTAGTTTAAGTCGTTTTAGAAATAATATCTCTATTAGTTAAGGGTAAGACTATGTACGGCTAGAGATTTCCAGACTTTGTGCCTCAGCGAAATTTTTACCAATTGTTATTATTGTATTAGTTTGAGTCGTATTTTAATTTATTTGAATTAAGTCTAATAGTTAAATTAAGTTTTTTCATGTGTTAATTTTAAACAAAAGTTTAGAAATAGTTACTCTAAAAAGTTGAAAATCATAAGAATTATTTTTGAGAATTTTCAAAATTTAATAATTTTTTTGAATCCTTAAACAAAATTTCAGATTGAAGACCACTTGAACTACCCTAAAAACAAAGAAAGTGATGATGTTACAAGTTTGAATCCAGACATATAATGAAACGACATTGACAAAACCATCGTAAAAAGGAACAGAGAATCCATATCCGAACCATATCTCGGTTGCAGCCCTACTGAATGTTCCCATCGAAACTGAATCCTCAATCTCCATCTCATACAACCTGGCAAGCTCCATAACTTTATTGCACACCCAATTCCCATTTCAAGTTAATCCCTAGCAAGCTACTCATGTTCATCATTTTTCTGGCTCGGATTGAAGTCAACAGATAAAAACTCAATTTAATTGAGATTTAGATTCAAAAAATCTAATCCGACCAAAACTTATTATTTTATCCTTAATTTTAAGTAAAGACTTGATCTAGAAGTTCATTTATTTTAGAATTTAGACAAAAATGAAGTTGTGATAATGAAATCTTGGGTAGAGATGGGTGATATTTTAATTGGTAAATTAACGCCTCCAATGGCGAAAGAATAGTCGTATGCTCCGGAGGTTCTCTAATGATATCAGAGGGGTTTGCTGTCGTTGTGGAAATTCCATTTTTCTTCCAATTAGTATCTTCTTTAGACAGGTCATAAAGAGTAAACTTTCAATACTTTTTTATCTTTTTAGCTGTTCTGTCGGATCTGTTGCTTAAGACCTTTGGTTTTTACTCGAACCTAATTGAAAAAATGGGATCACTTATTATGAACTTGTTGATAATGGTTCTGATCTAGTTCATAGATATAAGTTCAACTTGTCGATGAAAGTCTTCTTTTGTTTCTCGACGGTGAATTAAGATCACACTCATAACATGTTATGTTTGGACTTCAAACCGGATTACAGGTTACCATCAGGCTGCAAGGAATTGCATATGCCCATCATCATCCGGAGCCTACACATCCCCTTAGCAGGAGTGAATATTTTCATTCTCAACTTCTGTCATACTTGTATATTCTGGTTTCTTTTTAATCTTGTAAAAGTAGCTGTCCAAGGTAGGATCTTTCCAAAACAATTCACCACTCTGCAAGCTCCTCTGACACCAAAACACCTACCCAGAAACCTGGAGAGACCCCCCATTGCCAACTTGTAAGAGGGACCAAAGGAATCAAATGAAACCATCATATGTACATGTACATTGATGTTGAATGTGCACAAAAAAAGAAAATTGCAGGTGTAGAAGAATCACTTTTTATAAGAAACAAGGTGGATGATAAGGAATCCAATCATATGTAGCTTGATTTATCTCCAAGTGTTTATCACATTAGAGCACCCTCTTCAGTATCACCAAGTCATTTTCAAGCAGTGATATTTCAGAAAAAGTCAGGCAAATTCTGTAGCTTCATGAATCAATCAAAACACATTCAATTTCATAAACACAAAGGCTTTTTCAGCAGAAATGCTGCGATTCAAAGATTATAAATTGCAGATTGCAAACCGAAACTTAATCATATAATGCACATTCTGTGCGGAAATCGATAAAGAAACAAGGATAAATAACTTGGAAGTCTTTTGTCAGTACAGGAAATCCACTAAACCTGGACTGAATAAGAATATGTTAGATCATATTATACTTATTAACTCTACTTTTTAGGAGTAAAAGACTTATCATGTATTTTATTATAAAATAATTATAATAAAATATTAATTTAAATTCTAACATTTTTTTTTTAATTTTAAAATTCTCGATTACATGGAATTTCTTTATCTCTTACCTAAGTAGTCTTCTTCACGAGTTCCTTTCTCTCCATTAGAATTAAAGCACCTGTCAATGATTCCAAACTCACATCGAATATAAGTCTGACTGATGGAACATATACAGTGTCTGGTCTCTGATCTTACCACCAAGCTCCTCTCCAACTTGCAGTAGTTCAGGTCCACCATGGAAGATAAAAGAAGAGGAAGATAGGCTTAAAGATTTTGAAAAGGAAAGAAGAGATAAAGTCTGCAATTTCTGTTGGATGTTGATGATAAGGATTCTTAACATTTCAAGAATACCCAGAAAAAGTTTTTTTTCACTCCATACTTCCCTGGAAAAGTTATTTTCAATGAGGTCAACCACATAATCTTTTGTTCCTTCAGATATGTATCTATGACTGATGCACTCTCCTCCACATGGCAGACTCTACGTGTCAGGAATCAGCTAGCTTGCTTTTCTGTGTAAAGATCCAAGTTCCTGGAAAATCCCCTTGAATGTGTGGTTGCCCATTTTACTATGGTTGCTGAGAATTTGGTCATGTAAATTTAGCAACCAAATTTATTAGTTGCTAATGGAAAATTTGAAATACTTGTAGTGACCACTCAATAGTT
>JANZLC010000006.1:2061127-2093080 GCA_026413385.1 Erythroxylum gracilipes | reverse complement strand
TATTTGTATAAGTCAAAATTCATATGCATATATTAGCGAATACTCAATTATGCAAAGCATATGATGTACTGTAAATTCCTAAATTTTCTAACCCCTAACATGGGGTGTTACATACACGACTTCAACTAGCAGACATCTTTATAAAGGCATTAGGAAAGGATCAATTTGTGACACTTCGTGACAAGTTGGGACTTCATGATATTCACTCTCCAACTTAAGAGGGAGTGTTGAGAATTATCTTTGTAATTATTAGAATTATATTGGTAATTAATATGTATTTTCCTTATAGGCTTTAGTCAACTATCCACTGAATGTGGATCACGGTATTTTAGCATTAAAATTAGGAATAATCTATTTTACTCTTTTTATATAAGAAACACGCTCTGTATATGGAATATTTGGCACATTCTTCGAAAAGGTTTATCACTTTTTATCTCCTTTTTGAGTAATTAACCTTGTCAATGCATTTGCTAGGTTCTCTTTTGTGTTAATTTTTTGCATGTCCACACTTTTACCTTCCACCACTTCAAGGACAAAATGGTATTGAATTTATGTGCGTTTAGTTTTGGAATGAAAAGTTGGATTCTTTGCAATATGCAAGGCATTATGACTATCACAATACAAAGGAATTTTCCCTTATTGGTGTCCAAGCTCTCCCAAAAACTTTTTTTTTATCCAAATTGATTCCTTGCAAGCTTATGTAGCTGTCATATACTCAGCTTCTGTTGTAGATAGTGTTATAATTGTCTATAGTTTAGACACCTAGAACAGCTCCTCCAAGAATCGTAAACACATAACATGTAGTGGATTTCTTTTATCAAGATCGTCTGCAAAATCAGAATCAACATATCCTTTGACGATAAATTCAGATGCTTTATAACATGGAGCAGCATTTGAGGTCCCTTCAATATATCTTAGGATCCTCTTTACAGCCCACCAATGTTCTTGACTAAGATTCGCCATGAAACGACTAACTATTCTCATTACATGTGCGATGTTTGGTTTTGTGTAAATCATAACGAACATTAAACTTCCCAGAATAGATGTGTACGGTCCTCGAGACATCTCCATCATCGTTGCTTAACTGCTAGGGATTTTTACTTGAGGATAACTTGAAATTAACAACAAGAGGGGTAGAGATTGACTTACAATCTTGCATATTAAAGCATCGCCGGATTTTCTTCAAGTAATTCTTCTGAAAAAGCCAAATCTTCTTGTTATTTCTGTCTCAATAAATTTGCATCTCTAGAGTCTTGTTCACTGGTCCTAAATCCTTCATTTCAAACTCCCCAACTAATTGAGCCTTCAAATCTTGAATAAAATCTTTGTTGGGGCTTGTAACCAACATATCGTCAACATACAACAATGATACAATGAAGTCATTATTACCAAAACCTCTTAAAATATGCACAAAGGTCTGCACTAAATCTGTTGAATCTATGACTCCTTATGAAGGAATCAAATCTTTTGTACCAACATCTTAGTGCCTATTTTAAACCATACAAAGATTTGTTCAGCCTACAAATCAAGTTCTCTTGCCCTGGTTCTTCAAAAACTTCTTATTGATGCATGTAAATTTCTTCTTCAAGATCTCATAGAGAAACATAGTCTTTACATCTAATTGCTTTAAATATAGATCAAATGTAGCACATATAGCTTGGACAAGCTGAATTGTATTAAGACCAACTACAGGTGAAAAAATTTCAATAAAGTCTATATCTTCTTTCTGAGCATATCCTTTTACCACCAACCTTGCGTAATACCGCTCTACTTGATCATCACTGTTACGTTTGATCCTGTACACCCACTTGTTGTTAATGGACTTTCTCCCTTTTGGTAGCAGCATAAGCTTCCATGTCTTATTTTTATGGAGAGCTTCTATTTCTTCCTATATTGTTACCATCTAAAGTGATGCATTTAAGCTATCAGTTGCTTCTCAAAATGTTGATGTTTCTCCATCTTTTGTTAAGAAGCAGTATGTAACATTACCCTCCATAATATAATCGGATTGTCAGGTTGGGGTTTTCCTTTCACGTGTTAACTGTCGAACTTCTGTATTTTCATATTCAACTGGCTCTTGCTCCTTTTAATCTAATATAGTCTTAGTAGAATGTTCTTATTCAATCTTCCTTTCTTCCTGAATCATTACAACCTCGAAATTTTCTTCATATGTGCTACTTTGATCTTTCTCTTGCAATTTATCTTCTACAAATATGTCATCTCTGCTAATGACAAGCTTGTGGGCAGTGAGATCTCACAGTCGATACCCCTTAACTCCATCTACATACCCAATAAATCCACATTTTCTTAATATTGGATCCAATTTCATGATCTCTTGGGTATTATACATCACGAACACATGACTTCCAAATGTGTGTAACTAAGAATAATCTGTTGGTTTACCGGTCCACATCTTCATCAGTATCGTCAAATCGATTGATCTTATTGGTGATTGATTAATCACATAGCAGGCAGTCTTTATTGCTTATACCCAGAAAGACTTTATCATACTTGCAGTTCTCAACATGACACTAGTTCTTTCCAGCAGAGTTATATTCATTCGCTCCAACACACCATTTTGTTGAGGAGTGTGAGGCATTGTGAATTGACGTTTGATGCTTTCTTGATTACAAAGTCAATGAACTCACCACCAGTATATTCTCTACCATTACTAATCCTTAGGCACATCTGTCTTTCTCTTGATAGGATACGCCTAACATCTTCTGGGGATTATATAAATAAAGGTTACAAAGTAACTTACTCCGCCTACTTTTTATACTTCAGAGTAAATCAATTCTAAAATATCTTTACTTCTAGAATTAGATGTAATAAATTTCAATTTGTGCTGCTTACTTGTAACACGGTGCTCATAAAAGGATAATGATACCTTTGTTAGACTAGGGAGTAGTTTCTGCTCAGAAAGAATCTTCAATCCTTGTTCTGACATATGACCAAGTTTATGGTGCCAGAGTTTTGTTGCATTTTTTGCAAAACTAACCAATGCAACCAATGCAATTACTTCCAAATGTGTCTCTCCCATAAGCTTATATAAGTTTACAGCTATTCTTTTCACTTTCACTACAATAAGTGCTCCTTTGATCACCTTCATAACTCCATTTTGAATACAGGTCTTGCACCCAAGCTCATCTAATTGGCCTAAAGACAATAGATTCTTCTTCAAACCCTTAACATGTCACACATTTTGTATAATGTGAACTGTATCATCATACATCTTCAACTTGATGGTGCCAATCCCAACAATCTCTAAGGCATGATCATTTTTTATCTACACAGATCCTGCAAAAATAGTTTTATAAGTGTGCAACCAATCTTTATAAGGAGTCATATGTCATGTTGCTCCTGAATCAATTATTTAAGTATCAGTGAGCTCTAATCCGTCCTTGAACATCGTTGCTACTTCACTACATAAAATTTCTCCAGTTACAACACATCCTTGAGAAGTTGATGCTTCAAAGGCCTCCTCTTCACCCTTCCTGAATCGGCATTCACTTTTAAAGTATCATCTCTTGCCACAGTTGTAACACTTGCGATTTTTCTTACTTCTGGATTTCCAACTTCCTTGTTTATGACTTCCTGCAAAATCACGCTCCACTGACCATCATCTCATCATTGATAAGGCTTCTGCTATTAGCCTTTCTTCCTTGTTGATGCGTCTACTTTCTTCTTCAAGAACTGAAGCAACGACATCATAAAATACCAAAGTGTTCGTGAGGATATTATTGGTTAAATTGATGATTAAATGGTTATATGAATCCGGAAGACTTTGAAGTAGAATCTTCATACGTTCAGTTGGATTTACATTGTGTTCCAACTTTAAAAGTTGAGAGCATAAAGAGGTTAGAGTATTAATATGCTCCGTTACCAAAGTAGATTTAGACATTAGGTGTGTGCAAAGTTTCCTTTCTAGAAAATTTTATTATAAAGAGACTTAGCTTCATATAACTTTGTGAGATGGTCTCAAGTTTCCTTAGTTGTTTTCTTTTCCTTTACACCTTGCAAAATATCATTTGATAGATCGAGATGCAAATCTGACATGGCCAAGGCATCTATTTGTTTCCATTTATCTTCATCTGTGAAACCCATCGGCCTAGCACTGATGACCTCCAAGCAATTATCTTTGTCCCGTCAAACTTTGTAATATCGAATTTGGTCAACATTGTTTCTATCACAATTTGGCTCTTCTAACACAAGAATTGACTCCCACTCTCTCACATGAAAGGGGAAACCGCTTCAGGTTTAAACTGGAATAAACCAGGAAAGTTCCTAGGAAAGACTACAAGGATCACAAATGGTCCTACTTAAAATCTAGTCTCCTTAAACAGAGATTTTCTTAGACATGCACTTAATTGCCTCATATGCTGGTGAAAAATACCCCAAATGAAAACAATAACTCGAGAATAAAACTACCCTTAACCCACAACAACACATCAAAAAACTCGTTTTTTTTATATGAAAGATCAGACTATGCTGCAACTATAGAGCATACTTGAGCAAACCTTGGGCTTTAATAAGACTAATAGGAGATGGAAGAGCAAACACACTAATAAAAAAAATTGAGATAAAAAGGAAACACAAAATTTAACATAGAAAACTCCTTAAAAAATAAGGGGGAAAGATTACGGGCAAGAGTAGAAATTTTTCCGCTATATGAAACAAAGATTATAAAGGAAGATCTCACAATCCATACCAACAACTAATACACAAGGAGAGGGAAGAGATTTTGGGGTGAGGAGAACCTTAGGGGGAGGTTATTGTAATTAGTTTTTATGGAAGTGAATCAGAGTGCAACCTTTATGATAGCTACGTTAGTAGAAATGTGAAGAAAGACCAGAAGAGAGAGAAAGGAGATAATCACACAAGAATATTTGCAGAAGGAAATAACAACATTCTATTTTGACATGTCCATATAGTCGTTGGTGACCAGCTTATATACACGTGAGAGAGTAGAAATTCAATATGAGCTAGCGTATTATTACATATATGAAGTTTATTTAAAAGTCACACTGTCTTTTTAGTTAGTTTTGAACGTTGCTTCCCGCATCTGGTTCATCTTCTTCGTTTAATTTTACAACAGAGGTCTCCTTGTATAGCCTCAATTAGGACTTCTCATCCCACCCACTTTCGATGTGGAGAGAACCGGCCACAAGTCCAAGAACTCAAATGTTTTGAGTACCTGATTTGATTTGATAATATTCGAAAGTTACCGATAAGACAAAAAATTTAAGGTTTAAAAGATTCAACTAATATTAGGTTATCATAAAACCAGTTAAAGATTAAAAAAAATTAAAAATTTTGAAATAAAATTAAAGAATACTCTTATTATCTATCGAAAAATTTAAAATTTAATTGATTTATTTTAATTTATAATAATTAATTAATTTGCAAAACTAACAGATTAATTAATAAACTGATCGATTACCAATAAGAGTTATTAAAGTAAATCGAATCAAAAAATTAAAAATCATACCAAAAAGTTGGTTCAAAATTTTCACAACAGAATCACCCGCATAAGTTAATTTTATATCATGAACATTAATTTATTACTTTTCTTGACTTGCAAAAACAAATACATCAAATTAAGGTTTTTTAAGTTAGGATAGGGAATTAACAAGTGTTTATTTTTATTTTAATTAGCTAATTTTAAAAATAATTCAATTTAAAAGTTTGTCAATATTATACTTTACTAAAATAATTTATTACCTCAAGACTATAATCAAAATGGTCTCTACGGGTTTAATATTTAAAAATTATATGAAAAAGAAGATGTCACAAGTATTATCATTTATTATATTAATAAATTATTAATAAAAATAACATTTTAAAATAAATTATTTGATTTCAAAAAGAATATTAAAATGATAATATTTAAAATTTTATAACTTATTATCCTTTTATTTTTGTTTGAACAAAAATTAATGAAACCTTAATCAAGGTTGGAGTATGTGAATTGTAGAACTATTGTATTTATTAGTGATGCAAATTCTTGTGAAGACATATAACTTTATGATTTTCAACAATGTTTTAAAAATTAGATCAAAAAATTAAAATAACAAAATAAGAAATTTAAAATTTAAAAAGTTCAATCGATATTAGATTGTCATAAAATCCATTAAAGATTAAATAAAATTAAAAATTTTAAAAGATAATTGAAGAAAAATATTTTCGCTTATCAAAAAATTTAAAATTTAATTAAAATAACTATTTTGATTTATAAAAATCCATTAATCTACAAAAATTTATAGATTACTTAATAAATGATCCATTTTAACAAAAATTGTTAAAATAAATTAAACTAAAAAAGTTAAAAATTGAACAAAAAATTTGATCGGTTTAAAGCTAAACTAGTTCGAGTTTTAATCATTAATTTTTAAAACTTACATATTTATCATTGACATCTTACATATCCTTACAAGGAAAAAAATACTCACTAAAAATAAAATATTAGTTTAGAGGTCTCAAGATCAAAGATGACTTTACCAACCCAAGCAAAATATCCAAAAAAAATATTAGATCAAACTTAAAAATAAATTTTTAGTTAATTAAATTTATTTTAGTTTTATATAATATTTATTAATAAAAATATTTTATTTTATTAAAATAAATTATTTAAAATTTTAATGTTTATTTTAACCATATTTAGTTATCAAAACAAATATTTAAAATTTGCATATTTTGAAGATATTTTAAATTTATTTTATTAATTAATAATTATTAAATTAATGTTATTTAATTTAAGTACAAATTTAAAATTAAATAAATTATTCGTAATTTTTACAAATAATTAAATATCTTAAATAATTAAATAATATATATTTAGTTGAAAATAAATCAGATTATTGAAAATACAGAATAGAAAACAAAAATAAATTTTTATGATTTTTATAAATTAAAACAAAAAAGTATAATCTAAAAATTCAAACAAACATATTTTTTATTAAATTTAAAAACAAAAAATAAAAAATAAAAATAGAAACAACCAGAAATCGGCCAATCAAAGATGCTGCTAACGATTGAATAATGACACAAATGGTAAATCTCTTCCAGGAAAATCACATCCTGGTGGGTAGATACACTACAATTACAGGTGGAGGACTGGAAAAGGACCGTCGTATTTATCCCGGAAAATTTTACAAGAATTGTTGCAAGTTCTCCAAATGCAAAGATTTTGACTGCCTTTCCCTTTGAAATTTGAACTTATTTCATGAAAGAAAGTAAAATTTTGCACATACTTATCTTAAGGAACTCTGTATTTCTTCCAATGTTCTTCCTTTCGTCTCGGGAACCCATATGCTCGTAAAGGCGATCGTGAAGGCACTCACAACCATGTAAATGGTAAATGTTGCTGCAGTTGAAGAAGGAAATGTAGTTATCTGCACTAAAATTGCAGGGAAAAAAATTAGAGAGAGGTTCAGTGGGGATACAGACCTCCAGTGCTCCAGTTTAAAAGTAAGTTTGCAGTCATTGTAACCGCCCAGGAGATGAACCAATTGGACAGTGTTGCTGCACTTCCAGCCAGGCCCTTGATGTTGATCGGTAGAATCTGCATTTGCATGTTAGTTCGATCCATCGGCCATTTCAGAATAGTTATGATTTGTTCTTTTGAAGGGCATTCTATAGCTTTAAAACTTCTTTACAGTAATTCTTTAGGCTAAGTAATGCATACACCTAACTGTAAGCACTAAAATCCTGAACTATGTCTTCAGTATTGACCTAATAAAAGATCATTGATGCTTTTGAGCCATGTGGCTGATTCAGTGACATTGGTGATTTTAGAAATTCTAATTGATAGAGCAAAACTCGAACATATTGGTACCTCGGACATTATAACCCAAGGAATAGGACCCATTCCCAAAGAAAAGGCTATTACCAAAGCCTGAAACAAGAGAAGGGAGAGGCAGGTTATCAGAACTTACCAAAAATGATATTAAAACCTTGAAATAATTCATATCTCTATTTGTATCACATACCACAACTCCAACAACTGAAAGGATTCCGAATATGGTATACAAGGTAGAGTCTTCTGATAGAAAATCCTGGACGAGTAAACATTATGAAGGTAGAATAATATTATACTGCTCCATAATCTTGTATCACAATAAACAGAAACTCTTGTCAACGAGTTAATCCACTTACCTTTGCAAAGAATGACACTGCAACAATCAGCAAGCTAACTGTCATTCCACAAGAGGAGACCTATGGTGACAGGAAATGAACAAAGTCACCCATTTCTGTACAAATTATAAAGACTAACCAGAATAGTTTTGCTTTAACTCACTATAAGGAGAATCCGACGGCCTGTTCTATCAACCAACCAAGTAGCTACACCAGTGGCCACAACCTAAACAACATGTGCGTAACCATGTAGATAAAGAGCTTCATAGGACCATTTCAAATTAATGACTCTACTAATAATATTAAAGACAATAACTTCAGATTTTCTTCTCAAACTGTACCTGAACCACACCAAGCCCAAATGTAGCCACATTACTATTTGTAACCCCTGTTTAAGATCAAGAAATTAATGAGAACCATTGTACTCAAATATAGTTTAGTTGATCTTAAATGATATATTTCCTCAGGACGGTCAAAGAGCAGTCATGAATTATCAATGGGAAAAAGTGACAGTCAATATGGACATCAACTAGATGTAGCTCTGTTGACGATAGACCATGGATGCATTTTAGAGGTCAGACAACACTATGTAGTAACTAGTACTACTAATTATTTCACCACTAAGATTCTAAGAAAACATGGTTTCAAAAGACATTCAGTTAATATTTTACCCAACTGATTTTGAGTAGTAAAGGTATGTAGCAACAAGAAGAGAAGCTTGCTGCCTTCAAATTGGAATAAGCTTGTAACTACACCAAAATAATTTGATTCCAATATTCCAAAGTTAAGAACATGATAAAAGGTTTATGTGAGGAAGAGGAACGTGATTAGGCTTACCAGAAGCTGAAAAAATGGTACTGGAATAGAAAAGAACACCATTTATCCCACTAAGCTGTTGTAAGACAAGTAGACCTATACCAACCTGCAGGAAATTGATTGATCCAAAATAAAAGTCTTATGTTTTATGCTATTTTTAACTCCACAAAGTTAAAGATAATGACAGTACATTACCATCAAAGGAAACCAGTATCTTTTTCGTTTGAGATCTGCAAATCTGATTGTTGTTCTTCTGCTAGTTGAAGCAACAGCTCTCTACACAATCCATACATGCAGGTCAAATTATCTAAGACTGATAAATAATGTAAAACACCGAAAGAAAAATTTGGTCTACAAATTTTATGCAAGGAAAAAAATTGCATGTGGGAAAGCAGATCAGCTATTTCACTGTCGGCCATTACCTTAATTTCATTCACTTCAACCGAGATATCAGTATCAAATCCCCGAAGAACTTGCAAAGAAGATTCAAAATCTTCTGTCATACCCATTTTTGCCTGCAATTTAGGGAAGAAACGAGATAAAGAGTTTGAATCATTAGAGCTTAAGAAAATGTTTGATTCTGATCAAGGAAAGAACATTCTCGAAAACGTACCAGCCACCGAGGAGACTCTGGAATGAAAAATAAACCAGGTATCAAGACGGTACATGGAAGAATTCCTGAAAAACGAGAATTAAGTTCCATGATTCAAAACTGGAAGTCTGCCAAGATTGACAATGATATTTAGGTGAATTGTTGACCAAAAGTTCGGCTTCCATGATTGGTATTTTCTTTTTTTGACATGTGTTGTTTACAATAGAAGGCAATCTTTCAGAGTGTTACCCAAAACTGCAAGTATTCTCCATTGAACAAAAATTCCGAGCAGGTAAGCAAGCATGATCCCAATTGTGACAGAAAGCTACATAACAAGACAAGTTGAAATTAATTACTCCAGGGACTGTGAAATTCAAGTGTTTGTATCTGTTAATGAAAATTTAACTAGTAAGCCTGCGTATAAAGCTAACCTGATTCACTGACCCTAAGGACCCTCTCAAGTTTTGAGGGGCTATCTCTGCTATGTAAACAGGCACCTGCAAAAGATAAAACAGTTGAAGTCCTAATTAATTTTTAGGTTTCAACAACCAAATTCAGTCAGAAAACCTTACCGTATATGAGATAATTCCCACACCAAAACCTTCTAACAACCGTCCCAGGTATAAAAACGAAGAATCCTACACAGAACAGCTTACCTTCAGAAACAATTGAACATGTTCATGCTATAAGTTTCAGTGAAGCAAAGTAACTAAACTCACTTTGGCAAATGATATCGCAAGCCACCCAATGACATTTGGAATGGAAGCGATCATTAGAGACTGCATTTGAAACAAAAAAGACGGGACTCATTAGTTAAACAACCTAAATTAAGCAAAATGTCTAGGTATAGAATTCTCGTGCTTGGTGGTAAAGCAATCAATAATCCTACCCCTTTTCTTCCAATATACTCGGCAATTTGACCACTAGCTATAGCACCAACCATAGCACCCACATTCGATAGAGAGCCAAATATCGAATACTAACCCAAAAATAAATTGAAGAACAGAGTTAGAACACATGATGAATAAGCCCAATATCAAATTTAAAGCAAAATCGTATATTCACACCTCTGAGACCGTAAGTCCAAGGTCCTTGGTGATGGCAGTTTGAGTTGGAGAAGAATAACCGGACTACAATTAAAGAAAATTAAAACTTGATATATCAAGAACTTCATTATCAAGCTTTTAGCAATCTTGATATTTCAAGAACTTCTTTACCAAGCTTTTACTAATCTTGATGTTTCAAGAACTTCTTTACCAAGTTTTTTCCTTTCCCATACATTACCATGTTTGCAGCTAATCGGAAAACTACATAAATCTTTAGCTTCAGTTCATTCTTCATTAACAAAATCGAACAGTAAAATAACAACAGAAACCCATGTTCACTTATCAATCATAAACTCATTATGGCAATTAGCAGATGGGAGATTGAGAAAGTCCCTCACAGTGAAGCCGAATTGGATAGGACCAAGAGCAACAATCAGCACACAAGCCAGGACAGATATGGACCTATCCCGAATGGCCTGAGAAGATCCCATCATGCTTGATTGTCTCGACCCCATACGATACCAACTCCCAGTGTGAAGAAATGGCTTCCGTTGGTCCCCTCTCCCATCATCATCGTCCCTGAAACTCATTATTCTCTATTCGAACAGTCACCCAATTTTGCTTCTTAAGTGACTGATCAAATGCCCCAGCGAAAGAATAGCAGAGAAAAGTAGAAGCAACAATGAGTAAATGAGAGAAAATACAAGCATTTGTCGTCTCTGTGTTGTCTGTATGTAGGGAAGGCAGTACAAGACATGGTTGACGTTACTACTTACAATTGTTGCTGGTCCTAACTGCTAAGCTGTAAATCAGTAACCTCCCTGAAATGTTCTTACATGTTTGCTATCGTAACTCAAAAAGAACCAACTCACACTTGTACTCGCTACGTTGGGTATAATCATCATCGTTTCAGACTGACGTGTAGGGCTGGTATCGCGTCAGATTGAGGTTATGCTTTGCCCAAATTTAATCGGGTCTGATGCTAATATGCTTTTTTTTTTTTTTTGAAATCATGCTAATATGCTTTTAATTTGTGATTAAAAGATATTATTTGAAAAACTTGAGACGGTAATTAGTTTGAGTATGGATGGTTTAAAAGTGTCTTTTCATTATTGTAATGCTTTTAGAATAACTCGTCGTTGAGGATACGTCAGTGACCTGTTTTTTCCGACTTGTTTTGTAACGTGTTTCTCGTTTCTCCTTTTAAATTTTTTTAAAAAAATTATTTGAATTAATATCCGAAAATTCGAATTAATTAGAATTAATGGATTAATTTTAAGTGGAACCAAAAGGTCCGAACTAACTGTCAACTCTACCTCAATGATAAGGGTTTGGACTCTGGACGAAGTTATGCTTTCCACGGTGTCTTTTAAGTGCTGGCATTTAACACGTGGCTTTTCTAGTTCCAAGTTTGAAAATGACATTTTTGAAGTTTACTTTACAGTTATTAATTAAATATTTAGAATTTAATTTATTATAAACGTGACCAAGTCAAACTCATTTCATTTCATGTTGTTGGAATTAGGTGCGCAACCTACCAGGCACGTGCTTGAAAGTGGGAGATGTTAAGGTCATTCAAGTAGTTGAATTTGGTTTGGATTGATTCGAGACTTGGACTTGGGCCTAGGATACCTAAGTCTATTATTGCAAATTATTTTAGAATAAACATCTTTTCTATTTTTTATTAAAAATTGATCGAGTCGGGTTTGGACTCTGGACTCGAGCTCAATTCTCTCAAGCCTGGCGCTAGTAGAAGCTGTCAGATCAATCAAGTTTAATAATTTTTGTTATTAAAAATAATTAATTTATTAATTAGTCAATTAATTTTTTGTAAATTATAAGTGAGGATAGTATTCTTTAATTATTTTTCAAAATTTTAATTTTAGTCAATATCGAACTAATTTTATGACAGTTTAATACCAATTAAATCTTTTAAATCTTAAATCTCTTGCCTTACCAGTTTAACTTTTAGTCCGTTTTTAAATCATTTTAAATTTATTATAATCTTCAAATAAATTAACATGAATAAAATTAAGTAAAGTACTGAATTTAAAATATAATTTATTTTTTTAGAAAATAAATTATATCTCTTATTCTTTTTATGTGTATATAAAAAATCTTTGAACTAAATATAATAATTCATTAATTGCATATTTTACATAAATTATTTATGAAATTAACAATTTCAAACAAAACTTCGAGTTCAACTTCAGATTCTCAAATTTTTAAAAAATAAATATTTAATATCTTAAATTCATATACTAAAAATAATTGTTTAATGTCTTAAATTCAAATCCTTTAATAATTAAATTAATAAAAAAGATGAGCCTTGAACTAATCGGACAAAAATAATTTTTTTATAAAAATATAAAAAAATTACGTATATTATAACCGTCTTCAAATCCATACTTAGAAAGAACCTTAAGCACTAAAGATTCATATTCTAAATATTGAATATATTTTCTTTTTAGTCACATAAAAAGTTACAAACTTATACAAATTAAGATAAGTTAAAGTTTTTTTTTAACGAAGATAAGTTAAATACTTAAAATACAATTTAAATGTTTCAAAATATATAAACAAATTATTGTATTTATTTATTAATATTATGTCTTCAATTCTGAATTAATGAACAATTAATTTAATATTTGTTAAATATATTATTTACACTTCAATATTTTATAAAAAATAAATAATTTGTTTATTTTTAATGTTACTTTATTTAAGAAGTAATATTAAAATAAAATATAAGAAATAATAAAAATATTGTTTTAAGTTGGCTTCACATAATTGGGAAATGCGCAACCAATGGGAACTTGCCAAGAGGGTGCTTGAAGTGGATACAAAGAATGAGGAGAAGGCAATGTCCCACGCGCCCACGCTCGGAGCTGGAGCGTGGGGACGACCGGAACTGAATGTCATGGTCTCGGACTAAGAGGACATACTTAGAAACGTAAAATACTAAATCGGAAAACGTTAAAAACACTCGGAGACCCTCACTGTCACTCTCTGGTTGCTCCGCTTCGTCATTCAATCTCCGTCGCCGATAACGTCGTTATTGCCTTGGCTGTGTTCAAATCCTGAGTAGCTTCCACATGGGCGAACAATCCCAACCCCAACCCCAACCGCAAGTGCAGACTCAGTCCCAATCTTCGCCACATGAGACCTTCATCGCCTCCACTGCTCCGCCGCAAACTGCCTCACATCTGGCGAAAATCCCCGCGCGTCCGAGAAAAATTCGCAAGCTTTCACCGGAAACCGCCTCTGAAACCCCAAAAACTTCCAAACCAAACAAAACCAGACCTATCCAACAGCGATTGACGCTCGCCGTCGTCGCGAGGTCGCTCTCGTGCGAGGGCGAGATGGAGAACGCGATTCGCTATCTGCGGGAGTCGGACCCACTTTTAGCGCCCTTAATCGACGCCCACCCGCCGCCAGTCTTGGAGACATTTCGCACGCCGTTCCTAGCCCTAACTCGAAGCATCCTCTACCAACAGCTCGCGCTCAAAGCTGGGGCATCGATCTTTACGCGCTTCGTCTCTCTTTGTGGTGGAGCAGCAGCAGTGGTTCCGGAGACAGTCCTCGCTTTGGCTCCGCAACAGCTTAGGCAAATCGGAGTTTCTGGTCGTAAAGCGAGTTATCTTCACGATCTCTCGAGAAAGTACCAGAATGGCATATTATCCGATGTGGCGATTCTAAATATGGACGATAAGTCGCTCTTTACTATGCTTACTATGGTTAATGGGATTGGTTCTTGGTCGGTGCACATGTTTATGATATTTTCCCTGCATAGACCTGATGTGTTGCCAATTAATGATCTTGCGGTGAGGAAAGGAGTGCAATTGCTCTATAATTTGGAGGAATTGCCGCGGCCATCTCAGATGGATCAATTGTGTGAGAAGTGGAGACCTTACCGGTCTGTTGCTTCATGGTATATGTGGAGATTCGTGGAGACGAAGGGGTCACCTTCGAGTGCGATTGCGGTGGCTACTGGTACTGCTTTGACACAACAACATCAGGAGGAGGAGCAGCAGCAGCAGCCTCAACTTCTCGACCCACTTAATGGCATTCTCAATCTTGGGTATGTATAAAGTTTCACAAGGATATGTAGTACCAATTTGATATTGATATAAATTTTTTGGATGCTTTTTGCATTGTTCATTTTCAGTTCTTGTATTGAAAGGTTGTGTTTGCTGCTGGTGAATAGAGGTTTGCTTGCTTGTAGTTTGTATAGGGTCTTGCTGTAGGTTTTTGAGCTGCATTCTTGAAGTTTATCCAAGTTAATACCTGATTTTAGGATTACTGCATTAAAACTTCATGTTTTTGATACAAGTGTTCATGTGTTGTGCTTAGAAGTGTTGGATTTTGTGAAGAATCTTCTCATCATTGTTTGATGTCTGTTCTTCTCGTTGAAAATTTGCAGCTTTTGTTTGAAAGTAACTATAATTACTCTGTGATAAATGAGACATACTGAGAGTAGTAACGGCATAATAACATGAAATAAACCAACAGCTGTAATTTACCCAACAAGTTGGCGAAAGTTGATGATTTGTCCACAGAATCTTTAGCAAGCATAGATCTTCTGACTTAAAAATCTCTATCAGAAACAACAAGCATCCAATTTTACCACTTTATCATGAAGTATAGTAAACAGACGTGGACATCAGGCCAATCTTGACTAGGTTTATTATGTAACTGACAATTAGAGTTTTCTGCATTTTCCAGATTGGACGGTTTGAACTTTGACATCTTAGTGTATTGAAAACAATGATTTTTATGACCTGCATAGGATAGATTCCTCTAGGAGTTGGGAGTAAATTTTAGGGAGTTGCTTCTTACAAAACTATCCTCTAAAACTGGAAAATTATGGGTAGCTTTCTACTTTGATGCCGAAAGGCGATTTATAGAAGCTGAGGCAAGCAAAACATGCTTTTGGACCAAAAGGAAATATGTGAAATCCTATTATTAGTTAGTTCTTGTAATTATACCTCAATTACTTGGTGAAAAACATATATCCACGAATGCTCTCATGACATACTTTATCCCAATGATTGTTTATTACTATTTACCTTTACAATGCTGAAATTGATTCATCACTGTACAAGGACTATTGGCTATTGAGAATCATTATAGTAGTGTATGATTTTCAATGAAAATAGAGTCCATGTCCTGTTAATTAGCAAAATTTTTGGAGTTTTAGGCTACAGCGTGAACCTAAAAACTTTGACCAAAGCCAAATCGGTGATATTGGTGTGGTTTTTGATAAAATCTCAAGAAAGATGGTGATGTATGAGTGGGGAAAATGAAATGTTGAGGAGTTGTAAAGAGTTCATAAAATCAGGGGATTTTGATTTTGATATCTGTTGATGGATTTTTTGGAGAAGCAGAAGATTGGTTGAGATTTCACGACATACCAGTTATGCAATGGAACTGGGAGATGCAAAGAAAGAGATCTCAAGGGACTCAAGTGGTTGGTTGCAAATGCTAGAGATGGTGCATAGAGGAGTTGCAAGTGCTAGAGATAGTGCATAGAGGGGTTGGAGTGTGCAGTATTCAAAGTTGGAGCAAGGGTCTGAAGTTATGATGTGGGTTGTGAATTGGTGTTTGACAGTTTTTTGTTATTCCTTTTATTATTCTTGAACAGATAGTTGCAATGATACAATCTCTATTAGTCAGACTGGTTAAGCAGTCTTTACTCGCGTAATAAGAATCTTCTAGACTGGAAAAGTATGAAGAGTATCGATGCTTGTCAACTTATGGTAAAAGATTAATACTAGGATTTGACGTGTTCATGGGGCAAATGATTAGCATTAAGTTCACTTAATAGCTCTGAGACAATCAATTGTACATCCTTGAACCATTAAATCATTGACGTGAAGACATATCTCTAAATTGCTCATCCAGTTTGAAGGAACCAGCAGAACGTTAATAGTTGGTGTTTGGTACAGAAAAAATATCAATAAATGTCCAGGTTCTTTCCATCTACCGGTTCAATTCATGGTAGGTGCAAGGGGACGAGGGGTATTATTTCCAATTCTAAATTACCAAATAAAAAAATCTAGGCTCAAAGCTTCAGCCGTAGCAATTACTGGTGTTGCCAGATCAGTTCGTAGCGGTATGCTTAAGTTTGTTTACAAATTTTCAGCTGACTGTGCTTATCTGAAACTTTAGACAATACACTGGATCGAGTTCTCTGGAATTGGAAATTGTGGTTGAAGCCTTTGGGCTGAAACAGCTAAGTTCAATCTAACATGTACCTGTTTATTAGAGAACTCTTGTCAATAGAGCACTATGTTGTGATTTTAAGTTAACATGCTTCTGAAGTTATACAAGAGATTTCTGTTAAGCTTTGTTACAATGCTTATCTCTTGCTTGGATGGTCTTTAAAATATGATTGAGTCTCTTTTAAGACTTTAGGATTTATTTGAACTTTTTGCTGCGTATAAGTCCAGTATGGTGGCATTTTCTTTATGTATATATACAAGTAGGGCAAGTTAAAGAAGCCATTTGGGTAAATCATATCACTTGGATTAACGGTTAAATGTACCAATTGAAGTATGAAACAGTTGCATTGCTGTAATGCTACCATAATGTTTGCTTTACAATCTACCTAGTACTAGGCACAAGTGGTTAAGATAGAGCCACGGCTTTATACTGTTCCTAACTTTATCTTTTCCGATAGTAAATTTATACCCTATAAAGGTAATCATTTTAATCATCATTATCATTGTATGTTGTTTATTTGTGTTCTCCTTTGTTGTAAATGGGCGGATTCTATTCTTGTTATGGGGCTATGGAGCGTAGGGATAGGTAGGGTTGCCATTGATAGTACTTTTCTTTTTCTTTTCTTATGTGCGATTCCTGTACATGCATTTTGTGATATTTCTATTACATCAAATTTTTCACTTTCTTCTTCCACCATCCTGCATGACATAGGGCCTGCGCTTGGGGACAATGATTCAGACCTTGGATGAGATGTGGATCTGGTTAGCACCTTCTTCCTTCTAATTAAGTTATCAGTTATAGGGAAAGTGTTCAGTGGGAAGTGAAGGTAACTAATTTGTCGTTCCAAAAAAGCTTAGACATGCAAGGTTTCTGAGGGAAGTACATATAGATTTCTCTTGTGTAGTAAATTGCTTGGAAATTTAAGTAAAAGACTACCTATCTTAAAGTTCTTTGATTGTTGTCAAAAAAAACAAAGACTTGGTTGTCCTCTAATGAATTTGTAGAGCTTACAACTTTCGTACTCTACCCTTTCTGCACTACAATTTAACCATGATTTTGTGACTTGATGCAGCTGTTCACGTGGAAATGATAATAATTGTATATTATATTAAAGCATTAAGCTTTTAGACGAAGACCCTTGTACCAATTAACACCAAGAACGAACTAGGATTGGGTGAATCATGGTAATATGGTACCGAGTTAACTTAGTCGATTAATTTGGTGCATTGTAGACTGCTATAATAAATACTATCCTTAGTCCTTTCCTGACAAGTGTCTTTGGTCCAAGAGTTGATGTCGATTTGCAAAATGGTGATTGCTGGGACCAACAAGTTTTGGCATATTCAAGTTCTATGTGCTGTGTGCTTTATACATACAGCGAGATTTTATTTTTGGAGTTATGGACTTGTATTACTTTTTAATATTTGAGATTTTAATACATTGATTAGCATCTGTTATTGTCCCTCTTAATGGAAATCGGTGTGTCTACACTGCAATTTCACAATCCAGAACAGGTCACTGATACGAAAATGAAAGTATAATTAAAACGCTCCTTCATAATTCGTACAGATAAGCTCAAATTCTTACGTGTTTTCCTCTTAGAAACAAAGGAAGAAGTTAAGAGGACATCGTAAACGCCGAATTTAACTGAGAATTGTTGTCTCTGTCTATAAACCCTACTAAAATAATGATTATATATCATCGATCTCAAGCAAATATAATGTTAGATCCTCCTCGTACTCGATCAAAATCACAACTTCATTATAAAGAAGCGATGAACTTCCAATGCAAAGTGATGACTACTTCACCATTGTAAATATCGAGCAGTAGAGCTGAAAGATAAAAAGATGGGTTTAACTGATAAACAAACGGAAACCAAAGAGAGTTTGATTGGCTCCAAACTCAAGAACTCCTGAACTTGTCATGGTTCATCTCCATCTTGATGATCACAAAGCAAATTTACTACTTTAAGGGTAACGGCTTATAGTATCAATGTCGAATATCCACACGCAGGTTCTCTGCATGGTTGATTATCCTAATATCAGATTGCTATTTCTTGTTCTGTTCTGCTATTCCTTCTGGATTAACAAAGAAACAAAGCATCTTATAGTATCAACTCTCGAATATCCATGCATGTTCATGCATCAGATAGATAGTTTTTGTACTGAACTTCTTGTTCTCATCGCAGAATCAATCTTAATTAGCTGTCTTATGTGAAATCGGTTTTATACATGCTTTTTACACTATAAAATGGTCTCATCAGGAAGTAGCTGCTCATCACATTAGCTATTTCCTTATCAGAAAAACCACAATGAACTACGAGAATTACGACCCTTCTTTTCCTGATCAGCCAGTGGTTGATCTCTACCTCCCCACATGGGCTAACCTGCAAGCTTTCATGTTCAAACCAGCCTTCATATGGGTTGAAGAAGAAGGTGAAGCTTCCAAGTTTTCGTCCCTCTCTTATGGTCAGCTCAACGAGTCAGTACAGTCTATTTCCAGCCAGCTTCTTCTTTCACAACAAAGAGGTGACACAGTTCTGGTTCTGTGCTCACCTGGGCTTGAGCTGGTTGAGATCATTTTTGGATGTCAAAGAGCTGGCCTTTTGAGCGTACCTATATTTCCCCCTGACCCTTCTTTCTCTAACCAAAATTACCACCATCTTGTTAGAGTCATCTCCCAAACAAAACCTAAAGTTGCCATAGCAGAACCTGAGTACATTGCTAGAGTTCAACAGTATATCTCCTCCTCCTCCTCTTCTAAGAATCTGGAGCTTGCAAAGTTGTTACAGACGGTCAAGTGGATTTCTACGTTTTATGTTAAGAACAAGAAGCTAGTAGGTTCAGGTACGAGTTCTTCTTCAACGTACAGTGGTTGCAAGCCAGACGAAGTGTATTTGATTCAGTACACTTCAGGTGCGACTGGGATTCCAAAACCAGTTCTTGTGACCGCAGGATCGGCTGTTCACAACGTCAGAGTAGCTAGAAAAGCCTATGAACTAGGTCCTCACAGTGTCATAGCATCTTGGTTGCCTCAGTACCACGATTGTGGACTTCAATTCCTGTTACTCACCATTATATCAGGAGCAACATGCGTCTTAGCATCACCTACTGCATTTCTATACAGGCCTAGGCTATGGCTCGAGATGATTTCAGAGTTCAAAGCTACTTGCACTCCTGTTCCTTCATTCACGCTGCCACTTGTTGTGAAACGTGGTGGAGTGAATGATGGAACTCGACCCATAAGTTTAGGGAATATGAAGAATCTAATCCTCATTAACGAGCCAATTTACAAGGTGTCAGTTGACGAGTTTGTTGATTTGTTCAAGCCATTTGGGTTAAACCCATCTTGCATCTCTCCATCTTATGGTTTGGCAGAGAATTGCACCTTTGTTTCGACAGCTTGGAGAAGCCATACCAGTTTCACCAACATTCCTACGTTCAAGAAGTTGTTACCAAGTGCCAGACTAGGTTCTCAGCTTGAAGAAAACCAGGAGAATGAGGACATGAACATTGTTGTTGTAAATGAAGACACCAATGAAGTTCTCGACGATGGACTTGAAGGTGAGATATGGGTGTCATCTCCAAGCAATTGCTCTGGCTACCTTAGCCATCCATCTCTGACACGGGAGATATTTCAGGCGAGACTCCATAACTCGGTTAGCAAATGCTTTGTCCGAACTGGTGATAGAGGAGTCATCAAAGGTAAAGATCGATACCTATATGTGACCGGACGTTGTTCAGATGTAATCAAACTCAGAAACAATCAAGAAGTACACCCTCATTACATTGAAACTGCAGCTCACAACAGTTGTCAGGAGTTCATTAGAGGAGGTTGTCTCGCTGCATTTGAGGTTTCAGGCACCGTGGTTCTTGTTGGAGAGTTGCAAAGAAGTGACAAAGACGAAAGGGTTTTGAGGAACATATGTGAAGAGATGAAGAAAGCTGTTTCTAGAGAAGAACAAGTTGAGATTGGCCTCGTTGTTCTTGTAAAATGTGGGAGTCTATCCAAAACAACTTCAGGAAAAATTCAGAGATGGGTAGCTAAACACAATCTTGTCCAAGGAAAGACGAAAGTAGTCACTGAGATGAGATTTGAGAACGATACTTCTAGTTTTTCTTCTCCAAGCAAAACTACAGATGACAGAACAAACAGAAACCAAACCTTGGCTGCACTTCCAAGCACTTCAAAGTCTTCTTCTTCTTCTTCTTCCTTGCGCTCTTCTTTATGAGAACCTGATGGATATGCTTTTCATTTCAGATCATTTGAACAAGTCCCAGATATTGTTTCGTGTGATCAAACCCTATCTGTATAATCAAATTATACCACGCTGATGCTTGTTTTTGGCTTTTAACTCGATCCAATAATATGAGATATTGACCTTTAAATATTTTCTTGGTTTCTCTTCATCAAGTTGATAAAATATATATATTTAATCTTCCATGTTCGAGGAAGAAGATAAAGCATAAAATGAGTAAAGTATATATCTATGAATCATGATATATTCTCTCTATATTGTAACCATAGGGACAAAATTACTAACTTTAGAAACAATGAAAAATATAAATAGGGGCAGCATATTAGACCAAGTCAAATACCTCAAGTGTCTGTTTGGCTGAGCGGTTAATAAATACTTTTTATCCACCACAAGCTTCTTTTTTATTTAAATGAGTGTATAGTTATAAAAAAAAAAAACTTCTTTAATAGATATAATTTTTTTAGCAGGCAAAATATAAAAGCTCAAATTTAGAGCTTCTAAAAAAAAACTTTTTCAAATAGATTTTGTATATCAATTAATGAGTCTTTTTTTAATTTCTTTTGCGCTTATGTTTTACACATAATTCTTATAATACCCACAAACTCATCTTTCCGTTTATTACGTATTTAACCATTTACTCAACTTTGATATATATTTTGATATTTATATGATATTATTTGGCTTGTTTATATGTTTTAATTTTTATTTTCGATATTAGTTTACTTATGTTATAATTTATATAAAAGATTTTGTTAAATATATTTTCATTTATGTTTCATATGGTTTTAAATTATATAATAGTTAATATATTGTGATTTGCATATTGTTTAATATACTTTAAATAATTTTTATATACATAAATAATTTTTATTACAAAATACAATATAGTTAAAATTAAAAGTGCTTTTTATTTTTATGTTGCCAAACAGTCTACTGTATAAAGCTTTTTCAAAAAATCTCTTTTTTAAATAGCAGTCGAACAGTCAACTGGTTTCTTACAAAAGTTCTTCTCATAAAATATCTACAGAAAAAAGCTCTACTAATAAAAGTTCTACTGGTATAAGCCTAATTAAACAGAGACTAAGTCTCTTATTACCCACTAAGGGATTTGAGGGGACTTGAGGATAAAATAGATCGAATTCAAGTGAACCCATATATAATAAACGCATTATATTTCAACTTAAAACTTTAAGGCAATAAATTATAAATCTTATTTTTGTATATAACTCACTTCATCCTTATTTTTCTTTTTCATGTGTGACTACTTCACTTGTGAGTTTCCAACATGAACCTAACAAAATTTTGAGTTCAAACTCATTATTGAATTTAATCAAACATATTTTAATTCGTATATTTTGAACCAACTTAGATACTTAAATTCAAGTTCGAGATGGATCGAGCCTAAGCTTTTTAGAAATGCCTAATGATAAGCAAGGATTTGACTCTCTTTTCACAACACTCCCAATTAGTATTGGCAGGATTGGCTCGACCCGATGCAATTCGAAGTCAATAGGTATTGATTGAATTGATGGAATTGATTGAGTTTCAAGTTGAGTTAGAGTTGATTTAAAGTTCAAAATTTTCAAAAAAACAATATCATAAAAATATATTTAATAGGGATCAAATGGGCCCAATCAAATTTTGAGTTGTCCAAACTTCATTAGGCATGAGCTTGGACCCAAACCCTACCATTATTTCCAGGCCGAAGCCTAGACTATCTCATGGCTACCTCTTGTCCCAAGTAAACTACACGTATAGGTTGAAAATTTGTCTGACAAAATTTTTCATCGCTAATATTTTATTGGCAAAGTCAAAACTACATTAATCCACCATCAATTCTCTTCTTATTTTCCAACGATATTATTTCGTCACTAAATTATATTTTCTCCTCAATTTTTCTGACAAACAAGTAAAAATCGTCGGTAATTTATAACGATTAATTTTTCGTCGTTATTTTTCCGTCGTTAATTCCTATTTTTTTAGTAGTAAAACCCTACCATTATTTCCAGGCCGAAGCCCAGACTATCCCATGGCCACCTCTTGTCCCAAGTAAACTACATGAACCATCCAAGCTAGGCCTTAGTTAAATTTCTTGAACTTGTGGTCCAACTCATTTTGTTCAAGGCCTGTGTTAACCAACCTCGATAAAAGTGACCCAAGAACAAGCAACTTTCCATCATTTCTCCAATTCTAAGCCTTTACTTTTTTTAATTTTTCCTATACGAATAACTCTAAACCTGATGTACCTCTAGAAAAAAAGATCTAAACTTGATTCAACTTCACAGCTCTAATAACCCAATGGGTTAGTATGGGTGGCGCATACCCTTATCGCTTAACCAAGAGGTCCCGAGTTTGATCCCTGCCTTTGAGAATGCAGCAAACTCCTGGACCAGCGACAGCTCCCTTGGGATGTATCAATACCGCGAAGGGAGATTAGTCACCGACTTCGCCCAGTAAACACCTCGTGGGAGATCAAAAAAAAGCTCTAACAATTATGGAATTGAACAAAAAAAACAGTGTTTGAAGATGAAAAAGAGGGGATGCAGTGGAGGAATAAGAGGTCAGGTCATGAGTAAACTTTAAAAAAAACATACATGAAAATGAAGTGAAAGGAGACAGAAGGCAGGACTCAGAAGGCAGGCTTTTTCTGAGAATAGGTTTCGAGAATCTATTGGTTGAAGTTATACTCCTATGTAACATGAACAGTAAAAAAGATAGTAGGAAGAGGTAAGTAAGGAAGTACCATTACCAAAGCCAAAGACAAAGGGGAAAGGGGACAAATAAAGCCATTCATTACATCCCAGGAAAAAGGCAAAGACATTACTTGAAGTCAAGCTCAAGCATGGCGTTGCAGCAGCCATGGAATTCCCCACCTTAGCCTTTTCTTATCAACCTCTCTTTGTTTCACTAAGTCACAAGTTCTCACTCTTGTGGGATTTTCCTTTTATTTTTTTCTACTCCTAGAAAATTATTTTTGCATCTCAACCCATAATTGTTGGTTTACTTCGAGTTTAGTTGGTTTAATTAAGTTTATTGAGCTAATATTATATTATAATTAACTTAAATTATTAGTTATAATAAATTATTAATGTAAATTCTATTTAATTAGTTCAAATCATATTTAGGAGTTATTAAATTTATAATGATGAATCTTAAATAAAATTATAAAAATAGTATTTACTATTAAGCTAAAATTAATTAATATATTGTGTATAACATTACATTGTTTGATTAAACTAATTAAAACATATTGATGTAATGTAGCAATATTATCTAATATATAGTATTTCATCCTCCCTCAAATTTATTTATATAATACTCAGTCAAATTTAAGCAGACCAACTAAAACAACATTATTTTAAATAAAATTATCAAAAACAACATTATTTTAATCGAATGTTCGACTTGTTAAGATTTTTAGGCTAATAACTTGTATAATTTTAGATAATACTGGCCTATTGTCATTTCTAACTCTTAAAAAAATAGAAACCTATTCTCTATTATTTATATATTTCAAAAATTCTATTGTGAGAATTCCAATGCAAACCCTAACGTGCCTAAAGACACTTAAAGAGTCCCATGAAGTAATTGGATCATCCAAAGTGGTCAATTTGTGAAAACATGCATCCTTTTTCCTTGTTAATCATAAAAGTAGCTGCTTAGATTCCAAATACCTATTCTATTAAGAAGGTAATCAACATTAGAAAGTATGGTCTCCAACAGCATTGTGACAAACTCAATGGAAGGTTATCTAAGGTTATATCTTAATACTAAATAATGTACCTTATCTGGTAATTTGGAGAGGACAAGTGGGTTAAAAGATAAGAAAATGGCAATAATGGAGGAGAGGGAAGGTGGTAAGGTGGTGGGACCATAGTTGCAGGGCGTGGGAACGATGAACATGACACTACCTGTCGGCTGTTTTTGCACAGTACACAAGTTGCCCTCTCTAGTTTTCAAAATTCTTTTCTTACAAACTTATCTATTCTTACCACAAACTCTGGCTTCATCTCAAGCAACCAAGCTGTCTCTTGTCTTGTTTGGATATGCCGTAGTTGGGTTTGCTGGAAGCACAGAAGCAGAATCCTTTTTCTATCACACCCCCCAAAAACAAGAACACCCCCTTCTTCTTCTTTTTTTCCCCTCCTTCTATATCTCGTGAGTTCTTACCTGTTAGCTAAGAGAGAGAGATATATCGAAGACTGATACTCGATTATAGTGATAAAAGCTGGTTTTGGGTTTTGGGTTTTGGATGTCATCTCCAGATCTCCCAGTAGCTGAGTGACTGCGAGTTAGGCTTGAAATTTCAGTTCTCTTCCTCCATCGCCGTAGCTCATACCTTGTTTCAATCTCAAAAGCTTGTATCTTTGTAGGATATAAGTCTAGTGGAGTAAAGAGTTTCTATATCTTCGTGTTCCATGGCATAAAATCATGGAAAGTTCCGACATGTGAGAGTCACTCTTGTTAAAGAACTGTTTTTGAGCTTAATCCTAGTACTGGTTTGGTGTTTACGAGGTTGAGGTGTAGTATATTATAGTTATGGAGTTAAGGAGTCCAGAAAATGATGTGAGGACGTCAGTTTATGGTCATCAATCATCGGGAGTTGAGGGAAGAAAAGAAGGTAACAACAATGGCACCACCACAGTCAGTCAAACCCTAGATCACCACCATAGACAAGTAGGTTCACTTGGACAAGGAAGGTCTCTGAACCCAGATCGGAGTGCACCAGTTTCAAGGGGAACCAACACCAAACAGGTCGCAAATGTTAGATACCGAGAATGCCTCAGGAACCATGCGGCAAGCATTGGAGGCAACGTGTTTGATGGCTGTGGTGAGTTTATGCCTGCTGGTGACGATGGAACGTTGGAAGCTTTGAAATGTGCGGCTTGTGAGTGTCACCGGAACTTCCACCGCAAAGAGGTGGACGGCGAGACCACCCAATTCAGTCCCAATTCTCGACAAAGCTCCGTGATTCACAGTCTGCAACTACCACTGCCATTGCCCTCCCCAACAATGTTGCATCATCATCCTCACCATCGATACTCAATGGGACTGCACACACATCCCACCACACCACCAAACATGGTTCAGCCCATGAGCGTCGCGTTTGGTGGAGGAAGTGGAGGGACGGAGTCATCCAGTGAGGATCTGAACCCTACGGAGGGAATGGGATCAGCAGCAGCACCGCCTCCACCGCCTTACCTTTTGTCAAAGAAGAGGTTCAGGACTAAATTCACGGCGGATCAGAAGGATAAGATGATAGAGTTCGCAGAGAAGGTGGGGTGGAGAATCAATAAGCAAGACGAGGAAGAGGTTGACAAGTTCTGTGCAGAAGTTGGGGTAAGAAGACAGGTTTTCAAAGTATGGATGCATAACAACAAGAACTTGAAGAAGCAACCACCGTTTCAGAATCCGCCATTTGAAGGGACCAACCTTAGTTCAATGGAACAGAAGTGAGGTTGATGATAGTGGTAACCGAAGACTTGATCAGAAAAATTTGTGCACTTATCATATGTAGTGAAGTAACCACTTCATTTTCTTCTCCAACTCATCAATGGATGCTCCTACATTAAGCTTTCTGTATTATTTTTCATTCTTCATTTCCTGGTTTCTCATTTTCTCGTTTTCCTTTATCTACATTAATGACAAGAGCTTGGAAAGAGGCTATATTTAGATAAATTCACAAGAATACATTGCTCATTACTATTCTAGTTTTCTTTGAAGAGGTGACCTAAAAATGAGAGGCGCATTGTTGGGATCATAATTGCATGAATACAAGTGGTACACATGGAAAACTAGCTTCAATGACCTATACCTAACTTATGCCGTACCCTTCAATTACATTAAAAAAAGGCATTGTTATCATAAAACCAATATTTTAAAAACCAAATCAAAAATTAAATTAGTAGTAGCTTATCATAAAATGAGTTAAAGATTAAATAAATTTTAAAAATTTAAAATAAGATTGATATTACCTATCGAAGAATTTAAAGTTTAATTAAAAAAGAAATTATTAATTGATTTATTTTGGTTTATAAGAACTTACTAATTTACAAAAATTAACTGATTAATTAATAAATTTATCAAATTTTTAACAACAAGAGCTACCAAAGTAAATCGAACTAAAAAAATTAAAAACAAAAAAAAATAGATAATTCAAAGCTTTAATTATAGTTGAACTGACCAAACTGATTAAATTTTGTAATTAAGTTATTAAAAAAATATGCTAAAAATTTGTTAATATCAATTAAATTGAGTTTACTTAACGAAAACCTAACACAAATTCTTCACCTCTCTACTAAAACATCTTCACCTCTCACCTTTGCCTCACTCCACATTTCATTTACCCATCTCAAATTCTGAAATGTTCCTCACATTTTCATCTTTTAGAGGAGTAAGAGATCTTCGTAATTTTGTTTATATGCAAAATAAATCCCATATCAAAAATAAATAAAATATTTTACATATCATAAAGAATCTATAATTAAATATTTTAAGATTTTCGGTAAAGATGTAACAAACAACAGCAACAACACTCAATATGAATTCCACTGTTCCGTGAAGTCTAGGAAGGTTCAATAGTACGCAACCTTATCCTTAACTAATAGAGAGATTGTTTCTAAATGACCCATATGAAAAGAGAGGAAGCAAAAGAGAGAGCTAGAGAGAGAAAAGAAAGAAAAGAAAAGAAAAACAAGATAATAATAATAAGAAGAAGAAGAAGAAGAAGAAGAAGAAGGATGAAGAAGCACGAGAAAGTTAATACTAATAATATTAATAATGCGAATATAAGTAGTAGTAGTTTGAATAATAATAATAAAGATAATAACGGTGGTTATAAAAATAATAATAATAATAGTAGCAACAATTGTAATAATAGTATTAGTAATACTTCTTTTCTTAAAATACCAAAATTACAAATTTTTAACCTAATATTTTAAGTAACAAACTATCTAATTGCATATTGAATACTCTTATTTAAAAAATTAGAAAATTAAAAATATTTAACATAATGTCTCAAGTCAGATTTAAATTAATATTAATAAATATATCAAGATTTTATAGTATCCCAAGTAATAAGTAAAATTAAAGAAATTTCTTACAAACTCAAATAATATAATAGACACACAAAATATTTAAATAAAATATACTTTATAAATTACCATAAAAATAAAAATTTAATTACACTCTTTGGAAAATTAACAATAATGTAAAATGTAAAAAGTTATATAAATTTCACATTGAGAACAAATAAAATATTAATTAATTTAATTTAATAAAAATAATTTATATAAAATTTTAATTTTTAACATCATAAAATTTCTATAATTAAAATATGGAATTTTTTTTAACATATAAACATGAGGTCAAGTCTAGGCCTTGTGGTGATGATCCAATGAGAGGCCTATAAGAGTATTAAAGCTTGTCTATGGTATGGCCAGAGCCTTGGTGTCGGCCCACAACACTTGATGCTCTAGGACTGGAGCTGCCTCAAGAAGCCATTAACAGGTATAGATTAATAGATTTCAGATTCTGAGACGAAACTTACGTTTTCTCATTTCATCATCTGTAACTGTTTATGTTCAAGAAATCCAGAACTGAAGAGGATCAGAAACTGCAAGTTTAGCAGACAAAAATGGCGTCCAGTAATGGACCTTTTATTTATTCAGATAGACGTACAAAAGTTCACATCAGAAGAGAAAACCCTTTCTTCTTCTTTACTTATTGGAAATCATAGCCAAAACCATTATAAGAACAATCCTCACAGTAACGAATCTTTTTAAGATTATGGAGGAGGAATGTTTTAACGTGAAACAAAATCTTAAGCTGCTGGTGCCTGAGCCGGTGCCTGAAATGGCGATGATGCTGCTGTCGGCGACGAACTTCCCGAGTTGAAACCGAAGTTCCTGGAATCAAACGTCGAATATTATTATCATCGAACTTTACGATAATCCCAGAAACATATGATAATTTTGCATGAATATAAAGAACTTACTCCAACTTGGTTTTGAACCAGTCGCTCCACGAGGGGCTCTCGCCCTTGTTTTCCGTCGGCAACTGTACGTCAGGGTTCGATTTGCCGCCCATTGCTTCCCTCATCTTCGAGGAAGCCTTTTCTAAATCTAACTGATTCAGAACCTTACCACTGGAGCTATCTTCATCGGCGAACACGGATTGGATTGACACCAACACAACCATTGAAACAACAAACACAATCGCCATCTTCGCCATCTTTTTTTTTTTTTCTTAACAACCCTCCGGCTTTCCTTTTTCTTCTTTTTTTTTTCCTTTTAAGTGTTGAGAGATTATCAACTTATTGAATGGTTTGTGATCAGTTTGATTGTTCTTATTTATAGTGTTTTGGGGAGAGCTATATGAGGACAAGGTTTGGTTTTGTTAAGTAAGTGCCGTTTGTTTCGCGGCAAAATATGATATTTTTGGTAAGTTTTGGTTTGACTTGTCAACGGCTGATACTTAGTTTCTTTGGCTTTAATTGCGGTAGGAACACTAATTAGTAATTAGTATCGTAAATCCTTGTCAAAGAAGCAATGAAGTAGGCTATTGTAAACGGGGGAACACAACAAGTATCTACCTTGTTTTGTTGTGTCGCGTGTTGAACATTGATCAAGACACGATTTTGCTATCTCAAACTTAGGTATCTAACACTTGTCCACTTACCCAGGGGATATAACTATGTCGGTTAAGTTGCTAACTTATAATTATATTAATTAGGGGTTGAACATCTAATTATCAATGATTAAAAAATTTAACTGATGTTATTGATTCAACCATAAAAGTTTTGAACTATATATCTTTTATGATTCAATTTTTAACTTTTCGGTTGAATTTGCTTTAACCACTCTTGTTGTTAAAAACAATCAATTTATTTATTAATTAGTCAATTTTTATAAATTACTTAGTTCTTATAAACAAAAATAAATATATTAATTTTCATTTAATAATTTCTTTTTTAGTTAAACTTCAAATTTTTTGATTGGTAAGTACAATCTTTTTCAATAATATTCTAAATTCTTTAATTTTATTTAATCTTTAGCCCATTTTATGACGATCTAATTTCGATTGAATCTTTTAAATTTTAAAACTCTCGTCTTATTGATTTAACTTCTGATCTGATTTTTAAAACACTGCTAATTATAAACTCAAGTATAGAGCTATATAATAAAATAAATATTGGTTTAGAGTGTAAAACAGTGATGGGAATTTCGTACCATACCGGATAGTACCGGGCAGAAAATAGTACCGATACGGGTGTTACGGGTACCGGAAAAAAATTTCGGTCAATACCAACTATTTTCAGACGGTACCGGCCGGTACCGACAATATCGAAAAATTCTAGATGGTTCCGTAAAAAATGAAAAGACTAGGGACCAATTTGCAAATTTAAAATTTTCTAACCTAAACCCCCCCTCCCGACTGCGTCCGCTTCTCTCATCTATCTTCTCTCTATCGCGCGCCGCTCTCACCGTCTCTCTCTCTGACTCTCACCGTCAACTCCGCCTCAGCCTCGTCCTCCCTGGGCTCCTCCTCTCCTCCTCTGTCGTGGTCTCGCGCTCGCCTCGCCGCCTTCATCAGCTCATCTTCAACCTTCCTCTACGCTGCCTGAAGACGCCACCGCCCGCTACAGTCGTCACCGTCGCAGCTGAGGTCCACCGCACCACCGAACACCACACCGCCGCCCCACCAAACCACCGCACGTCACAGTTGCACTACCGAAATTTTTGGGTGTGTGTTTTTCTTTCATTTATCGTGTTTTTCCTACTTGATTTAATTTTTTATTGTGTTGGATGATGGATTTCTGAAATTTGGATGATAGATTTGTGATTGTTATTGTTGAATGCCGATAATATTGTCGTATTGAGATTGCTTGTGTTTCTAAATTGGTTGTATTTCTGCTGGTGTTGAGTTGAAAATTGAAGTTGAAATTGGATATGTTGTTGTGCCGACCTGACGGTGTTGAAATCTTGATTGATTCTGTTGAAGCCTAGTTGAAGTTGAAGTTGCTCGAAGGGTTTTGTCTTGTGATTGTTGAAGACTTGAAGTTAATTATGCTGAAGGTGTATTGTTGAAGACTTGAAGTTACAATTCTGTATTTGTGATTTGGAATTTAGAAATGGGTATACTAGTAGTCTGGTATAGTATAGTTGTTGACTGTGAAAAACTGAAAATTGGAGATGAAAGTATTTTGTTTTGTAAGCTGTGTTTGGTATTGGATTTGAATTTTGGACCATTGATATCAATTGAAAATTTAAAATTCCTTAATTTTATGTTATAATTATATACAGTACAACAATACAATATACTAATGGACTATTTTATAAATTAAAAAGATTTTAGGGACTATTTTATAAATTTAAAAAATTATCTGAAACAGTACTCAATATTGACCGATACCGGTACAGTTCTATTCCAGAACTCAATCCGATACTAAACCCAATATGATATTCATAACTTTGGTGTAAAATATGAAGTAGATATTAACGTAATTAGGATTTTTTAAGTTGAAAATTACTTACGAGAATATAATCTTCAAAAAATAAAATATAATATCTCTTGGTTTACCAGCCTTAAGCCATACGAGAGGTACCATCGTCCCAACTGGTCAGTATGGCCCATCTCGATTTAGATAGGGATTGCCTGTCGTTTAAATTTCCTGGTCAAAGTGCATGAGTTTAGGTGCCCTTTATTTCTACTTCTGTTTTGTTTAAAATTTCTGGTCAAAGTGCATGAGTTTAGGTAACCTTTATTTCTACTTCTGTTTTGTTTTTTGTTAAATAAAATAAATAATTTATAAATTAATATTTTATTTATAAATTAATATTTATTTGAAATATATTTTAATTATTAAATCAAATTTTATTTGA